>VZSZ01006025.1:526729-549316 GCA_013398815.1 Ibidorhyncha struthersii | reverse complement strand
GCCAGTGAGGATGATGTGGGAGACAGTGTCGAAAGCCTTGCCAAAGTCAAGGTAGACAACATCCACTGCCCTCCCCTCATCCACCCATCTAGTGACCTCATCATAGAATGCTATCAGATTAGTCAGACACGACTTCCCCTTAGTGAATCCATGTTGACTACTTCTGATAACCTTCTTTTCATCCAGGTGCTTTGAGATGATACCCAGCACAAGCTGCTCCATCATCTTTCCAGGGATGGAGGTGAGGCTGACCGGCCTGTAGTTTCCCGGGTCATCCTTCTTACCCTTTTTGAAGACTGGAGTGACATTGGCTATCCTCCAGTCCTCAGGCACCTCACCTGTCCTCCAGGACCTTTCAAAGATGATGGAGAGCGGCCCAGCAATGACTTCCCCCAGCTCCCTCAGCACTCGAGGGTGCATCCCATCAGGCCCCATGGATTTGTGGATATCTAGTTTGTCTAACTGATCTCTAACTTGCTCCTCATCAACCAAGGGAAAGTCTTGCTTCCTCCAGACTTTCTCTGTTATCTGCAAAGTCTGGGTTTCCCAAGGACTGGCCTGAGCAGTGAAGACAGAAGCAAAGAAGGCATTTAGCAACTCCGCCTTCCCTGCATCATCTGTCACCACAGCACCTGTCTCGTTCAACAGCGGGCATATATAATTATCTCCCACACAATAGTACAATTGTCCTGTAAAGGTAGCTACTAATGGAAAGTTAAGATTTTATAACTAATAAGAGACAATTTTATTAAACATCTGAATTTCCCATTGCATGATAGGTGCTTTGTGAAAACGGTAGGCAGAGTACAACTACTCTGAAGCCTCTGCACTTGTTCTGATATATGCAGGCACCCATATCCTTTTATAACTCAGATCCATAGTCTTTCCACACAGAGCTAAGAGTGAATACTATCCCTGCCATTAGGTCTGCTGTCCTCGTGTCCTGCAGTAGATTTGCAGTTTATGCACTAAGCTAGGTGCACTCTTATGCAAACAGCCACCGTTTTCCTGATCCACTGCACTTGCATCTTTGTTTAACCTTCGGTGATATTCACTTCCCTCTTAGTCTGTTCCCCCAAATTTTCCTGCAATGCTATATTATTCCTTCTAGTGTGGCCCAGCTTCCCTCTCCATTGCCAAATCAGAGGTGCTTTCTGACAAATCAAAGATGCTTTCCCTATATGTACTAACTAGACACAGGGGAATAATACAATTAACCTTCATTTTTAGAGACAGGCTTCAGGATTGTAAGTTTAGAAGGACATTCAAGAACACATGCAAAGATGATGAGAATAGATTAGATAAGAGTCAGGCAGAGTGTATATATAAAAACAAATGGTGGTATTGGACATTTAATGGTCTCTTCATCTGCGGTGACAAGAGGGGATCAAGCACCCTAAGCAATTGTGTGGCAAGATAGTGGGGGCAAACTGAACATCCAGCAATGGCTTTTTATGTGCTTGTGCCACAGAAAGCTTCAGCAGGAGACTGCCAATGCCATGAGCACAAGGTCTCCTGTGTCCTTATACCAGGTTTCTTTTGTACCTCTGCTGTTCCTCAAGGAATGGAGTAATGGGAAGGAGGAATTACAGTCAGCAAAAGAGGAACTGGAGGCACAGAGCTGTGAACAGGGAACTTAACCACAGACTGGGGAGTGCCATCCACCACGTGGTGTTGCACTCGTGGCTAACCACAGCAGAAAGGGAGTGATTTCCTGGTTTACATTCGGCTAAATTATCATTATGCCAGTACTATACCATCTGCATTTTGTTTGGGGCAGAAGCACGCATCTCCCACACCTCATTTTCTTTCTCCTTTTCCTGGACTTGGATCTAAGACCTTCAGTTTTACCCCGTCTGAGAAAAAACAGAAGGAGGTGACAGGCTGAAGTAATAATAATGAGATCAAGTACTAAATCAAGGAAGTTTGAACAAATGTAGCTAATTGTGTCGTTCTGTGAAACCAAACAAATGTTGTTTCAACTATAATTTAGGCTGGGGAGTCAAAGGCAGCTGAACACGAGTTTGGAAAGGCAGCTGAACACGAGTATTTGTACACTTCCGCTCAGATGCAGATCTGTTGCGGTTTTTAAAATATAGTTTTAACATCAGAGATGCTAGTACAAAGGGATGATTTTCAGGATTTGCAAATTGCAGCACAGTATATTAAGAGGAATAGGTGGCAATTTATCTGAATATGCAAGGCTATAAACCGAAGCAGTTCAGCAGCTGCTCCACAGGCAGCTAAACTGTCTTTGTGATGAGAGCGAGAGCCTCCTGGAGAAGGGTAGAGTGGACAGTCATGGGTAGGAACCATTAAAAAGCATCATTAAGTACGCAAGCACTGCTAGAGCAGACTGAATCGTGAGAGTCACTAGCAGGCAGCATGGCAGTCTTTCTCCCTTTCATTTTTGGAATTATTGGTTATTTGTTGATTTTAACTTTTTAAAATTTTGTTTCTTTCCTGATTATGATGTGTTTTGACTTCATCAACATATTTGATTATTGTCTTGTAGAAGTTTAATTAAGTATATAAAATTAAAGCATAGCTTCAGCTCATCCTGTGGAATTTGCACCAGCAGGACACCTTAAATGCTCCTACTGCTGCTGCCTTGCCAGACCTGAGGACTCCAGTCTCGGGCACTGTCAAGCCAATGCTGTTCACCAGTGCTTTGTTTCAATGGAGAAATGTGGTGCATACAAGGGATAACAAAGGCAGCTCCTTTTCTGAAGAACACAAAATAGATTAAGCTGGTCTCAGCTGAAAAGGATGCCATCAATTTAGACAGCAGCCTGCTCTTTCAGCTGAAAACATGGGAAATGGAGCAGCACAAATGGGTGAACTGCTTGATTCTCCAAAATATTTGTGAGATAATTAATCTCTACTGCTTTCTTTGTTTGATAGGGGACCAGCTTACTGCTCCATTACATGCAATGATATCACTGAAGAAGGTAGGCATTTTCGAATGAGAGAAAAACAGAATTTATTTTCTCTTTAACACAACATTCTTTGTGTGTTGAGAAGTGAAAAAACAAACTGTCCTTGTGTTCACGGCTCCTCAGCACTGCAGCACTGGAAGTTTAGGGGCAAAGGAACAGTTGTAAAACAGAAAGTGGGGGCAAAGAAAGCAGTGCCAAACTTTGACGGAGAAAGTACCACTGTAAATACACCTAATGACTAGGCATAAAAAGAAGTACTGGGTGATTCCTCATGCTCTTGTGAACTGAAAGCAGCTTGGTGAGAAACCTCAGGGCAATCATTCCCAAGCTTGCTGGAACAGCAAGACTCTAGGATAATAGTCTTGGCTCCCCTGCTAGAGCACTCCCTCCTGGCCAGTGTATGGATTAGTTTTAAGAGGGCAGTTAAGGATAATAGTACAACCTTGTGACTGAAAGAAAAATAAAACCACAATAATAAATTCAGCAGAGGGAGAGTTAGAAAATTGAGACATTTATCAGGACGATTGTCTTGCTGTGACAATCGTAGTACTTACCCTGGACATCTTGGTACAAAGCAGCTTGGGCCAAGAGCATTAAAACTGCCTTACCCCTATTTAAATACCAAATTTCAGCTGGAATGGAGAAGGTGATGCTCCTGGGACACAGGAAAGCAAGACAGAGCTGAAATGCCTGTTCTTTAGTCCCTAATTTGAGGTTTTCTTCTGTGTTCGAATTTCTCCTTAAATGGCTAGAGATCATTTCTGTCTTTTTCCTCTAATAAGATGTTTAACTTCCTCCATTACTGCTCAGTCCATCATTCAAGCTCTCCACCTCTCAGAGCTGGAAGTACTGCTTTTGGATTTTCAGCAGAGTTCTCTGCTCTTGGAGCAGGAATGCAGAGACATAGCACATTCCTTCTACAGAAAGCTCTTTAGCACTTACTTTGTAGTGAACTGAAATGTGTATTTGTTTTTCAGCAAAGTATTTTCTAAACACTTTTGTTATAGCATCTAAATATATTTTATTGTTGTTTCTAACCAGTTTCTAAACACTGCTAAAAGATTAAAAAGGAAAATGATTTGCCTCAGATTTCTTTTCCTGGTGATACCATGTATCCTATAACTGCCAAGCGTTCCTGCCTTCCATAGTTCTCACTTGACTTCTACAGCATTGTTGGCTGTGTTAAAACAGGCAAACTTGATCCTTATGCCTTGTCAGTCTTACTTGAGATTTCAGCCAGTTATGTTTTGACTGGATTTAACAGAAAAGCTTTCCAATTATTTTTTTCTCCCTGTCAGCCCTTCATTTTTCACTCCATCTTGCCTTGTACACTGCCCCCAGGACTCTTTAAAATGTACTAAACGTTGGAGCAAGACTCTGGAGTCAGCAGCTGCTGTGCACAGGCATCTCCCAGACTTCTGGAGTGCTGAACTGTGACAAGCTGATTCAAATCAGTGCCCCTGTAGCGAGCCTGCGATGTGATGTCCTCAGCCCCGCAAATCCCTGCAGGTAGTCCCAGCACAGGCCAGGCAGTGAGTCCTGGCGTCCACAGCCAGCACAGACATTCCTCCCTCATGCACTGGAATGTAGAGGCTGAAGCTGTACCCCAAAATCTGGTGACATCTTTTCATTTGTCCTACCACATCTGGGGACAGTAAGAATACATGGACAGCATCTTACTTAGCATCTCTGTGTGAAAGCCATTTAAAATTGCACTCTACTGAGTTCTGATCCAAGGAGATCTGCTAAGCTGAGCAGGGTGGGTTAACAAGATATTTTCTGATCAGACACAGCCTAAGTGTGTCATTGGCAAAGGACTGGGGTGTGCTATTTGTGACCTTTGCTTCCAAATGCAACAAAGCACAGCTTTCCTTTTACCTAGCAGATGGCCAACTGCTCTTGGTAACAGAAAATAAACCTAAGCAGAGACTTTCTCACTAACATTTGTAGCCCTGCAGATGGACACTTTAAAGGAAAGGCAGCTTTGTTAAAAGGTAAAAGAAAAACCTATGATAACTTTAAATTCAAGGCCTGATTCTTTTGTGCTTGGTGGTGGATCTCCCTTTTCTTCAGATAGCTTTCCTTGAGTAGTAAAATACACTCAAGGCCTCTGGGAAGTGTAGTGTGTGCTCCAGGGAAGTGTGGTGGTTTACTTCTACCAGGAGTGCAAAAGGCTGCAATAACAGAAATGGTAGGCTTTGTACCCCCAGAAAAGCTTAGAAATATTAAGCTTAATTACAGGAGAAAATATAAATAAATGCTTTGAAGTTTTGTTCAGTGAAACTCGATCTGCCATTCCCTGTTCGTGGTCTTTCTCTGAAAGTTCATTGCTGTTCCCAAGGGCATTGCAGGTTTAGCTGGACCCAGCTGCACCCAGTGGTTGCAGTTCTGCCTGATGCCCATGACTTTAGGTGGTCAGAGGGCGCTCCTAGATAGGAATGTGAAAGTCTAAACTTGAGCTATTATTTTATCCGAAGTTCACATTCAGGATTAACCCAGCAGCTTAGAAATGGTACTGCAACATACAGTTACTCATCTGGAAGGGACCAGTTCAACTAGCATACTTAGACTTATTCCTAATGTGTTGTCTCCCACCATTAACTTTTAGGCAGTAGGTAGTTACTAGCATGGACGGGCTGACGGACAGGCACCTTCTAGCATCAGTAAAGGTCTCACAATGCCAAAATGAACTAGCTAATGGAAAACAAACTAGGAATGGAAACAACAAACTTTCATCCATTGCTAGGACATTATGCAGCCTAACACAGTATGGCAACCGTTGGCAGACATGCAGAAGCTGGAGCATGGGATGCTTAAGAGGCTTAGACAGACCGCAGTCACGGGATTTGTCAGCCCACATCTCCAGGAACCGAGGACACAGTAGATGTCAGTTCTCCTCCCAGACCTGCTCTGTTTGCAGTAGTTTTCCCTCTTCTGCTTTTCCTGGAACTGTTACGGCTAGTGCTGTTCAATCACCAGGGAGGTATATGTGTGCCCCGTCAGAGATTACTGTAGTATAGAGATTACAGAAAAGAGTTTCCTGCTTTATTTGATACAATTTCTAGCACAAAATTTGAGTTACTGTTTTTTTATTTCTCATATGCAGCCAATTAGCTTTTTCTGTCTGAAAATGTCTCATATGGCAATGCAGCAAAGAATATAAATTAAGAAAGTATGACTCTATGCTAGAAAACTAAGAAAACTGGCAGGAAGCTTACAGGCAGATAAAGTAAATAAATAGCATAAACAATCTTAGCAAAGCATTCAGATTTTGAAATTACAAAGTCCTTTTCAATAAGCTTTTTGCATTACTTAAACACTGACTGCAATGTGTTGTGCAAACAGTTTTAATGTTCTCCTCTTACTGAAACAGGAGGTTATGCAACCAGACCGCAATACACACGTTGCCTTTGAACACAAGTTTAAAAAGCAGTAAAGTATTATAAAAGTATCATTACAGGAGCAAAAGTTCTTTTGATTCATTCCAACTGCTCATTTCACAAGAAGGGGAGGTTGTTTAAACTCTGTTTTGTGGTATATTATGCATCTAAGCCATAAAAAGTAACCTTGGGAGACAGTGCCTGCACCAGTCAATAATGGGTGCCACAAGCATATTTGCCTTTCAGAGGTGGCAAATGGTACTATAAGTTCACATACAAAAATATGTGCAAATGGGCTAAGAAATGCCAAACAGGTGGAATGAAAGGGTTCTGGCATGAAAAGCAACTAACCTAAGGGGAACTTCTGAGCAAGAAAGGCCGAGTGTGCTTCTCTCCCCTGCTAATGTTCTCTGCCATTCTGCCCTTATACCTTGGCATCTGTTACCTTGAGATGCTTTTACTATTTCCTGCCCTGCCCCAGGTGTCTCTAAGCTTAGTATTTGATTTTTGGCACCTTTTTCCCTTTCATGCTTATGCTTGTTTCAGGCAACAGCAGCTGCATGGAATAAATCCTTTGTGTTTTATAGAGCCATTGTTCAAAGCTGTGTTTAAGAGTGCTCATACACGTTTGCAATAGTAAACAAGTATAGAAAGAAGCTGGAATTAATAAAAACATAATAAAAAGGCAGAGCTAAATACTCTAAATGAGTATTTAGAGTATTTAGCTAAATGCAGTGAAAGCGATTGTATGCATGTACAAAAAGACTTCTTTGATTAGCACCTTATGAAGGAACAACCATTTTTACAGGAAGAGCATGCAGTACTTATTTCATCCATCAAGATGTGTCATTAATTTTGTGTTTTGAATCTAGTTTTGAATAAACACCATGGGGCAGAGATGTTAGATTCGCTTTCTTCATTTTGTAAGTAAATGTCACTTTAGGTCCTCTTTCAGCCAAGTGACCAGTACTCTGGTGCATACTGGAACAGCCTCAGGGATGATCTAGTTATGTTTGGACTATAGCTGTTCCAAAGGTAGAGAGGTTCCAGCTAAGAAAACAAGTCTTCTCTCTTTTCTATCTACCTCCTTTTTTGCAGAAGAGCAGCATTCAACATACAGCTTCTGTGGCATCTCTACACCAGCTCAGGGGCTGCCTTGCAACAGAGCTATTCCTTGGAGTCTGTATTGGACCTTATTGCTGGAAAAAGAGAATGACTTAGCTGTAGCAGAATTTTCTATGTAGTCTTTTTTTTTTTTTTTTTAAACTGGGTAACCCACAAATCACTAATTAAAAGGCATGGATCCTTAGAACAGATGCATTCAGAGTTACCAATGAGACTTGCTATTTTAAGGACTACTTTACATTTTAGTAGAAAGAAAAGAAAATGACAGTAAACATCTTTTGATAACCTTGCATATTCCACTCATACAGCCAACTCCTATTTTCTGAACAGTGGTACGTATAGTGTACATTTTTATACTATCTAGAACTTCAGAACACAAGATGGCAGTGTACATTGTAGTGAATTCAGGCTTCAAGCTGCTCCTCCTACTCAAACAGAGCATATAACATTTTATTCAGTCATATATTAATCTGATCATGTACTTGTATTAGAAATAAACCTAAAAGTATTTGTCAATGGCAGAAACAAATGCAATTTGCCAATAAATGAATATTGCATGAACAAGTGTTAGGTAAAGCTTAATTCAAGATTTTATCGTACATAACAACACTCTGGAGACATTAAAAGCCTCTTATGGAACTCCTCAATTGCAATAACAAGAGGGTATCCCTTTACGAAGGAATGGAAGTTGGCTCAGTTGTAAGAGCTTCAGAGCAAAATTGGCTGCTGGGGAAAAGCACATAAGAGAGCTGGCAGCCTGAAATATGTGAAAAAGCTCAGCGCTCTCGGAGGAGTAGTGCAGACCACTGAAGTGGAACAGACTGAACAGTATCTAAAATTGAACAGGTGCCTTTCTATGAAAAAAAACAACAAAGCGGACAACTGTTTGGCATGACAATTCAGAGAAAAAAAAATCCACCAAGAGGCATCAAATTAGAGGATAGGTCTCTGGCTGAAGACAAAATTGCTTAAAGAGCTACAAGTTGTCAGACCTTTCTGTGTGTAACTTCAGAGAAAGCTCATTCACAGTCTCTCTGGGTATAAGTGGCCAAAGAGAACTACAGGAACGAACTTTCTGTGCAACTTCCACCCCAGTCCCTTTTCTTGGGTTGAGGTGAATGTTGGAATTAGTAGGTGTAGCTGCAAAGGTGCCTTGGCTGCCTTTCTGAACTGAACTAGCATTTGGTTATGCAAACATGGCCTTATTAAAAAGGCTTGCTACATAGTCCAGAAAGCCATAAGAAAAATAATAATATTTCAGCGTATAAAATAATCCTGGAAAACTTTATCCCTGTGGGATGTGTAACACTGACAAAATTCTAGGCAGTCCTGCTTGCTTCCTCGGGGATATAGATATGACGTTGCCTCCCTGCAGCCAAACCCATGGCACTTAACGGGCAAATCAGACTGACCCAGGAGATCAAAACTCAACACTGAGGTTCATCATTTCTGGATACAGCTCTTAATTTAACATAATTATTTGGAATTAGATTATGAAAAGGTATATAATTTCTCTCAGACTGGTGTAATTTAACTATTTTCTATTTTTCTTTCTACAATGGGAGTATTTGTCATCTTGCATTGTGCTGGGCAATGGAGAAACTCACAGCAGTGTGAGAGGAGCATGGCATCCAGAGCTTGACCAGCGTTTTTGATAGAAGGTGGAATTGGGAATGCTGGCCCTCAAGTCTACTTTTCTTGTAGTCATTATTCATGTGTAAAAATCCCTCAGTTGCAGTAGCTCCAGTGAAAAGTTGTCAGATTTTTCATGGTGGTCCACTCCTGTTGTTACGATTGAATCGATTGCTGTTTGTTATTGCCTTATGTTCCCACGCATAAATCACTGGGTTTATTCCAAGACTTTTTTTCTGTCTCTCTTTCTGAGTTTGCATAAGATTAAATTTGGCATTAATTCAAATTAAATAATTCAAATGTCATTTTTGCCTGGTATTTAAACGGAGGCTGGGCGTGGGCTCATGACTAAAATAAAGTGTCTTACCTAGCAGTTTCAGTCATTTGGTCTATTTGTCACAGCAGATTACAGAAAGTGTGGTATGCACAGAATTATGCATACACTTTTCAGCCATCTAAAATGGAGGATAAATTGAACATGTCATGGTTCTAGGGCAGTAATTTATATTGAGTACAAGCTGGGAAGGGACCAGAGCCAAAACCTCAGATCTAAATTACCTTGAGTTCCAGGGAAATTTTAATCCAAATAAAAACTTCACAGCTGCTCATTATATAATTAAGTGAACCAACAAGATACCATGTCTTGGTACTCCCAAACTAAAGAATTTACACCAAAATTGAAAGTTGCGATTTAGTCCATGAATGCCCTGTACTGACCCTTGCCACTGAAGTTCTGTGTGCAGTTATTGCCTCTTGAATTCTGCTGTCTGTTGTAACCACATGGAATGTCTTTGTTGGCTTTTATATATTCCCATTCTCTGTAAATGAACTTTTTGTGCCAGATATTTCCATACTGAGAGCGTGTCACGACGATTCACAAACTCAAGATTTTTCATATATGAACTATTGAAGTGGGTCTCATGGCCTCCTTTTCATTACAGGTGCTTATTCAAGGTTTGATTTACAAGGGTGCCTCTTGCCTTTGGCAACCCTGGGAATTGCCTGCCTTTCAAATTTCTATGAATGCAGATACCACCAGTAATGTCCAGGTTTGGGAGGAGAAAGGAAAACATTGTCTTCTCTTGCTTCTTCTGCATGGTCTTCCCTACAGTCTGTCCCAGCTTCTTTTGCTTCTAGTCAAAACCCGTCCACTTTTTTATGTCAGTTGTCTGCGCACATAGACATACAGTGAAATTCCTTCTTTAGGTAAAATAATTCTTACTTTTCTATTCAGAATCAGTCCTAATCCAACCTTCTTTTCCCAGGTACAACCAATTTCCCCATAATCAAAGATAATCTACCCTCCTCTCACAATAAAATGTAGCTGTCATAGCCCACCCAAGATTTCACAAACGCACCTCTTTGACCCGGCCCAACACAAATCAAAATTAATTTCTTTCCCATAGTCCAAAACAACTTCTCTCCAAAATAAACTCTTCTCCTGACATTAAATTCTAATGACACTTGCAAATTCAGGAAGTCGTGGTGCAGCAGAGTGATAGTAGTCCTAGAGGCACTTTAACCTTTTCCTTTACTGTGAGCATCATCCCTCTGCCTTTCATCAACCCACAATGTAAAAGGCGAGGTCTGGTCTATGATGGGATGGAGCAGGAAATGTCAGCAGGCCGGAGATTGCTACCTTCTGGTCCAGCACGGGCACCTGGGCTCCAGCTGGGGCTGGAGGCTTCAGAGCTGTTGAGGACAGGGAGTGACTGAGGAAAAGGATACTGGGGGTTATTCCTACCACTGATACTTTCCCCGGGTAAACACTGATTGTCATAATGAAAATAAGAGGCAATATATTTAAAATAGGCAAAAGTAATACGCCTGGCAAATGGTATCATTGAGGCCAAGTGCTTAGCAGGATTCAGTAAAAGGTTATACATACATATTCATACATTTATGTGGGGAATTAGATTGGACCTGATAAAAATTCATAATGGATATAAATGTTCACAGTTCAGGGCATAAATCAGCCACCAGCCTGAGGTTAGAAAATAACTTCCCCTATAGTCAGGTTGTTATACAATTATCCATTATACTTGTGGAGGGGGGAAAGGAGGTTGAAGAATAGGGCAATTTCCTCAGAGACATCTGGGAATTACTATTGGCAGACAACTAATTTAGATTTGATCTGGTATGGAAGTTCTTATTACATCAAATAATGTAATTTAGAATTAAAGCATATGATTTATTTTGTGTTTTCTTACTCTTTATGTAATCAAGTTCATGCCTGAGGGTAACTGCAAGCCTTTCCCTTTTAAGCCAGCCAAAGTTAGTGAAATTCATTGTGCTGCGTTTTCTCACAGAACCTCCTTAAAAACAGCTTCAAATTTTCCAAGGAAGTCAGGCAGAATCCAAGGAATTTATTTTGTTGGAAAGCTGGCCAACTAATATAGACAACAACTGTCTGTATTAGCAGAGAAAAATTTGCGTGCGTGAACTGCAGTAAAAATCTCATATTCTGAAAAGTTCTCATTCTTGTTAAGTTTGCATAATAACCTAAAAAGACTTGAAGAGCTCCTGAACGTCACAAATTAGAGCACATGGACTACTCCAGGCCTGCTTTTTCTGCTTGGTATTGTCAGCTCATATAAGCAAAACATACGTGTTCTGTGGACTTGTTTTCATCAAGCAACATACCTCCACCTCTCCTGTTGCACTTGCAAACAGTCTGCAAGCTAAGGTAACACACATAGCACTAATAAAAACAGCCTTTGTGACCTTGCAAACAGATAGCGTGATTGAAAATCAAATTCTTAATCAATTGATGAAGAAACTGGAAGTGCATACAGGAAATCATTTATGTTTGCTGCAGGCGTCAGGGGATTCTAGCTGGATTCTGCCATAGCTTCTGGAATGTATGTGATACACTTATTGTAACAGCATAAATTATCATCACAATAGATGTGGGAAACTGAGGAACATTTATTCACCACACACCTCACCAATTTTCACAAGAAAGAAGTGGTACTTGGCATCAGTCTCTCTTAAGCTCAACATCTGGAAGGTTCTAGGGCTATAATCAACAAACACTGTGGTCTTACTAAAAAAATCTTGCTGTGCAAACTTGAGTGATCTGCTTGGACAGATTTATAAAAGGAATGGCTGAAAAGAAGGCAGCAGATGTAACATAGTAGATTTTTTTAGAGGTTTCAAATAATATTCCATAAAAATCTTACTTGAAAAATGAATTCAAGCTGGCTTGGCTAGGAAAGCTGTGAGTCTGTTCTGGAGCACCTGACCTGTCCTCTGATGCCACCTCCCAGCCGAGGCTGCCCCAGCTCAGCGCCCAGCGCTGTGGGTGTTGGAGGCAGGAGGCTTTGCAGGCTCTGGTTACCAGGCTGTCCTCATTTAACACGCAAGGTCTGCAGAAGTAATGCGGCTGCTTTATGACTTTCTCAGAGCAAATAGGGCAACTCCCTTAAGCACAATTAACTCTTAACAGTGGCAACGTTATCAGCCCTGCAGCTGAATCTCAAATGAGGGTTATGACCGTATGGGGTGGGCCTTGTTGGGACCATTTGACACCAGTCTTCTGCCAGTCACATATGCAGTTTTGTTGTGTCTCCTGCCTCCTTATGTCCTCCTGCTGCTACTAATGACACCCTGCCAGCAGCAAGCGATTTCCCTGGGAAGCTCCCAGGCTGCTTACAGCCCAGCTGCCTCCTTCTGCCAGCTACCAAACTGCTGCTCTGGCTCCCACATAGGCTTCTCCCTCTCGAACATGGCTCATGTATGCTGGAAATCCCAGTACGTACTGGGAACCTCAATACAGTGTTGCAAAGACATATGATACATTGAACTGTGAGGAGATGTCTGGGGTATGAGAGATATGGGTGCGAGGGCTGATCTTTTTTTAATATTTTCATCAGGAAAATAAAGTAAACTTTAGCGTGCTGCTGATATTTACAATTGCACATCGCAAAAAGCTGCAAATACCAATGAAGAGAGAATTATAGATGGGGTGTAAAGAAATGATGCACTCCAAAGGTAATTGCTTTGATCTAGAATAGGGCAAATTGATAAATAGTGTACAAATAATCCAAATATTTTTTTCAGTGGGAGAAATAACCTGAAAAGCATGAATTGGAAAACTCAGTTGGGAAACTCTCCTTCTCCCCTGGCAACTAGATATGAGTTTGCTCAGGATATGGCAAGGCAAAAGAGCAATGTCATTTTGGACTCCCCATGAAGAGCTATAACAGCATCAGGTTAAGTCATTTTCTTTATGATTTTGGCTTAAAATATTCAGCTCCATCCACAGCACTATCAAAAAGACAAAAGATAAATGAGCAAGAGTTCTGAAAAAAGCCAGAATAACAACCAAGGCCTGGAGGCCAGATTTATTTGGAAATACGTGTACATGTTTAACTTGTCCAGACCTTTAAGGGTGATTAAGGGGAACCCATAATGGATGACTTCTTCTGGAACAGAGTACTTAGAAATACAAAGTAGAAAAAAAGAGGTCAGCAGGTCATGGGCTGCCAGAGATCCCAACACTGCTTTGTTAGCTCCTGCTGCTGCGCAGCCGCCAGACTACTCTAGTAGCAGATCCCAAAAGAGGGCATAAAAATAAGGGTTGCATTTATATTCTGAGAATCAAGCTTAGTTTTTGCTTCCTCAGAAACTCATTTCCAGAGACAAACTCCCTGTTTCTACCATGTATTTAAATAAAAAGTAGGCACACGGTCCAGCAGAGTGCTGAGGATCACACAGATTGCTTGATATTGCTTCCTATTCAAATACAGTCTTCATTCATCCCTAGGCCTATGTGTTACCTCTCCCTATGGCACACTAACAGAGATGAGATTAGGAGTGAGGCTACTGGGTAGCAACACTGTGTACATAACGATGTGTTTAGGAGAGGAGAAAGAGATGCAAGTTAAGCTAGAAAGAAAAAAAAAGAACCAGGCAAATCATGACTCCAGGGTTTCTGCATTTCTGACTGTTGCCTTCATACTGAGGTATAGAGGACACGTCAACACTGGAAGCCCGTCTGTGCAGCTTGTTCAAGGCATTACCTCTGCTGCTGAGTGAGCAGTGAGACTGCACAAGCATTCCTGTGGAGCACCGGCATCTGCTCTCCTGCCTATGCCCATCTTCGCAACCCTGAGCACATTTGAAAGTTAGCACCCCACCAGGTACATCGGGACAGGCTCAGCACCGCCCATTGCTGATAGGTAACAGGCTGCCTGCGTAACAGCCCTGCAGACGAGAAGCAGAGCATCCTGTGCTTGCAGCTGCTCCACGAGCAGCTCTTGCAGAACAGCGTGAACAGAGTCAGCAGGTTGCTTATGTTTTAAACACAGTAAGTAAGGACTGCTTGCTGGGTTAGCAGAATATATGGGGCATGACAAAAGGCTGAAGGAGTCAACAACATATTATATTCCCATGTCATGTGACTATAAGGAGGAAAATCTCAAAGAAAAATAGAAACAGCGAGGAAAAAAAGTGGCAATAAAGCAGCCAGCTTCTCCCTTTCTCTTTGAAAATCAGAACAGGAAATAACTTGGGGTTTCCCCTACTTAGCAAACGCTTTTGATATAGCAGAGGACATACCGAATGAGTTAGAAGATAAGGAAGGTCTTTCCTAGAATAGATTATGAATGTATCATACATTAAACACTATTTGAGTTATTAATTCTATTCATATAGATTCTGCTACTGCACTGAAATACTTTGATAGGACAGATATTCTACCCGATGTTTGTGTTATCTCTTGCATCAGAAAATGAAAGTCAAAGAGACCTCAGTATTATTCTTGCTTTCACACTTTATGGAATTTTTGAGGGTGGAAGGGGCAACAAAAAATCCATGAATAATTACAGTATGTGTTTGAGAAATGTTTCGGCTCTCTGAGCTCTGGGGAAGACTTGAGAATTTAAAGGGAAAGAGCAGGAGCTGGGGCAGCTTACCTATGGCATAAATGTATTCCAACACTCAGAGGATGGTGGGGAGTTCAACAGCATATCAGACATAGGGTTCTGACTCCAAAGCACATGATACACTTCAGGCTCTTTGTAATATGTTTATTTATAGTTAGTCTGGCTTCAGCAGTTGAAGTCACAAAACTAAGTCTTTAAAACTATTCCTAGTATATTCAGTGCAATGCAGGTTGCAAATGTTTCTATACATGGAATTTTAACTTGGATTTTAAATTGCTGTATATACGGGGTCATTAATTCTGGAATAAGCTCCTTCGTTTATTTCAGCTTATTTCAGAATTTAATTCTAGAACAGTGATTCTGTTGTAAAATTATTCCAGAATTGTCTTGGCTTCAGAAGGTCATAGCAGTATCTTTCATCAGACATACCGATATTGTAGTATGCCGTGGGTAAAACAAGAATTAGGATTCTAGTTGGGTTAGGAGCACAGATCACATAATTTATTATCTGCAGATGCCAGGACATTAAAACTTTCAATTGTTTTCCCACCAAACTGAATGAGGCAGTTCGTTAATACAATTACCTCTGTATAATTGGAAACTAAATCAACGATGACTGCGTGATTTGAATATTACTTTAAATAATTTCATTTTTATGATGCTATTTTGTTGTACATGGTATCGCCAAATAGCTTATTCATTTTCCTGCTGACTGTGATTTGAGTTTGCACCTTTTTCTTTGAGAAGGAAGAAGCATATTTTCAACCTTTTTAGTTTTCTGGGATACAGTGTGCATAGCTTTTAATTATTTAGTCTGACACACATTAACACTAGAAGTCCATAGTCCGTAGTGAGTGAAACAAGAGGGAAGGACCAGGTGGATTATAACTGCCCCAGGAAGAGGAGCAGGCACCACAGGTCTTTGGCAAGGCCCTTACAGAAAAACAGGAATTTGGAGTAGGCAACCAACACAGAACTTGAGTCTTGTGAAGGATTTCCCCTGTTCCTTTCAGAGGAACATCCCTAGTCACTGCTCTTTTGGAAAGAAGCAGTTTAAAAGTATTTGGACAGGCAATAGGGAGAAGGGCTACAGACTACTCACTCTGTGTCACGGTCCATTTGGATCTGTCAAATTTACAGGACAAGGTACTCTGTAAATTAAACTTTATTTTATGAGCTCATTAGGAGAGAAAACAAACATGACAAACAAGGGCTCAATCCCCTTTGTACAGGCTAGTCTAGCACGTGAATTCACTAATTTGTCACTTAAGTCATGAGGTTACTCACAAGTTCTGTAATTCATAACTCACAATTCGTTAACTCATAACTTGTAACTGGTAACGCATGAACTCATGAGAAAAATAATCACCTACCCAACAGTGAGAGTGCTCATCCTTCCACCTCTGTCCAGTGCAGGCATACCCTGTATCACACAGGGAAGGATGAACATCAGTGTTTTATGAACACTGTTTTCATCACAAATCCAAAACAGCACCATACAAGCTACTATGGAGAAAATTATCTCTATTCCAGCCAAAACCAGTACAATCTCCACACTTCATTATGCACCATTTATGTCATGCTCAGGTCCCACGCTACCCAATAGATCCCTATTAGCTGCTTTCCCCCTTCCCATGCTTTGATATATACAGAGATATCATTCTCTTAGTCTATGGTCCACCCCTGTAAAACGTCCACAAAATGTGCATGACATGTCCATTGAATTCATTAGTCCATGACTTGGGTTCTATCTGTTATGGTGGTCACTCAGGACAGAAGATGTGTTGTGTTGCATGGAGCCATTGGGTACCAAAGCCAGCGTAGGTTTGGTCACTGTTGCACTTCCACTGCTTTTTGTAAGGCTTGTCTTCCACTGGTGGTGGTTCCTGCTATAGTACTTCTACAACACACAACTCGAATCATAGGTTACAACAATTTAAAGGTATATCCATTACAATCGCCACCTCTGGTCCCTTTGGACACTGCAGTGTACTCCTCCCCTCGCCTCTGCTCCAGCGTGGACTTATCCACAGACCGCAGGCCCAACTACTCCAGAGTGAACTTACTCATAGGCCACAGCCTCTTCAGGGTTATACCTGCTGTGACCCATTCATGACCACAGGTGCTTTGAGGTGTACGTGTTCTGGCGTGGACTTATCCACAGCCACAGACACTTTGGGGTGTCCTGCTCCTGCATGGGCTTATCCACAGGTCACAGTCCCTTCAACTTAAGTTGACACTGGAGCTCCAGCAGCACAGAACAGCAGCAATGCCCTGGCTGTTGGCCAGCCCAGGCACATGGCCACTGCTGCTATCAAAATGCTCCCAGGCACAGCAGGGTGCAATGATAAGCCCAACAGCAAACAGCAAGAGCAAAAAGCAACCACTAACAAGCACTGGACTCTAATGTACAGTAAGGCAAGCAAGCCCCATGGCAAGCACAGGAGCCTGCCAATTAGTAGCTAAACAGCTATAACAGCTATAAATTCGGTCTAGCAAACTCCAGTCAAATCTGTCGTTACCTCGAACCCTTCAGGCCCTCTGTTGGGCACCAAAAAGGACTGTCTTGGTTTAATCCCAGCGGGCAGCTCAGCCCCACACAGCCTTATGCTTACTTTCTCCCAGTGGGATGGGAAGGTAATCAGAAGGGCAGAAGTGAGAAAACTTGCAGGTTGAGATAAAGACGGTTTAGTAGGTAAAGCAAAAGCTGTGCGTGCAGGCAAAGCAAAATTAGGAATTCGTTCACTACTTCCCATCGGCAGGCAGGTGTTCAGCCATATCCAGGAAAGCAGAGCTCCATCACACTTAAGGGTGACTAGAGAAGACAAATGCTGTAGCTCCGAACATTCCCCCTTCCTCCTTCTTCCCTGCAGCTTTTATTGCGGAGCGCAATGCCGTATGGTATGGGATATCCCTTTGGTCAGTTGGGGTCAGCTGTCCCGCTGTGTCCTCTCCCAACTCCTTGTGCACCGCCAGCCTGGTGGGACAAGCTGAGAAGCAGAGAAGGCCTTGATGCTGTGTGAGCACTGCTCAGCAATGGCTAAAACATCCCTGTGTTATCAATAGTTTTTATCACATATTCAAAACATAGCACCATACAAGCTACTATGAAGAAAATTAACTCCATCGCAACCAAAACAAGTTCAGTAAATAAATAAATAAATAATTTGTTTAATTGACCAAAAAGTCAGCAGGAGTTTTCACTGTGTGAAAGACACGATACGCTCAACAACTAAGAAATGTCCTTTATCTTGTTTTTTATCAAGCTAACTTAATAGGAGGTGAATTCTTAATGTGTAATGTTGGTAAAACGTGCAACCAGAATTGCCCGTACATAAGCATCTGTACATTGCAAAAAGCTCTTCTGAAAATTGTTATCTGTTGAGTAGATCAGGCTGCTGTTGCAAAATGAAGTACCACTGAGTGATACCGTCATGACAGCAGTCCTCCTCCTCTGTGAATGAAAAGGGCAGTCGCGCAGAGTGCCTCTAAAGGCTTCTAAAATACTGCCATGAAGTGGCTAAATTGTCCCTAGAAGTTCTTTTGTCTGTTTTAAATACATTGTTCTCAAGAGTCTTTCAACTTGAAAAGAAATTAATTTCTAAGTTTAAGTCATCAAGCCATAACAAGACAGAAACTCTGACAGTCACGCATTCAAAGCATTTCAGTTTATTCTACAGGATGAGACAAGTACCAGCAGAAGATAAACCATTCCTGGTTCCTTGGAGCCAAATTTAAAGTTGAACTTTCCTCAGAAAGAATAAGGGTCTATATTCTACTTGTTCATACTCATATACAAAGTCCTACCACTTCTTGTATTTCTGTGGTTCCTGCAAATGAGATCATAACCAATACTTAATGTCTGGGACGTGAGAAAAGTTGGTTACTATGGTTACAGATGGTTACTATTCCACTAGTACCAGAGACAGGATCCTCTCCATGAAGTGAAGAAGGAACCAGCTACTGTACTTTAGACTGTACGTTAATCTCATCTAACTTGTAGATGGTAAGTGTTAGGGAAGATGAATTCCAACCATTGTGGCTGAGGACATACCATCTTATGCCAACAACCAAGCAGGAATCCACAGTCCATGTCATGACTTTGCCATGTAAGAAGGGAACAGAGCTTGTGCTGCATGTAATGCTGATTCCAGGGTCCTTGGTTTGCATCTCATGCAGAGCTCTCTGTAAAATAGAGGATGTCTCCTTATCACTGAGTAAAAAATAAATTTTGTTTCAGTGAATCCTTTCATCAGTGTTTTTCTAGTGACATCACAGGGAATAATTTTAAAATGAAAGTTTTTATTAAAAGTGTAACATCAAAAAAACTTCTAGACAAAATCCCAGACCCTCAGAGTCACTTCTCATTACAGTCTTAGTCAAAATAGTCACTGGTTCAAAGCTCGGAAATTCAGTGTGACTGAAATTCACTTGGCAAGTCAGGACTTCTCTCCAACATTTTTCAGAGGTTTGAAAGATTTTATTCCAGCAGAGATATTTTCCTCCACTGCCCTTGTATTTGAAGGTACCCAAACTAGCAAGGTTTTTAAAATGTGTATTTTCAGCAGCAGGTGGCACTATGAAGTTTCTATCTTCATAATTATTCTAATATAAAATAATATAACATGTTATGCAGATACATTAGAAAGAACTTTATCAAAATGTGGTTAATAGTCCATTATCTGAAAATATGGCCAGATATTTCCATTTTCCTATCATTTTAAAAAGAGCATGAAAAAATTTAGAATAAATTCTGATAAGAAAATAAATGTTTTTCTAAATATTACAATTGACAAAAAGTCTAATGCAAGAATAGGAATAATGAGAATGTCTAATATAAAAATAGGCAACTAATAAACTTTAAAATTATACGTGTCATAAAAAGTTCTCTGTACTCTTTGCTACCCTTCAGTAAAGTACCACTGTGGGTTGTTCTTGAATATACTACTTCAGCTACTTCAAATTTCCTGGAAATTATATCTTATTTGCATATCAGCTGTAATATTGCAATAATGGGTGTCAATACATAAAGACTAGGTACGTAAGCTTTATAAGGTAAATGAACCTATACTAACAGGAATACAGCAAATGGAAAAGCACTTGGGTTTTTCGTTGCTTGGCCAAAAGTTTGGATTTGCAAGTGGAGACCAAAGCATTACATGTGGGCCCATATTCCTCTATGTATATCCCAAATAAACCCCAGAATTAGAAAGATGTGATATTAATTGAAAACATTTTCTTCAAAACTTTATTATACAAAAAGCTATGAAGGGCAACTAACAAACAAGCCGGCCTTTCCAGGTATTTCAGGTTGTCTAATCAAATGAAAGTAACAATATTGCAAAAGTATTGCTCACATTTTGTTTCAGAAAGCTCCTGATGCCATACACCTCCTTCGTCAGTGGTGTACGGTGGGAATAGTGCAGTGATACACAGCATTTTCACTAAGCTGATTTTTGGATGGCTGCCTTACTCATCAGAAATGAAGCACTGGTCTGCCTGAGCTCAAGGTGTGAAGATAAGGAAAGGAGAAAAGAAATTAAGCAAGGAACGCAAATGAAATATATAGTCAATGCTCTTTTATCTGGCCTGGCCAGAACGTGTCCTTGCCTTTCTTTTTCACCCCAGGCTCCAAGCAAGCTGCTTAGCTTTGCATACTGTTTCTG
This sequence comes from Ibidorhyncha struthersii, assembly GCA_013398815.1. Classification (NCBI taxonomy): domain Eukaryota; kingdom Metazoa; phylum Chordata; class Aves; order Charadriiformes; family Charadriidae; genus Ibidorhyncha; species Ibidorhyncha struthersii. The sequence goes on along the minus strand of VZSZ01006025.1, from coordinate 528,686 downwards.
CACGATGATACAATCTATGCCAACACCTAAGATTCACAGTTGCTTTTATTTTGCTTTCTATTAAATAGAGCATGTAGAAAAGACACCTTTATAGCTTCAGGGCAATTTTTCACAAACTGACATTGTGTATTACTCATTATGTGCTAACATGGTCTGCTCGCTGTTTCTTTTATAATACTGAAAAAGTCAAAAGCTGGTACTTAATAAAAACATCATTTGCAAGGAGCTGGCAGCAGCTGTGCTCAAAGGGTTTTTAACTTATGACAGCCCACTTCTGTTTCTCCAGTCTCCAGCAGAGTCCTTTCAGCTGGATTCAGTTGGGTTCACTTTTAGACCACAGAATAAAGTGGTGCTACAAAACTAATACACGGGAATATACGTAGAATTTTGCTGCTGGTTCTCCATTACAAATGATTTATTGTTGCCAAGCATTCTCCCTGCATGGAATCGAAGACGTGGCATCGTAAGAGCTCCTTCAATATACCGAGTTCATTGAGTGATGCAGCACACGTTCTGCTTAGACCTCCACAATGTGTGTAGGGGCTCTACGGATGTGTTTTAACTAAACCTTCATTGTAAGGCAAGTGCTCCCACTGTATCTAGTACAGCTGTCAAACACATAAAATAACTATTTAGATTACAGGTTCTTCTTCCTTCAAAGGGGTGTATCCATTTCATATAATTCCAGCAAGCAATATCTTTGGGTAGACACCCACCTGCAACATGACGGTGCAAAGGATTTTTGAAATTGTTAGAGATTTATCAAATTTATACACTTGTGCTATTTTTTAATTTATCAAGTACCCACTCTTGTACCTTGTAGGGCAAACGTGAAAATGAGATCTTCACCCCAGCCCTGTTTAAAGTGCAAGGTGCACTAACGCAGCTCAACGGTTGTGAGTGCCCAAAGCAGGCACAGGGCACCAGTCTGAGAGAGGCTGTGGCAGCGCTCTGGCTGCAAGCCACAGAACCAAAATCAGCGCCTACAAAGGAACAGTTAGAGCTTCTGTTATGGCTAGTGAGAGTGTCCTAATCCCACGCCATTTGGTTATATTAGATCATTGAAAGTAGCCTCAAAACTGGGCCCAAAGGATCGTTTGAAAGGTATATATTGTCACACGCTGTCAGCCAGGCTACAGACAGGATGGCAGCAGTCACACCGTATGCAGTGCACTGAATTGATTAACTATTTGACTGCTACTTGAATTTCCAAGTGGGATTCAGCTTGCTCTCCGATTAATGTCATTTTCCAAATAATGACAAGTGATTTGAGGTAAGACATTCCAATAATTTGGTAACTATGACACGGGGATAGGGACCCAGGCCCGCGGCCCATCCACTCTAAAGCATTCCCTCCTACTTTTGGGTGTGCTGTGGCACGTGCCCACTGTTACCCTGAGGAATACGCTGTGTTGTCGGATGCGCATTGAATTGCTGGAGAAGTCAAAAGGTTGACAAAAAGTTACAAGGACCGGTGGCATTAGTGCTCGGGGGAGGAGGGGGTACCTCGCCTGAAGGTATAAATTCCAGACAATTTGTCTGCATCTCCTCATCTCTGTTTTGGCTGGTTGGCGAGTTTGGCCGCTTGTTTGGCTTTACCCCTGCCTGGCTTGCAGGCAGGCGGCGCACCGGTGGCTCTGCCCCGTTGGTACCGTGTCAACCCGCCTTTCTGTTCCCGCAGGACCATCCACCGGTGCTCTCCGCCGGCTTTTGCCGTCACTTCCATCTTCTCCGCACCGGCGCTGACCTCACTGTCGGACGGCAAAAAGATGACGAGCGCTGCGTCAATACGAAATACACAGATACACCCGCAGATCGGGCAGCGGCGATAGGCGCGGGGAGCGCCGACGCCCGCCCGGTGCGGCCGGACCAAGATGCGGCTGGCCGGTACCGGGGGGAGGGCGGGGGGGGGCCGGGACGGGGGGGCCGCAGGAGCGCCGGGGGCGGGGGGGGGGCC
>VZSZ01006025.1:496610-526312 GCA_013398815.1 Ibidorhyncha struthersii | reverse complement strand
GCCCGCGCCGGTGGCGGAAAGGTCAGTCAGGGCCTCCAGGAGCCGCCTCAGCGGCAGCTGCCCGCTGCGGGCAGCCTCGGGCGGGGGCAGGAACTCGGAGGAGCCGGGGAGGGCGAGAGCGAGAGGGCCGGAGCCGGCCCCTGAGGGAGCCGCTGGGGAGGCGCCCACCGCCGCCGCCGGAGGGGCTGCCCGCCCCGGGCGCAGCCTCGCGTCGCTGCCCCCGGCGTGCCCGGGCGCCTCTCGCTCCTTACTCGGGTGAGTTACCGCAGGTTTCCGTGGGTCGTAGCGTGGCTGCTCGTCGCAGCTGCCCCGCCGGGAGGCCCTGTCCCCGGTAGCGTGCGGGCCGGGCCGGGCCGCGCCGGCAGGAGCTGTTGCACAATCATGCACTTCCCTGAGGCGGCTGTGGGTTTGGTGCAGCCTCTCACACGCAGCCCCAGGAGCCAAAACCGGGATGAGCCCGGCCTCGGCCTGAGGGGCTGTCGCAGGGGTGCTGCTCTGCTGGGAACGCCTCCCGGAGGGGTTCGAGCCAGGGCGCTTCTCGGGGGCTTTGGCACAGGGGGAGGTAAAGTCTCGGTGGTCTCCTCCGAGGCGAATCTCTGGGAGGTTTGGGGGGTGCTCGGGTGCGTCTGTGCTTCGCACTCTTGTGCTGTGGAACCTTTTTTCCAAAAGCCTGGGGAAGTTCAGTACTTCTGGATTGCAAGGTAGTTGCACGAGAGTGGGGTGAATAACTGAAAACTGAATAACTGAACTCCGTTTTAAATATATATAATCATTACAGGTTTTTCTTGGGCTTTTAAATGGAAAACATGGCCTTGTCAACCAAGTGTTAGGTTTAAAGAAATAATACTTGAAACTTCATCTGGAGCTGTTTTAATTCTTTTAATGCTACAAGTTTAAGACTTGAATTTTGAGGCTCTTTCAGTGTATGTCAGTACAATATACACTATGCAACAGAGGGGCTTTTCAACATTGTCCGTCCATCCTTTAGGATATATAAGTGGGTACATGTTACAAGCAAACACGTCTTTAACAGTGTTGGATATACCTTTTCCTGTTCGTAGAATGCTGTTGCTTTTCTGTCTTGGGCCACTCATGGCTTTGCCTGGACCATCTGTTTTTCTAGCCCTGGGTAGCACGTCTGTGACCTCCACCTTGCCTCCTCAGTTTCTTGGAAAATGTGGCAACAAAACCTGGCTCTTGGCCCGTGCTACATCAACACCCTGTGAATTTCTTTTTGCCTAGGGTATCCAGCTATGGCATTCCTGCTCTCATTTCTGAGAGAATCTGGACAGAGTGATTCCTGTATACCTGCTTTTGTACCTTCTTGCCCAATCCACTGTGACTTCTCTGCAAGCAAACCTAGCTTTTGTTACTCGTTTTCCTGCTTTGTCAAACCCTTTCTACCAAGCCACCTGTTGCAGTTTTCCTATCTGAGCTCAACAGCTGCTGGTTTCTTCTCTTGCAGACCCAGCCTGAAAAGGCACTGCGTTTTTTAGATAGTAGATGATTACCATCTTTGACATACAGTTTTAAATGTATTTATTAAATGGAAAATTCAAATACCCTTTCCTATAAAATGTTCCCTCAAAATGAGAGACGGGGAACACAGTCTTCATTTAGACCCTCAGATTTTGCAAGCCAGCGGATGGGAAACGTGCGCTTGTGCAAATGCAGTACAATCTCTTAGTCTTTTATATGCCTGGTAACAATTGTCATAGCAGTAAAGGTGAATGTGAAGGACTGTTGGACTCTCCTTCTGCCTTCAGACAAGCATGCAAATGTCTCTCGAGGGGTGCATTCTGCCCTAAGTTACTCCAGGAATGGGTTTGGTGGACTTGGCAGTGTTAGGTTTATGGTTGATGTCTTAAAGGTCTTTTTCAACCTAAGTGGTTCTATGACTGGGACTGATCTAGCTCCTTAATCAGAATGTAAAATCGCCACTTTCTGCTGCATAGTTCTGTGGGAGTTAGCAGTGCCATTACCCGCAATATTGTTGAAAAAAGTATTGCTTTGTTGTACCTCTCTGCCTGGAAATAGGATGCACCTCTGTATGCAGAAGTGAAAGGGGATGTTGCCTGTTACACACTAACAACACAGACATCAAAACACCTAAGAGAAAAGGATGCAATGAAACAAGTGTCAAGATGTTTCAAATCACACTTGCGAAAGCATGATATTCTCATAGTAGCTGTTCTTTCCTTCAGTAAATTTGAAGTTATTGAAATGGTTGCTTGTAACCTTGTAAAACAGCTCAACAAGCTTGTCAGTTACTACATTTTGAGCCTCTGTCATGGTCTGGGCAACAAGAAGAGAGCAAAAAGAATTCATTTTCCAACACAAAGAATGAAGCTGTGGGTTGCGCTTAGACTGAAATAAGACCAACTGTAACAATTGGCAAAGCCAAGTAAGCAAATAGTTGAGGAGTGCCTGTGTATCTGTTAGGGTTTTTCTACCTAGAGAACTGCTCTGAAGAGTCTCCAGCTCAATTAGTGTGATCCCTTCAGACTAAAGGGCTTTAATGAGGAATTACACATACTTTTTTTTTTTTTTTATGACAGGCTGCATTAAATTGCCAAGTGAATGGGTTTATTTTTTATTTCCTAATGGCCCGTCACTTCCACATGAGGTAGATTCTGCAGGCAAAGATAAACAAGTGCACTGCTCAGGCCTGGCAACAGGTCTTTGCCTTTGGAGTTGGTTGTGTTTTGTTGTTTTTTTTTTCTTTTTTTTTTTTGTTTGTTTCTTGATAATGAGGTTTAATAGCCCTGTTGAATAGGAATATCTGGTCAATATATCTGTAGAAATAGCTATTTATTTATTCAATATAAGAAAACATCCACATTTCTGAATACAATACTATCTACTAAAATTATGGACAAGTTTGGAGGAAGTAGATGAGAGAGCTCTGTTGATGATGACAAGCTCTGTCTTAAGTAAAAATGCATTTATCTTGACCCTCTCGGTTCTTCTGTGCTCACCTTGATGTCAGGCCTCACTGACAGAGCTTTCTTTCCTTCAAAACTCACCAAAGAATATCTTTCAGTTAAGCCTGTGGTAGATGTAATGCAATGTAGTATGTTTAGATGAAATGAATGTAGACTAATAGGAGCTGACCTTCTCAATCCCTTCAGGAGAACAGCTAATTGGATATTATTGTTATTGTAGTAAATATCCATCATATGAACACTGTTCTGTAGTTTGCCTTTAAAATGTGCTAAGAATTTACAATTATATTGGAAATTGATGGAAATACAAGAAGTTAATTGCCTCTGAAAATGCGACTTGAAGATGTTTGTGGTTAGGACTCAAAGTTGGAGAAGAGTTTGGCTTTGAAAGTTTGTTGGGAAATATTTGAAAGAGACCAAACTGGAACAAAAAAGAACATTCAGTGTAAGCAGAGGGCAGCTGGATGATCTTGTGTGCTTTAAAGAACTTCAGACACTTTTATAGCACTGTGTGGGTGGTTAGGAAGGTTTGTGTGCACTTCCCACTAATGTTCATGGGCAAGAATTAATTTTGGCTCTCTGTCCCTTACTTTTTTCTTTTTCCTTTTTTTTTTTTTTTTAATTTCAAAAATAGAGATGGTATAATACTTATCCTGAATAAGAAAGCAGCAGGTTATGTATAATCCTGAAGGACAAGGATATTGTTAAATGTGTCAGATTATTATATCTAGTGTTGCACTTGAATACCCTTTTGATTTCTTTTGGTTTATTTTCCTCAAGTTCTATATCTTCAATTTGCAAAGCAGATAAGTATCTGTTTGATATATACTGCTGCCTTTGTGATCCTGACTGAAATGAAGGTAGCAGTAGCATGTTGAATATAATTTCGTTCAAGAAGTCTCGGATACCTTTGTAGGCTGTGCTTTGTGAGATGATGAGCAACACTATAAGTGGACGGAGCCAAGTGAAATATTTGTTCACTTCCTTTCTCAGTAAAATCAATTCATACTATTTTTAATGTAATTTTTCCTATATAGTTGTAAAATCTTGTTATATTTAGTCCTTCAACAGAAGCAACAAGCGCCCAAACAGCAAGAGCTGTCAGAGTCTGTCACTGAAAATCTTTGGAAGATTAGGGGAGGAGAGAATATGGAAAGGTCAGATGATGACAGCAAATGACACCAGCTGTGCCCGTGCCTGTAACACTGGATGCACATGTGCTTCGTTGGAAAGAAGGAATTTTTGTGTCTAGAATACAGCTTCTTTCCTTTTTTTCCCCCTTTGAAATTATAAAGATAAGCTTTAAAATGACTAAACCATTCACTAAAATTAGGCCAATTTGTGAAAGTGTGATGTATTTGCAATGATTATGTTGGCTGAGGCTAGTGCAGTACAAGTCCAGGCAGTAACCTGTCGGCATGAATTAAATATTAATCCCTTGCTGCTGTGCTTGAATTGCAGCCAGCAAAAAGTCCTCCAAAGTCTCCAGGTTAATCACCTAGTTAAAGTTTGTTTTGGCCTCCATCTCATTCCAACCCTAAGTAACCTATTATTTTAATGGAGCACATTCCTAGAGAACTTGAAAGGGTTTGAAGTCTGTTCAGTTTTCTGATACAGTGTATTATACCAAAGCAGGACTTTGTGCCACAGAATACAGCTTTAGGTGAAGGGAAAAGAATACAATACGTTGGCCCGATTAGTTGGTGGTTTGTTGGGTTTTCTTGTTTGTTTTTTTTTTTTTTTTTTTTCAGTAATAATCTGGTTTAACTGGTTTTGGAAACGCTTTGTCTGCTACCTGTGCAAGTCTTTCTACATAGACCAATGAGGAGTCAGGTAGAAGGAATTGGAAGTCATGACTTTGAATTCGTGTTATCCGAAGATGACTGATATACAGTGAACTGAAATCCTGCTTAGGATTGCTCAACAGTAATACTTTTATGGCATATTTGTTTTATTAAGGTAAACAGTTAAACCAGCCAGTAAGCAATGAAGCCAGCAACGCTATCGGTGGTGTATAAAACTGCTTTAAACGAGGGTAGGCTTATCTGAAACAGATAGCGGCAAATACATTTCAAGTAAAGATAGGCATTGTGTACTTTTATCTTTCCTACCCAGTAACTGCTTTCTGTACAGGAAAAGCAAAGCTGGTGACAGTTGCGTATTAATTGGCAGAAGCAAGAAGTTAATTGATCGTATAGCACAAGTTTTTCTAAAGTGTAAGAATGGTATTACTACTCTGTGCAGCACAGTACTGAAGCTAGCACAGGGACAGCTTTGTTTCAGTGTTTTTTAGATATATATTTCTTATTTTTTCTTTACCACCTTTTAAAATAAAGAAATGAAAAAATACATTCCCCATCAGAATATCTTGTTTTAATATTAGTTTTACCTTTACATGCATAGCCCAACACTGCCTGTTTCAAATAGAAGCAAAGTCTCTCAGAACCATACATTTAAATTAAATATTAATTTGCATAACCAAGCAGTCTGTAACAACATCAAGTAAAGATAAAAATGTTTAGTTATTTGACTGCTTTGGAGAATAGGATTTATCTTCATCTTATGAAGCATTTTCTGTTTTCTGTCTTTAGCCATTTTGAATTCTTGGTGAAATATTTGTTCAGTTTTATTTAACTGGCACATTGATTTTTCTAATGTTATGTGTCGATACATGGGCTTTGTGTTTGGCTCTTAATTTCTACTTTAATATTAGCTTTAAAATAATTAATTCAAGTGGTTTGATATGTTGATCATGGCGATGACGGAAAGCCAGTAGGAGTTAATATGAGTGTTAATAAGTCAGTTAAGTCGTCATTGTTTTACCAGCAGAGTATAACCGCTGCTTACTGGTATATTAGTAATCCCTAGCATGAGGACTAATTGGCAAGACTGTAGAATGGGTATAACTTAAAAATAATACTTCTGGGGGGCAGTTTATTATATACTACGGATCTGGTTGAAGTTTTTGATTCTGTCAGTTTATGTTCCTGATTTTGGCCTGATTAGCTGCAGTTTTTATACTGGGAAGAAGGAATATAAAACAGTATTTATTTTTAGCTAAGTTACTCTGAAGGTACTGTAAATGACTATTAATTTTTCCTGTCTTTACAGTTAAACTAAACCATTTAAAGAAGTACATCTGTCTTTGTTGATGCTATTGCAGTACTGAGGGAGTTGAGACCACCCAGCCTTGTACTTGTCTTGCAGAGTCTTAAGACTTTTAGTCCAACTTCTGCGGCATTATTATGACCAATGCAATTAAAAAAGAGAAGAGAAAGGAAAAGAAAGTTCCTTTAAGTTTGATGTTGCAGCAACAAGTTATGTAAGACCAGTTTGAAACCATTTCTTTCAAACCTTTTAAGGAAGTATCTTCTGTATGACTATGAAACATAAAGGTATTAACTTTTGCCTGCTTGCCCTCACCTCTGTCTTGCAGTTTCAAAGTTTTATTGCTGTTTGCTGTATTGGTTTTACATGCTGTCTCTTGTAAGTATAAGAAAACTCACTCCTGGAGACTGCTTGCAAAACAAAGTTTGCATACTTGAGAAATTGACTCAGAAGGTGCTTGGTTGATAGCCTGCCTTTATGAAGCGGTTTGTTCTATGATTAAGGGTGTGCCTGTTTGCTGTGTTTGAAATCAATGCCCACTAAATGTTGAAGCAGTGACTTTTCTACAGCTGAGTTACGTGAAAAGCTGCTGTGACTCTGGTTTGCTTCCTGCTCAGAGCGTCACCACTCTCTAGCCATAAAGAGCTATGACAGAAAGATCCTGGAGGGTTTTGTTTGAACCCTTGTGGTAAAATTAGTGCCTACTTATTGCTATAATTAGAGTGGAGCAATTCCTGTGCTGCTTGGGCTGTTGGAAGACCCCCATTCAGAATTCCCAGGTGGCATGCCATTGATGCAGGTCTGCCACTCTGAATGCTGCCTGCTCCCATGTAAGATGGCTGGTCTTTCTATCCACTCCACAGCCGGAATTTGTGTTTTGTACTGCCTGGGCCTGGAAGCTCGGTCATTTCTTCTTTCTGTCTTCAGGAACTCTTTCATTAAGTTGGGTAAGACGGCTGAATTTTGTCTTAAGACGGGGTATTTCCAGTTAGATGACCAGATTACGTGTTCCGCACTCAGCTGGGTAATAAAACAATGGGCAAAAGAGGGTGGTGTGGGTGGGCAGGCAGCTCTGAAGGTTGATGCAACTCATCTCAGATGGGTAACGATCTTTCAGAAGCTTCACGGCTGTAAGAAGAACATGGAGACTTTAGTGACAGAGGTCATCTGAGATGTGTCAATGGGAGTATTCTACCCCAGCTTGTTACACTAACACTTGTCTACACTGGTATTGCAGAAGTAGTGACTGATATGGATGCACCTGTGCAGATAATACAGTCATTAAGCGTCCTTGGAACAAGAGTACTGTAGATCCTGTTGCAATCTTCTGTGAATTATTTGGCACGAGGTGCACAGACATATCTTCTGTTTTGTAACGTTGAATTATGTTTGCACTTTTTCTTTCTGCTGCAAATGGGTCTTGAGCAGATCTGTGTCAGCTGAGGAATTTCTGGAAGATTATCCCACTGAAAAACCTGAGTAAACTTCTGAAACGAGTAGGATTTAAGATACCCAAGGATGAAAACAGAAGTACTTCAGTAACAAAAATGGTACTATTAAGAGAGTGTAATAGGGTAAAACAGAACTTAACATTTGAAACTAAGTCATAACTTCAGACAACAGGTCTTCCAAATTATTTAAATTTATTCTTTGGCTATGGAAATGCACATCATGTTTAGATGTCTCATAGCTGTGTATGCTGTAACAGAAAGAATTACAGCACATTGACTTCTGATACTGCTTTCTAACTTGTTTTTAGTATTTGAACCAACTAGTATAAATTGTTGTGACTCAGTGAAATGTTGTAGTTCTGTGGAATATTTTCCAGCTTGTTTTGTGATCTTTTATCATCTGCTGCTACAGGCATATAGTCTGCACCTACCATTGTCAGGAATCCTTGCTCAGCTGACAACCAGTGCAAACATTTCTAGACATCTCTTATCTCTTCAAGTTTCTTTTTGCTGACAAAATGAACAATAGAAGCCACTTAAATAATGAAACTGTTAATGGAGTCCTTTAAATTATTCTGGAAAACTGTGTTACTAAGGTCAGAGCCATAGAATTATTTTAAATTCAAAGAGAAGCTTGACATGAGAGTTTTTGATAAATCGTGTGTTTGTGGCAGAGATGATGAACAAGGTCTTATAAAATACAAGTAGTAATGACATAATTAACAGTTCATGGCTGACTCTGAGCAGTGATTTACCCTAACACCACCTCTATCTCTCATTGTCTGAATTAACTGTGTGCTATAGAGAAACTTTAGAATCTTGCATTTTTTACTGATAACTTGCTATAATCCATTTTTTTTCCCAAGTAAGTGAAGCATAAGGAAGTAAAGTGTTTCAGTAAAAGGCAGAGAACTGTTCAAGGTCCAAACCTGACATTTTCTTTTCATTCCATATTCTCTTATTTTACAAGTAAACTTAACCTTTTTGCTGCAGAAATTTATTCTAATTACATGTGGAAAGCAATTAAATCTTCTTTAATATCTTCTAGAAAAATCAGCTGTAAATGCTGATTTTTAGAAAGTCTGCTAAATATAGTGCACTGCAATACATTTGCAATCTGGATAGCCTCCACCCCCAATATTTAATGTTTGTTAGCCATATTTACATGCCTGGAGTATATTTGCTGCTTATGGATAGGAAGAGGTGTATTGACATCTTTATTATTTGTGGCAAACAGTCTTGTTTTGGCTGTCATAGGTGCTGGTAGAGTGTGTGAGGGGACAGGTGTCTGGGATTGGCCTCTACCTTGATTTCTTAGGTACATCTACCCATTTAATGAGAAGGCAGAAAGAAGCATCCCTGTGATAACCAGCTTTGAGCCGCCTGTGTGCTCCAAGGGGCACAGACATGGAAGCCTCAAGGGCTGTGGGCAGTGGAAGCTCTTGATTTGGGTAGAAGTACACAAATTGAGTTTGAGGGATTTTGTTGTTCTTTTGAGGATATCGAGAATTGCTGCTTTTATATAATTTGGCAAGAGGTATAAAACCATTTACCTGTTCTGGTTCATGCCTTGGAAGATCAATTAACTCCTTTTGCTTTCAGAATTTATAAACGGAGTATTACGCAGGACTTTAAAAAGTGGGGGCTGGATTGTACCACACAAGCAAAACTTTGGTTTTGTACACAGTGTTGTTCAGTTCCTCAGTGGGTTTACCTTCTTTAAGCAAAAGCTGTCATTGTGTACAAAAAAAAAATGATAAATTGTCCTGTGGACGCCTGAAATTGTGGCCCTTCTTAAGCTTTCTGGTTTAGTTGTTTATTTTTGCAGGACCTTCAAGTGGAAGGGCTTCCTGAAACCTTTGTGGGGGTTGATGGCTTTTAGAGGATTGCTTTTTGCTGAGAAATACATGAATTACAGGTGCTTAAGAAAATGAGTAAAATCTATCCTTGCCTCATTCTATGGAAAAGCAACTCTCATCTATCTTGGTGTGGCTGGAGGAAGGGGAAAAAGCTATACAAACTCCCTTCATGCAAATTAAATAACGATTTCTATGATGTTTCATGTAAATTTAGGGAGAACATTTTTGGTCATCAGTGCACAGTTGAATGGTACTGTTATTTACTGAAGCTTTTCTGTAGTATGTCACTAATGAAGGCTGTGCATGGTGTCAAGTAAACCATTTAACCGTTAATTACTTGTTTGGAAAGATAGTGTCATCACAGCAAAAATTTGCTACACAGGCCTCCCTTCCTCAAATCTGTTATGATCCTGTACTGTCCAGTGGTGACCAGTTGAATAGCAATGTATTTTTGGCCTTTTTTCTTCTGTGTGTTTTTTTTTCTTTTCCCCTTATAGAAACTGAATGACCTTTCCAAGTATATTTGAAGTTGGACACTCAAAAAAAAAAATAATCCCTGCTTATTTAGTCAAAACTGCACTGACACTAAATTCTGAGCATTATCTATATAAATCACATATGTGAAAAGTACACATTAATTGCAAGACTCTGATCCACAGAGGTATTTAACACCTGTGCCCCACAGACTGCAGCGGGACATAGGCGCCTACATACTCTGCCAGATGTGGGTTGCTGTATACAGAACACATCACAGCTGACCACCTCTGGAGCAAGCTGTTTTCCCTGCAATGTAACCATATTCTTAAGCTTTTAATCTTAAGATAGTACTTCTGGGCTGATGAGGTGTTTGTGTGGCAAGTTCTCTTGAGACCGAAAGCATCCTTACTCTTTCTTTGTCAGCTCAGCTTGGAAGTGTGGAAGAATTTTCTTGCCGCAGCCTTGTGGAGTAGGTGTCTGTGTTACTGAAGGTGGGCTGATGGATGTGTCTGGCAGTACAGTTAGTGAACCTCACTGCTCTCTAACCCACACAGATGAATTCCAGTTGCTTGCAGTTGTAGCTTGGCCCAGGGACAGCAACAACAACAAGGTTGCTTGTGAGATCAGTGAAGTGAAACTTGGTGAGACATGCTGCTTGTGATGCCAGAGCACCCTGTTTCCACATCCAGGCTGTAGTGCAGCTGTAATGACCTATAGGGTACCTGTCCCCGTAACTTGCCCAGCCATCAGCAGAGTTCTGTCTGAAAATGGGGCTTTACAGGAAGATCCCAGTGCAGTGAAAATATGTAGTACAAGAAAGATTCTAAATAATCCTGGAGAGTGTTTTGACTCACAAACAAATGCACCGTTTTCATGTTTGGTTTGAAACAGGCTTTTCCAAAAAAGTGTGTAATCCTGATGAAATCAAAATAGTGGCTTATGGGTTTTAACCCAAGGTTAATACAACCTAATAAATATGTTATTTGCAGTTTTGTTAGGTTCTTTTCTCTGTCTGTATGTTCATCTCTTCTTCCTTCCTGATTCGTCTCATTGGACATAAAAGCGTGCTATAATTTGACTGGATCGTGTTTCCCAGATGACTGAGCCATTATTATAAACAAATCCTCTTGTAGATAAACTAATGAATAGCCTGTGGCAATGTCCGCACAGAGTACATGCCTGGCTGGGTACAGCAGGATAGCTTGAAGATAATAATTTAACAGGTAATTGTTTTCCAAGTACTGTAGGTTCAATATATAAAATGAATTGGGAGTCAAAGGCTTTTTCCTATGGTTAAAAGAAGAGCAGTATTTTCAGATGCTGTATGTTTTTATATTATTACTTTACATGTAGGGTAAGGATTTTTTGTTGCATAAATGCCAGGGGATTTTATGATTCAGTTTTGACTTGGGAGGAAAAAACCCCAAACACAAATAAAACCATTAAGATCAGCTTTTCCTGAAATGAAGAGGAACTCTGTCTGAGATGGCTGCTATTTGAATACCTTTCAAAATGGAGTTAGGTGGTGTAGTACACGGTGATTAGACAACAGCTAGGAAGTCAGCCACAACAGAATCACTCAGTTTACTTGCTGGGGCAACACAGCAGTTCTGTTGATGTATCAAGCATGTAAAAACAAATAGACAGCCTAACCCACTCTTTTATAAAACAATCTCCTATTTTTGCCAGCCTCACAATTTCATTATGCAACTTGTGTAATAGCTTGTAACTTGAATACATATTAACTTTGTGTGCTTATTGACTTAATCATTTTGTAATGCTGCTCATGCAAGATAAAGAAGTAGCAAGTAAATGGCTCTGTTAAACTGAAAGAGGGATTCAGAACTTGAGTAGAAGGGAACACAACACTTTTATACCAGACAAATATACCATGGAAAAGTGAAATTTAGATTAACACAATATAATTAAGACCAAAAAGGAAAGAATGGAACCCAGCTAACTGAACCAGCAAAGCTCTGAAAACATGTAAGATTTATTGCTTTAGCTACTGGTGCTCCAGAAAGCACTCTGGGATGTCAAGAGATTGAGGACTAAGTTTGAAGAAGTGGGATGACACCCATGACCATTTTTGGCTTTTGCTTAGCAGTCAGGGTAGTGCTTGTAAATATGGGCATAGTTAAATTTATTCAAGAAAAGTTCATCATCAGCTCACAACGTTAGACCTCACTCTGTCTTTTCCTTTAGACTAAGGGAGAAATAGGGTGATCTGGAGCAGATACAATGCATGAGAAACCTGGCTGTCAATACTAGAGAATAACTTTTGAAAAATCAGATATTGTACAAAGAAAATAAGTACCAATGTCAGATTTAAGACTGTTTTCTGTAAGCTGTGTAAATGAGACAGTGGGTTTGGGCTTGTTTTCTTTTTTTTTTTCCCCCAATTTTTTTTTTTTTTAAGCTGTTGAGGCAGAATCAGTCCTGGGACCATTCAGCCCCTGGAAACCACATACTCTGTATTAAACTCTATTTTAAACTTGCCTTCTAAAATATGTATTTACTAAACAATTTAGAAAAATACAGCTACTTCTGGAGTGTCTGAGATAGAGCACAAAACAATTTTCTGTGAGAAGATCTGCAGCACTGAGCAGGAATCCCCTGATCAGTTGTACCAGAAATGGTCACCTCAAGGCAGACCAAATGTGGTGGGAAAAGGATATACATACACACATATTTTTGGCTCCAGAGATTAATGAGCCAGAGAGGAGAATGTCGCCTCCTGCTGCTGTGCCCCAGGCTGGAAGGGAGTGCTGTGAGGCTCTGGCACAAGTTCAGTGTTTTAAGGAGTGGCAGAGAGGTGGAGATTGATTGATTTTTGCAGGAAAAAAAGAGAAAACTGTTGTCAAAGTGAAGAACTAAACTGTTCTTTATGTTCCTTCTTTTCCTTTTCTTTGCTGTCTTTCTGATGAGGCTGTTTTTCTTTACCTGCTGTGGTCTTACTCTACTATTAGCATTAAGATTTTGCACCTTTTGGAGTTGAAATGAAGTTAGTACGTTAATGACCATAAACAGCCTACAACAGCTATTCTTTATTGCAGTTACATTCTTGCTCCTGTCTTTTCACTGTTACTGGAGAATATATGAGGTATATGTTTTCCCTGGCAGTTTGGAAAGCTTGCTTGCCATAGGATGTATCATATGGGAAAACCATCATGGTGGGAGCTGTACAGATCTTACAGTTGTAGCCTTTGTTGATACTGTTCCTGGAAGACGATGCTTCAGGTGAAATACATAAATCATGCACTTCTCAGAGGAGTTATTTCTGGAGTGAGGGTTGGGGGAGTGGGTGGGTAGTGTCCAGAATTGGACTTGTAGGGGAAGATTGTCCTTCCAGCCAGCCAGAGCCTTTCCCTGTCTTTGTCAGAATAATGCCCAGACATGGCTTGTAGTGAAACTTTCTTAAGAATGCTGAACAATCCAGCCAAGGAATTTTTCAACTAACCTAATTTATAAGAGTAGATCCTGACAATTTGGCATTTATTAGGAGAGCCTGCTGGAATACAGTGGGAGGTACAGTCTGAAATACGAGATGTATGTTAGGAGAAAACACAGGCTAATCACTTAGCTAATGAAATACCAAGACACATGGTCAGCATTTTCCAACAGGCTTATTTATATAGACATGGAGTGGAAATTCTCTTACAACATCTGTTCTTAAAGCTATGGCTTTCCAACACTTTCAGAGTCCTTTTTCAGGTAAGTTAGTCTGCCAGGGCTTAAAAAGATTTTGCTGACCAAGGTAGCATACATCCAAAGACTCTTTAGGGCCAGGAAGAGCAAATGGACATCAAGAAGCAGAAGCAGGCTGGTTTGGTGTCAGTCCAGTCACACCAGCAGTAAGTGGCACAGGTATGAAAGACAGAAGAGAAAAGGGAAATAAAAAAAAAAAAAAAAAGAAACAAACCCCCTCACACCCACCCAAGCACCCTGTTTCCTCCTGGATTGCCTGGAAGGTCTTAGTGAAGAATGTGGGACAACAGGCAGCTCCACAGGGCAGTCTGGGATTTGACCTTGTGCATTCACAAATCACAGGTTGCTGTCACATGGGTTTGCTTGACAGCTGTCTGTTCTGTCACACTTCCAAATCCTAAATCCAGACATCTAAAATTGCTATTGTACCCCTCTGCCCTCCAGCATAAATAGCTTCTGCCATTCCCTTTTCCCCATTCTTCTTGTAAGGGCTGCTGCTTGTTCAAATTTTTCATGTCCTCACTGTCCCTTCCACATTCTTGGATTAACTTCTGTTCTTCAGCTTCCAGTTGCAAGGGATTGAAAATTATGGGCAGCTTTCAAAACTCAATTGTTTTTAAAAAGTTATGGTGTTAGGCTAACTTTATCTGATTTCTGTGCTTTCTCTTAAGCGTGAGGCTTACGTATCCAGGATTTTTTTTTTCCTGTAATTTTGAGTTGTAATTAAATTAGTAGCTTGCCTTGAAAAATATTTCAAAAACAAACCACTAGTTATGGTGATTTTTGAGATCCTATGAAAACATTGAATGATTTATGAATAATTCTTAAAACCTACTTGAACAGAATCAGTTCCTTCTGAGGATAATGAGAGGAAGACATTCAGCTGTTGCTACTGCTGCCTGTGCTTTACTTAAGTGGTGAGATGCTTCCAGCTCCTTTTCTGGTGCTTGATTGCCTGATCCCCTCCCTTTCATTCTTGCCTTAGAGTATATCAGGTCCTTGATCCGCACTGGCAAAACATTCTTTTGAATACAGCAAAAATTTAAGGTGCTTTTGGTTCATTCCTTTCACTTTCTGGAAAATAGGAATTGGGGGATACTTTGTAATCTCATTCTGTGAGTAAACTGTAGGATTTTTCCTGATTCTTGAGGGGTCCTGGTCTGAGCTTTCTGCTGGATGCAGTATCTATTGATTCTGTTGCTCTTTCATTTATTCATGCTGGCATGTGAAGTCCTCTCTCTTCTTGGAGCTAGGTGCTAATGGATCCTGGGAAAGAAAAACAAACCCTTGTCTATTGAGAGATTCTGCTGGTGTTATCCCAGTTTATGTTGCAAAAGGCATGACTATAAGAAGTAAATGTGCTCTGTATTAAGGGGATGGCTAATAATGGGTTGAAAGCGCTGTCTAAGATAGCAGATTGTTTCTCTGCTAAGGTTTAGGTCACTGGATTTTTTCCCTTTACCAATGCTACCTGTAAATGGCTTATATTCCAAACAAAACCAAAACCAGTCCGATAAACCAAACAGAGATGAAATGAAAGATTAGCATTTTGTTTAAAGCACAAAAGTCAATCTATGAAAATAACATGACAACAGGGTCTCTTGCCTTTGTTTACCCTACTGCAAATATGTTTGTTTAGGAGCAATACGAGTTAATTGTCAAACTTTACAATGTAGTCAGAGATTTTCTCATAAAATGTATAACAGACTCTGCCCAGATGGCAAATGCTGATATGTAAATCTAAAACATGAAAATTTCCATTGGGGGCCAGATGGTGGCTTAATGTGAATTGTTTAACATTTATGTTTATCTTATTAAAAGTGCCTTTATATGTCCAAACTAAGCTATCAATGTGGTTGGAAGAGCATATCACTAAATGGAAAAAAAAAAATCAAACTATGAGTACAAGGCACCTCCTGCTTACACGGGTCATGGGAGAGCAAAGCATGTCCGTATTGTCGAGAGAACTTCTTTCTCTGTTTACAGAACTGTGAAGTAAATATTAGAAATAAAATCAAATTGGTGTTTGTCTGCTTGGGAGAAACATTAAAATCATATTGCTTTCCCAGAAGTTAGAAATGTTGGACAATGGTAATACATTAAATACCTTAACGTATTTCCCCTCAAAATAGGCGTTGGTGTTCAGTGGGAAAGAGCTGAGCTCCAGAGGAGGGGGAAGCACCGCTGCAATCCCTCCCAGGCGCAGGTCCTTCCTCCCACAGGGCAGGCCTGGCTCTTCCTGCATCTCCTCTTGGCTCTGCCAAAACCATCGTTTCCTATGATGCAATTCAAGAAATTGCACAACGGAGGAAAGAACAAACGGGCGCTTGTGGACTCGGTCACATGAGGGACTGCTGGCGCCTTTACAGTAAATACATCTGATATTAAGGGAAGTGGTTAACGCGGCCCCAAAGGGCAGCAAGAAGCCCTGGGTCAGATGAATCTTCCACAGGACTCTCCGTGCACGTGCGCTAGTTTGGATGCGAATCTGTGCTCGCTTGTCCCTCTGAATGAATCTTTCTGAGACCAGCACATCATGTTGAGGTATCTAAAAATCAGAAGGTAGCTGTTGCAAAAGCATAAAGTAAAATACCTTTTAACAGCTTTAGTTAAACACTCCAGGCATCAAATACGCAGTTATTTTTTGTGATGCTTGGACAGTGGAAGGGGAAAAAATGCTTCAGTGAGAAACCTAAAATAGAGTGCCTGCCTGTGTCTCTGGATACCTCTGTGTATGTGTGTGATAGTGTTCAACAAGGCAGAGAATTAATTTAAAGAGGGAGACTGATGGAATAAAATCATGAAATATTTGCTTTAGACTGCAATTTTTAATTTGATTTTTTGTTTTGTTTTTTAGTTCTTTGCCATCACCTTGTGCTGGGGGTTGTGATTCACTCCTTAATGAATCACTGGTGAATGTTGACTCCATTAACTTTGACCTGAGGCTTTGGACTAGTGCCCAGACTTTTTTTTTTTTTTCTTGAAAAGGGCAGTATTACTAAAAGCATTGGCTGAAATTATAGATAAGTGTCAAATGGCAGGTTAATATTTAAATCAACGTGCTGTTTGATGATATTACATATTAGCATATTGAACAGAAGAACACTTCCTCCATGCAACCCCTGCATGTGAAGAATAATTACTTGAAATTAAGGCTAATATTGCTGTATAGAACTTTTCAAATTGAAAATAGGAGGGCTCTTTTCCAACTAGATGGTGATAACTTTTAAAAAAACCCCACTCTTTTGGTTTTAAGTGCCAGAAACGCAATAACTAAGTAAAATAAATAAAGGTGCTTCCAACAAACATTTCTCTTCAGGGTAGAGCTCAGCACCATTTAGCAAAGCTCAACCCTTTGCTGGAGATAAGATACTGGGCTAAATATGGTCCCTTGAAAAATGGTGACAGGAGCCAATCAATGCTGTTGTATTTCTCAAACGACAGCCCAAAATCCTGAAAAACATGCAAGCATATTCATTCAAAAAATAATCCTGCTTGCTGAATTGGTTGCTGCGCACACATAGANCTGGTGTCTTTGGAGGTCTCATCCCACAAACGAGGCAGCACCCAAATCTACTTATTTTGATAACAAATGCAGCCAGTATTTGATAACATTATTATTTTATTGTACAGCATGGATGAAAGATTTAATAGCTGTGCCTTAAGTTTTTGCACCAAGGCTATGTGGCTTTTCTTCTTAAGGAAAACATGTTGTTATGCTTTCTGTACGTTTTTTTTTTTTTAATCACTTTTGGTTTTTGTGATTTAAACTGAAACTTAGCACCAGTTCTGCTATTTTGTGTGCTATAGTCTGTTGCAACTCAGGGAGGAAAACAGCTCTGTTAATTCACAGCCTTGTGCATTATACACACACACAAAAAAAATCTTCTGAGTCACATTTTTAATGGTGCCTTGTAAATGAATAATTCAGAAGTGAGCCCTAAAATCCAGATCCTGCAGTTTTATCCAGAACATATTGCAAATGCTCTGAGACTAGGAAACAGTTTTGAATCTGCTGCAGAAGGAGACAGTGAGCAGCTGGTAAACTACGGGCCCTTAATGAAGCTATACCATATTGCAATATCTCCAATTACTGCAGAACTTAATTAGTTCGTTTTACCCTGCCAATCTGCAGAGATCAAGCATTGTCCTGGGCAGCCACTGTAATTATTTCAGCTTCTTCATTGCTGGCTATTAAAGCGGAGTTTGGTCTCTCCCAGCAAGGTATATTAAATATCTTAGATTTGAGAATGCCTGCACTGTTACACACATTTTATGAAACTGCCTGATTTTAGAGAAAAGTACTTTTTTTAGTAACTGGTAGAAGTAGTTCATGCAATGTATAAATATGAGTGTTAATGGTATAGCATTTTTAATGAAGAAATGAGAACAACCCAGTTCAGTATTCTCATGTGGACTTGCCCTAAAGCTTTTTGCCATAAAATTGTTGTACAGAAGTGATCGTTTTGGATGGCAACATGACTTGGCGTTCAGGTTGCTTTGCTTCTCTACTTAAAAATAGTCTTTAGAGATAAGGGAATGTTTTACACTTATTTTGCCATCATATCAAATTATCTTGGGTGTAGAACTGTTAACCTAATCAATAAAGTTCTGTTTAGATGAAATTTATTATTTGTAGTGTGCTAGCCTGATGAGAATGCCCAACACTGAACATTATTTTTGTGTGCTGCCACTAAAGGGTAACTTTAAGAATAATGAAACATGCAGTAAAATCCAAACTCCCAGGCACCAGCTACAAATTGTTGGCATTTACCCATCTGACAGTTGTGGCTACCAAGTATTAAAATTCTGCATCAGCTGACATCCAAATTGTTGATTTTTGAGTGTTAGGTTTTCTTCACAGAAGAAAATAGTCTGAACTTCAGCCCTTAATAATATTAAATATTTGAACAGTAAAAAAAAAAAAATAAATCTGCTAACCACTTCCCCCCCCCCCCCAAAAAACCAACCCAAACTTTATGTGATAAATTAAAAGAAATTGTACTCAAATCAAATAATATTAACTTGGTGGTTTTCCCTAAATAGCAGAGTTTAATTAATCTTACAGGCACAAGGGGTAGCTGATTTCCAAGAAATTTAGGTGATTGTCAGCTGTCTGATAACGATTGACTCTCTGATGAACCAGAGGCCAACTGAGTACCAAAATTGAGACCTGTTAACCTCTAGTTTATACTCAGCTGCTCCAAACCAACTGCGCTTAGAACATAATCTTAGACTAAGCTTTAGATTACAATTTTTAGTAACAGTCTTAATAATTGTGTTTAGTGCTACAGTGATGTTTTGTCACTTGGTGACTTTGAAACCAGGTTATCCTCTGACTCTGAAGCCCTGTTCTGCAGATCTTTAACATTAATACTTAATACCAGGATGGAATGTAAATATTTTAAAATACATTTTGCAGTATGGCTATTATAGTTACTTCAGACAACCCCCATCATGTTTTTAGTCAACTTTTACAGTTTTGTAAGGTCATACTGAAAAAAATATACGTGGGCAAACTTTTCAATTTCTTTCAATTTCTTTCTCTTCAATTTTCTCCTAAAAGTGACATTCTTAATGTGACATAATTCATTCTATAGCTTCATGTTTTCTGTGAGCTAACTTGGGAAAGAGGAATGTATTTATCCTCTGGCTAGTTCATGTGTTACCTTACCAATTGTAACAAATCGCTTAGTTTCTGTGAGCCTGCGTGTGGGCGACGGCAACCAAACCAGCAGTTCACACACTTTGGAAAGGTTGTATAAAGCCATGTTTTATTTAGATAATTTTGTAAGATTAAGAGAATAAGCCTCAGTTACATGAGTCTACCTGTTTAATACAGAATTTAAAAGCTTTGCTATTGTTCTAAACCGGTTTTGCTGGAGAGGACGCTTGCTTAAAAAAAGCATTTCTATTGCAGGACATGAACTTGATTGACATCCTTTGGAGGCAAGATATAGACCTTGGGGCAAGGCGTGAAGTTTTTGATTTTAGTCAACGGCAGAAGGAGTATGAACTCGAGAAACAGAAGAAACTTGAAAAGGAAAGACAAGAGCAGCTCCAAAAAGAGCAGGAGAAAGCCTTGCTGGCTCAGCTGGAGTTAGACGAAGAAACAGGTGAATTTGTGCCTGTTCAGCCAGCTCAGCGCATTCAGTCAGAAAATACTGAGCCACCAATCGGTTTTTCACAGGTAAACTCTTAATATGTGTTTGTGAGTGTGTTTAAACCTTTTTCCATTCACAGGAAGACATAATGTTAGTGGTTACCTAAAATGAATTTGCATTTGTTGCTGTAATGGAAGATTCTTCAGTTATTCAAAGATGCAGTGACATTTTTTCATAACTTTCCTATTTAGACCACACAGACTTCAAAACCAGAAGCAGAGGCCTTGTCCTTTGATGACTGCATGCAGCTCTTGGCAGAAGCATTCCCATTTATAGACGACAATGAGGTAAAAATGCTTAATACAGCGGTTTCACGGGTGGTCTTCTAAGGGATCAGTCTCACATCTTCTCTTACTAAGATTTGTCTTCACCAAAATATTAGTTTGAGATATGATTTGAGTCTTGTCCCCAGGCCGACTCCAACTGGAATAAAGCAGTGTAGTAGGCTTAAACTAGGGCTGCGTCCAGAGGGTGTGGAGTGGTACTCTTGCGTTCCTACTGCTTACTGAATCCAGCAGCTGGGATTCAGTGTATAATGCCAGCTGATGGCAGCTGTTCAAGTTACCGCAAATAATGGTAGTGGACTTTGTCAGTTTGTTACAGTGAGCTTAGTGCAGTGCTCTGGAGTTAGTGCATTTGAGTTGCTTTATTTCCATGTGCTAACCCAGACTATTTGATGTGTAAAGATAAGCCCTTCACCAGCCAGTTTCTAGCTTTTTTTTTTTTATTTCCCTATTTCTTTCCTTAGTATGAAACCTCCTTTCATGGGAATATTTTTGTATTATCCTATTATTTACAAAAAATGTTTTTGTTAAGAAATACCTTTCTGTTCTGCAGAAATGGTAGAACAACAAAAAACAGATTTTTGCTTTGGAAGAGTCAAAGTTTGTTTTGTTTTGTTTTTGGTGGTGTTTTTTAATGTGGAAATCTTGTTTTGTTATTGTTGTTATGTTTAGGTTTTTTAATTTTATTTTTTTTTAACACTGCAGGCTGCTTCAGCTGTATTTCAGTCACTGGTTCCTGCTCAGATTGATAGCAACCCAGTCTTCCTTTCCTCTGATCAGACTCAGCCACCTGGATCACCTCTTCTAGTTCCACTTACTGATGCAGAGAATATGCAGAACATAGAGCAAGTTTGGGAAGAATTATTGTCCCTTCCAGAGTTGCAGGTAAAGGTTTAGTATGATAAGCATCTGAAAAAAGTAGTGTGATATTTTGGAAGAGTGTGGTATTTCAGAGAATGCAGTACAAGAGCATCTAAGCAGATGGCGATTGTGACTGTCACGTTGGATTCTACACCTGTAGGAAGGCTATAACTCAATATGAGCTTTAATTTTTTAAAAATAACATATTGAAAAACACGTAGGAGGAAGGAAACTAGTTGTTTATCAGAAGGCCTTAATAAAACACAGTCTGTCTTCCCGATCAGATCTTCCCCACGTTTAGCAAATCATTTGCCTCTTATACAACATCTTACACCACGATCACAGTTAAAATTTCAGTGCTTAAAAATGGACACTTCTGAACTATGGATCTACAACAGGAATTGTTTCCACAAGTGTTATTGTACATGGGGTTTTTTTGCTGTTGTCTAAGTAGATTCTGTATGATTCTGTATCACTTATGATTACTTTTGCGTTCAACTTTTATCTAAGGAAAAGGTGGTAATAGAACATATATTTAGATGCATAGAAAAGTCAGGTATAATTATATAACTTGTTCATATATGTTCAGTAAGAACTATTTATGTAATGTACATGAACTGAATATTTCAAAGGAAAAAAACTTTGCCATAGTACCAAATTGTGCATTACAGAGGTCATCTAGGTGGGTTTTTTTTATCCTTATGCTTCTATTTATATTTTCCTTAGATTTGACTATAAAAATGAGTAAATTTATTTTCAGACATATTAGTGTAGAACATGGTTGTGCTTCAGCATGATGCTGCTCTACTTTATGCTGTTAACACAAGAGATGTGCTCAGTGGAATGTCTGTAAATCTGACTAATATTTTTTTTTTTTTTAAAAAGTGTTTGCAGGAACTGCATTTTTCCTGCCAGTCTACTTCTTCCCGTTGGTTTTCTATATTTTTCAGAATTTTCCTAGTTCCCTAATCTTTCCTGCTGTGGTAGGCTTAAAAGCCCCACATAAGTAATAAGGGCAATTGGCTGTTGAAGAGGCAGCAGTGATGCTGAAAATAGATTAAGAAACCAAAATTATCTGTTGCAGTAATTCTGAATAGTAATTGAAGAATCTTCTGAAAGAAGTGAGATAATTAAATTGAGGGCATTGCCTTTTATGAATTAAGTTTTAAGAAAAGGAAAAAAAAAAAAGCTCTCATTCAAAACCTTAGCTTAAGCCTTGAACGACTTCTGGTTAAATAATCAGTGTGTGATCCCTTCTTAAGAGAAACAGAATCAATTTTGGTAATTGCCTAATTCTTTGGGGACAGCAGGCACACTTATTTCAGCTTCAGTTAAGAAACTGCCACACTGTTGGAAACAACGTTGGTCTTGTAGCCAATGAAAGCCCATCAGTGTAATAGTCTTTGACGCTCACGCTGATGTTAGCCAGCTTAACTAAAAGTACGTGGGGTGAGTTAATGTTTGCAAGGCTTCACGTTAGTACTCTCTTTACTTCACCGAGAATTACATTTCTCTGCACTGAACAGCTGCTTCACTCATTCAGGAAATCCTAAAAGAATCTTGTTTCTTGAGGAAAAGAAATCTATCCCAAACATGAAACTGAGTGCTAAAAGTAATCGTGTGCTAGTAATGCTCATTCAGTAATTTTACATTTACTGTACTCGTGCCATTCCTAGCAGTGGTGCTTGTGAGAAGTTCAGACCTGGCAGCTCCAGGATCCCCAGTAGCACTACAGCAGAACAGGAGGGCTCCGTGCAGCTTCCGTGTAGCTTTGGAGTGTATTGGAATTGGGTCTCTCTGGCGTCTTGCTATGAGTTTGAGAGGCTCTGCTGTCTTCGTCTAAATAGCTTTGTCCACAACAAGTTGCTTCATACCCTGCTCAGGTGTTACTGGTCATCTTCTTAGATTGCACCTCCATGGTAAAAGTGTGTTGTGGCCATCGAGGTTACAGTGACTGGTTAATACCCGCTTTATGTGCATGTTGATTGCTAAAATATTTAATGTTTGTGGGTTATAGAAAATGGTTTTATCATCAGTTGGTGACGTGTTGCTCAACTTTTCTCTTATGTTTCCCATGTAGTGTCTTAACATTGAAAATGATAACCTGGCTGAGGTAAGCACAATCGCAAGCCCTGAAACCAAGCCAACAGAGATGCACAACAGCTATAATTACTGCAGCTCATTACCCCTCGTGAGAAAAGATGTTAACTGCGGTCCAGATTTCCTGGATAGTATTGAGGGCCACTTTTCCAGCATTTTGCCACCAGAAGACACCAACCAGCTGTGTGTGAACTCTTTAAATGACACGTCCCCTTCAAACTCTGATTTCTGTGAGGATTTCTACACCGCTTTTATTGATACAAAGGTGAACGGTGACACAGCAACGACAAACACTATCAGTCAATCACTTGCGGAAATTCTAAGTGAACCTATTGATCTTTCTGATTTCTCACTGTGTAAAGCTTTTAATGGCAACCACTCAGGAACTGTACCAGAATGTAATGATTCTGACTCCGGTATTTCATTGAATGCGAGTTCTAGCGTAGCATCTCCTGAACACTCTGTTGAATCATCTGCCTATGGAGATAAGACTTTTGGTTGTAGCGATTCTGAAATGGAAGACATGGATAGCGCCCCTGGAAGCGTGCCGCAGAGCAATGCTGGCGTGTACTCATTGCAATTCCAGGACCAAGTGTTTTCTTCCGTGGGGCCAAGCACTCAAACACCTAGTTTGCAGTGTACAAACACACCAAAGAAAGAACCCCCTGCCAGTCCAGGCCACCCCAAAGCTCCGTTCACAAAAGATAAACCTTCAAGCCGCCTTGAAGCTCATCTCACAAGAGATGAGCAAAGAGCAAAAGCTCTGCAGATCCCTTTTCCTGTCGAAAAAATCATCAATCTCCCCGTTGATGACTTCAATGAAATGATGTCTAAGGAGCAGTTCAATGAAGCCCAGCTTGCGCTTATTAGAGATATACGCAGGAGAGGCAAGAACAAAGTGGCTGCTCAAAATTGCCGTAAAAGAAAACTGGAAAATATAGTGGAACTGGAGCAAGACTTAAGTAACCTAAAAGATGAGAAAGAGAAATTGCTTAAGGAAAAAGGAGAGCATGACAAAAGCCTTCGTCAAATGAAAAAGCAACTAACCACCTTATACCTTGAGGTCTTCAGCATGCTACGTGATGAAGATGGAAAGTCTTACTCTCCTAATGAATATTCACTGCAGCAGACTAGGGATGGCAACGTCTTTCTTGTTCCTAAAAGCAAGAAGTCAGAGACTAAACTTTGAAGGGCAGCGCAGCTGGCACCCGTTCTCCGAGTTATTATTTTTGTATTGTTATCCTGATAGTTTTTATTGTGAGGTCGAATGCAGAATGAGGTGATATTCTTCAAGTAATTCTATGCAATGATGATTTTTAAGTTGGTAATTAGTTTATGGAAGATGCAAGTTTAAAATTAATAGTGTAATGCAGATGGATGTATGCAAAATTCGTAATCTTACTTTTATAACAGACATTTCCTTCTTATAGCCCTACTTTGACTAGTTTCCATATACATGTAAATATTTAAAGATACCGTATTTATATACTGTTCCTATCTCTTGTTATATTCATAGATTTGAAATATATATATAAAAATGATTTTAGCCTTCTAAATATAACTTCTTGCAAGACAAACAGTATGGCTTCTGATACTTTTTTTTATAAGTATGCAGTAGTGTTTGTTTCCCATTTTTCTTACACATATTTGCTTTATATTTAATACATGATTTTAATTTAGTATAAAAGTTGATACTTAGTGTTTGATTTATCAGTTCTGTAAACTTTTTTTTAAACTCTACTTCATACCTATTTATTTCCCTAAAGAAGGGAAATCCTCACTAGTTTTCCAAGGCGAAGTCTTCATGTAACAAATATGCTGAATAACCAGAGATGTATCACACAGCATTGTCAGTGTTACTAATGCTTTGCTCACCATAATTTTAACTGCCATTTGGAAGGATTGTGTAATTTAACTTTAAATTTCAAGTCAATGTGAAGTTTACATAATTTCTGTTTTGCTCTTTGAACACTACTTACGTTCATGGTGAGATCTTTCTTCCAAAGGCATTTCAAGTCTGTTAAGACAGTCATGGCCAGCATTATGCATTTTTCTAACTAAAAATTCTGTACACTTTTGAGTAGTTGTTCTAGAAACACACTGTGTGTCTGTGACTCTGATCAGCAAGCATCGTTTGTCACTGCGATTACTTCGGGGCTAATGGAAAAAGGCATGCGAACTGCCAACCAGCTGCACTGTTTGGAACCTGTGCTCCATTAACTGAAAAGCGTGTGGTGTTTAAATTATGATTTTATAAGAATAAAAATTGGGCAAATAAATAGCATTGTTTTGTTTACTCTTCAAATGGACTCTGTACTTGATCATTGGGGATTTTTTGAATACAGAACATGCATAATTTTTAAGTTGAAATACACATTGATCTGAACATGAAAAACTGCTTCATCTTCCCTATGAAACTCCTAAAAGGCATGTTTAAACTGAAATGTTTTTTCTGCCACTGGTGCTGTATATGATTTTAGGAATATTTTGTCTGTTGCAACATTATGCATAACTTCATTTAGTATAATAAACACCAATTGTTTTGCAAGACCTTGTACTTTTTTTTTTTTTTTAAAAGGAACTGGAGAGACTGAAGAAGGGTAGAAGTAGGACCCACAGATTGTTTAATAATGTTGCAGGAAAGAGTTTTAAAAGAGGGACACCAGGTTAGGAAACCAGCCCTCCATTAGCTCATTATTCACAAAGTTAGAGTCATGCTAAATAAAATTATACAGTTGTTGTTGAACTCTGTCTTGAGATTTTTATTTCTCAGACTGTTTAACCATGCTGGAGTTGCATATCCAGAAAAAGGCAGCTCCATCTCATGGCTGGCTCTGAAAGCCAAAAAGAACAATTTTAGATTATCGTAATCCCAATTCCATACTGTATCACTTCTTATGGACCTTCTGCATGTACTTTAAAAAAAAAAAGCACAGAGGAAAGGTAGGGGACTAATATAGAAAGCCATCATTCTGATGAATATTGTTGTGTCCCAGGACACTATGGAAGGTCTCCCGTTTTCAGCTGTTCTGTGCTGTTTGCTGCTTTCATTCAGCTCTCCAGTGACTCCACACCTGAACAGCATTAACTATGTCAGAGCCTGCTCTTTTGTGGATACTGGTTTTGTTTTTCCCTGTATGCACAGTTTTGGATGTTATCTTACTGTCCCGTTGGTCATGGCAGTATCAGTGTAACTCTTCACAACCAGCTTGTTTTTATTACCCCAAATAATTGCATATTTCCAATCTTTGTCACCTTGTCCATTCATCTTCCTCTTAACTCATTTGCCGATTCTGAATAGCAGGGGGCGCTCCTGTACCTGGTGCAAACACTCTCACACACTGCATCTGCAGCGCAACCTCAGCATCCCAGAGAAGAGCGGGGGTAGGAAAGTGGGGCAGTAAAAGCAGCTCCACCAGGAAGGCTGTTTTGCTTCAAGGCAGTGTAATGTCAGGAACTGTGATCCTGTTGCCCACATTTTTAAAAGACACACATAATGGCCAAACACCAGTACCAGAAGACTTTGGTACCTAAACCTGGGACTATCGGATGCTCCAGCCCTGCCTACCTTAAGACACAAGTAAGTTATGCACAACTTCTCATACTGTATTACTTGCTGCAAACTTTCAAGTGAGGTCCCACTACACAAAATGGTTGTAGCTGAGGCAGCAGATACAGCGAAGTCATGAAAAAACCCGTAGCCTCAGTTTTCCAGCATCCCTGGAAGTGCTCAGAACCCCACCTCTTACAGTGAGTAGCAACATTTGTGTTTGTGCAGAAGACATTGGGAAAGGTAAATCCAGGTGACCCACCCTGCCCTTTGAGGCTGCTTACCTTGTTTATACCGACCTTCCTCCTTGTTAACGGCGTGTCAGTCCATCCCACTGCACTGTCCTTGACAGGCTCTGAATGCAAGAACATTCCTCTTTTTGGAACCAATGGTCAGTACCAATAGTTGGAAACCTAGAGGCTGGATTTGATGGACGAAGCAGATTTATTTGCGCTAGATAGGGCAGCTGAGCACCAGCTAAATTAAACCTAAGATATTGCAGCAGTGAAGGATATTTTTTTTATTTTTTTCTGCTGTTCAAATAAGCCTGTATTGACTTTGCCACCAGCACTGCCTAGGACAGAAAACATCCCTAGTAATGGCCAAGCCTGGGTGAAATGTGAGACTTTGCTGCCGTGTAAAACAAGGATCTCATCTGTATTTAAGGATGGCAATTCTAGAGCATAAGCGTTCAGGAGGAAGCATGCGCAGCCATGGCCCTGGATGGTCTTTCTCCAGTGATACACAGTAGCTCTAACACGCAGGCAGGTCTCGTGGCAAAGCACAGACAACCCAGAGAGGAAGAGCTGGATTCCCTGCTCCCCCCACCACTAACTAGGCTATCAAATGTCTCCAACTTACAGAGAAAAACGTTCTCTCTAGCTGTAATATAAATACTTTAATTACATATTGCCTATAAAACACAAAACCACAGTAAAACCCTGCCCTCCACTTCAATTTTGTCCTTATTTTAGCTCTAATGCAAAAGCCTGAGGCAAACAGCATCCTTACAGCCTTTGCAGGGGCTGTTGGGTTTGTACCACCCACACGTCTAAAACCTAATACAGGGATACTTGTTCCATTAGCAAGATGAGAAGAGCGACAACAAAACCCCCTGCGGTCACTGCAGAAGCCTTGTTTGAATTCCATCAGGCAAAGAATCAGTCTGAAGTAACTCGGACCACGACAACTTGCGTTCAGTTTAAATCAGTATTTTTCATACCCATGAGCACAGCGATGGTTGTACCCGCATCGAAACACCCGACATCATTAAGGAAAAAAAAAGAAACATTCCACATTAGATTATATTTTGGTACATGTGAAGACGCCAGGTTGCAAACGATAGCCTTCATTTTATTATTATTACCGAGGTACAGAGTATGGTCCCCAACCTGAGAGTGACGAGTGACATTGCCAGGTCTAGTGCCTCGCGCTGCCGACCTCATACGCTGACAAGTCTCTGCCTGGAGACCATTTATTTCTTGATCAAAACATTCAGTTCTAAAACTATTAAAAGTCCAGCTGAGGAGCTGGGCTGAACCAAGGTTTTCTGACTTGCCGTCCCGAGTTGGAAAGATGATCCTGTAACTCAATTATGCGGTGCAATAATTGAAGACCGCTTTGTGTTCCTCACAGCACCAAAAAAAAAAAGGTGATGGCAACGCATTTTAGATTGTAAGTCATTTGACAATATACACTTTATTCTGATACAAAATTGAAATGTTGTAACAAATTTCAATCCATTATGGACTATACTGAAATTTTTCATTTCCATGCTATTTTTTCAACTTGTTTAACCACAAGTTCTAAGATTGCAGCACACTAGCACCATTGCTCTTGAAGTCTTTGCCAGTTATTTTAACATATTACTCTGTTTCCAATCTTGCGATATTATCTTCTACATGAAGGCCATTTTTCTTCTACGGAGATACTTGGATTACTTTAGTTCAGGAAAAAGCTAATCTTAGACAGAGATGTCAACCTGTAGCACCCACAGCAGAAAAAGAACCATCCATCAGATATCTGAATTTTAGTGATACTCAAGGTCTTTCATGCTCCACACAATTTAAGATACAAACACTCGTCAGAGACCACAGACTGATACGGATGTGAATATTCCACCGTAGCGCAGACAGCATATGAAAACACGTTAATGTCTTAAACACAGGAACCAAAGACAGCAAGTCAGTACATCACACAGTCAATGCTTGAAAGACTACGAGCATTCCCCTTCCCGCCTTAAATACTTAAAGGATATCAAAGACGCTGTGTTGGATTTCAGTGTTCTGTGAAGAAAACACCGCATCTGCATCAACCTGGGCCCCTTTTGGGGAAATACCTTTTTCCTACCTGGACGTACCATTTGCTTTTAGATCAACACACGGGTTTAGGTATCAAACAAACTTCTGTAGAACTGCAGCTTAGGGACCGGTTAACTTCCTTAACTTTACACTTTCGCATCTCCATCTACGTTTACAGCTGCTATTTTCAACAGCAGCCACTATAGAAAAACCCGTCCCTGAAACAACATTCTTAACTCTTGGAAGGGCTTCCTGGACAATGACACACTTGACCAAGTAACTCCTTAAGGACATGTTTATCTGCGACAAGGTTTATTTCTGAACAAACTGGGGTATGAATAATTGAAATTAAGCAAATTAGTCCGACAAGAGTGATGTAAATCCAAGCGTGAAAATAATTCCGACAGCGAATATCTAGTTCTACACGTGGTGCAAAAAGCCCCCTCCAGAGCACAGAACACGTCTGCAGCAATGTAGAACCCTCTCACGTCACAGCAGAGCAAGGCTCTACACAGCCACGCAAACTAGAGTTTTTGTTAAAACTTGTTTTTGTTAAAAAATTTTGAAGATTTGACTGTTAAAAAACTTGTAATGTTCCCCCTCCCACCAAGTACAGAAGCACTTGCCCTCAAGGGAGTAAGCACAAGCCACACGGATGCTTTCCCCCCCCTTCGCCAGCTGCTCCCCGCAGCTTCCCCGGGTGAGCTCCCCAAGAGCCACTCTGCCCAGCAGGAAACGCAACCCTTCCCCACCTCTAGGGGTAAGAAAGCATATTGTTACCTCCTCACCGAGCAATCGAGCGCACTGCGCTAAGGAGAGGCTGTGGCCTTCCTGCAGCACTCTTAAATTTTGTCTCAAGCTTGGCTAACCAAAAACGTTTGTCAACGTTTTAAAA
>VZSZ01006025.1:480326-496604 GCA_013398815.1 Ibidorhyncha struthersii | reverse complement strand
AAAAAAGGCAGTCATGGTGAGATTTCCATTATTTTTATGAAAATCTCAACATTACCATTGTAAATTGCTCCTGAGTTAACTTTCAATTGTATGTTACAGTGTCAAGAGTTTGCTTTCTGGATGTTTACAGAGAGCAGGTAACAAGTTTGAACTACTTGAATCAGTCTGTGAACTTGCCTAAGCCCCAAATCAAACTGAAA
This sequence comes from Ibidorhyncha struthersii, assembly GCA_013398815.1. NCBI lineage: Eukaryota > Metazoa > Chordata > Aves > Charadriiformes > Charadriidae > Ibidorhyncha > Ibidorhyncha struthersii. The sequence continues at coordinate 496,404 of VZSZ01006025.1, read as the reverse complement.
TGCAGGAGTTCCATTTGACTTTATTTTCCGAGTAACTGAAGCATAACCAACACTAAAACAGAAACTGACTTCACAAAAATAACGCACTCAAATGTATTGGCAAGTTTAAATAGGTACTCGACTACTACATGAAAGGAGTTAAAAATATCCCAGACCTGTAATAATCGAAGATGAAGGAAATTCAATGTTCCAAGAGTTAAGAACCAACATGCGTAAAAGCAGATTTGATGCAAAGTTCTTTTATTGGCATTCGCCTGCGTGCACGCAGCTGTGCTTTCAGCTGGGCGCCACGTGACAGTACCGACCTCTGCTAAACTAACCCTGCCTGGAAGCACCAAACTCCCGACAGGTGGACAAATGAGCTCCTTGACTTGTCCGGATAAACACACCCCCAGCCGGGAAAGCCAAGACTCGTTTATTAGGAGGGAAAGTCGCTGCTCTACCCAACGCAAAGTGCCTCCGCAGAATATTTCTGCGGCAGCAGCAGCGTACCCCGCGCTACTGAGAATTGCGATGAACCACTTCAGCATCTTCACCTTCCTGTAAGGTTTCTCTTTCTATTACAAGGCAACGAACAATTTCTCACACACACACACACAGCGCACCCGCCGCGGTTAACGAGAGCACGCATTTTCAAAACATTTTTCTCGTTTCTGGCTTGTTGATCTCAGACACACAGCGATTTTGTACCTGGCAGGAACAGAAGGCTCTCGAACAGCAACTATGCCAGCAAGCACCCCTCACCCAGAGCAGGAGAGGCGGCATGACGAATGCTGGAATACTTGCTCCTTAGCGCTTTTAAGGCTTTCCTCGGCATTAGAAGGCTGGCAGAGGAAAGCCTAGAAGGAAATAAGGGTTAAACAAGTGTTGTACTATACACTACAGATCTTACCCAGTCAGAAACCTTCAATTGAAGAGGATGTGCAAGACATTCCCCATTTTGTCAAGCAGCAGCTTCTCATTCAACCTGAAAATCAAAGAAATTACTCTTACCTTGTTTAAAAACCTCCCACTACTCTTTTATAATTCATGAAAAATTTTAAAGGCAAACCTTACCTATGCTCATTGCCCTTCCTTTCAGGTCTAAACGCTAGACCTATTGATTTTGAGTCAACTCAAGTAGCTATCACTCAAGGAGGTTCCAAAAGGTGAAGAACTCTTGCTAGACTTTCTTCCGATATTTCGGCTGTGATAAGCGGATTTAACTAGCCTTGGGAAAGCTGCTCACTATCAGCACAGTATCTTATGCCTTCACTTTTCTGGAAGTTGAAGCTGTTGCTCCTGCTGCCTTGTCATTCTTTAATTATGCTGACTTCTCCATACTCAATAGGCTGCTGAAGTCCTGTCTTATGAGTCTCCTTAGCAAAGTATGGATCAGAGAAGGACATCCTAGGTTCTTTAAAGCTGGTTAATCACTGTCCTTACACTTTTCCACGTCACAAACAACAGCTACGCTACCCCACCCACCTACAAAGCGGTCACTTACATCCATCTCTTAAAAGGTTGCATACAGATCTTGTTCATAAAGTTTATTACGACACTATTTTTCAAAGTTAACATTGTTGTCACAGTACAGCTACAAGAGGCCCTGTTAAAAAGAACACTGTCAATACATTCTAAAAAAATTTAGAAACACCAGATCAATCGTCAGAAGGGACATCGACCCCATCCTCCAGTTGTCCCTGCAATCAGATGCAGGCCCCAGGTACAAGTCTACACATCTTCTAAGCGTAGCAACGTACAAAGCAAGTCGGTAGTTAGGTGGCTCACTCCCTAGTGAGTTGTGCTTTAGTTTCCAAGGTTTCCAAACTCCAAATGGGTTGTTTAAAAAACGCCTTTATTGAAATACAGCCTCCCCCCCCGCCCCAAGCCCAAATTAATATGTACAACAACAGAAGCGTTCACTAAATCACCAATTCTTGCTTTAAAACTTTAGAGATATTTTAAAACTCCACAGAAAAGAATAAGCAGACTTTGAAATCCAGTTTGGAGGCTACCATCTTGACATCGGTTCCTCGTTTTAGTGTACTACAGTCTAAATACACTCCAATAACAGTGTTTAAATAACATGGTTTAATTTTTTTTTTTTCAAACAACACACTTATTTTTCTACTACTTCTTAAAATTATAATTCATTATTAATATGACTGATTATGCCTCGAGCCATTTCATACATCTTTGCAGATTCATTCCTACACTGGAATGGCATTTACCTTATACTGCACATTGACCCAGAAGCGAAACAGGTGTAATTCCAATACCATAGTGTCAAGTGTCTGAGTATTTCTTCTATTGACTGGGGCCCTACTCCTCTGAGTCTGAATTGACAGAAAGCACTGTCCTGGCAACAGTCGAGAGAGAATTCGCATCAGCTGAGAGAAGGACAGACTGCAGTGCCTTAATTTGGAGGTCAGAAGTGAGAATGAAGTACAATTTCTAGCCACATGTGCTGATAAGATTTGCTACTCCAGTGCATCGAATCAAGTGGTAACACACTATCGTTCTACCTGCGGGAACTCACGACTGTACCGTTCTATGTTGTGGGAAGTGTTCCTAGTGGGTACAACACAGCTAGGTCGTGTTTTCTTTTATCTTCGAGCTCTTAGCTGAGCGCAGACATTCGCAAGGGAAAAAGCTTGAGAACTAGACTACTTTGAGCCCATGGCGAAGGGGCTTTGGGAACGCGTTACCTGGGACTGTCAGTGATTACACCTGCGCTACCCTTGGCTCCCAGTCAGAAGAGTGTGTCCAGAAAATTGCCTAGGGTGCATGCAAGAAAGTATATAGCCATTAAGTTATTGAGGAACATACCTATTACTCTCACTATGACGCCTCATTTAATTGAAACAGCGTAGTCTGGTGCGAGGGAGAGGGTAAATGGGGACAAAGGAAGGGGATGAAAATTCCAAGCCGCCCTCCCCAGAGTATAGTTTTATTGAAACAGAATCATTGTATATCCCAAGGAAACAGGCACTTAATTCCCCCCACCTTAACTTCTCGGGAATTACAATAAATATAAAGGTAAAAAGCAAGTTTCTTTTTCTCTTCAACCCAAGACTTAAGCAACTGCAGTTATCCCTTATACATCTCAAATGAGACGGGAGACAGCTTTAATGTGTCTAAAGTTGGTCTTGTTAAAATATTTATCATGCCTTATTTTCTTGAAGCGCTAGTACTAATACAGAACTACAAATTAAAAAAATATGCACAAACCAAAAAGTAATTTGAAATTTTCATTAAGGTAAAGCTTAGTTCTATAATTCACAAACACTAATTTGAGTAACTCAATCCTAGTTATACATCTAAACAAACTATAATGCAACATACAGATGTTTTCCCTCTGTATGCCTATGTAACTCATGTCAATGACAGTTACATATATACACTGAGACTAGACCCCTTAAGACTGCAAATCAATAGGTGTTTCTATTGTTAACTTTAAATTAATACAAAATAGTAATTGAGAAATGCATTAATCCTCTCTATTAACTAACAAGGAAACACCCTAAACTACATTTTATTTCTGTTATAGAGTTCTCTGTACTAAATGTGGAAAAACTGAACTACACAAATATTGAAAAGTTAAAAATTCCTTAATTTGTTTATTCCTGGTACCACTACCACAATTTACAGGGCAATATACCTGATGTAATGGGAAAATAAAAAGAAAAAAGAAAGACAAAGCTACAACAGATAAAGACCTCAGGAATGTACATCTAATCGACACTACATTGCATTAATCAATAGCTGCACTTTTTGCAAACTGTGGCTATGACAGTCCTGAACAAGAAGGGTTTTCCTGTTTAAGCTGCGGTAACTTTTCTGACTATGGATCATCGTTCCTTCTGTGGCAGATTTTACAGTTCCTCTAATGCATTTGGGACGACTGTCTCAAAGTAACCTGCAGCTTTCCTGACAACTCCTCGCTCTCTCTCCTGCTAAGAACTGTAGCCTGTTGAATACAGGATAAGAAAATTATTACTCTCAGTGAACAGTTGTACATTATTAATCATCATTATAAATATGCATTACACCTACCCTTTTTCTGGTAGCATTTTTAGAATCTTCTACCACCATAGCCCCCACTTCCACTTCCAGATCCATAACCACCTACAAAAAACAGGGGGTATATTGAAATACAAGAATAACAAGAAATTTTACCCCCCCCCAAAATCTTCTGTACAAAGTCATATTTACCACCATAGGGACTGCCTGAACTTCTGCCACCAAAGCTGCCACCACCTTTCATGGGACCATAGTTGGATTGTTGTTGTCCACTGTAATTGCCAAAATCATTGTAGTTTCCACTTCCACCATAATTACCTGAAACAAATGCAGATTTATAAAGCCATTCTCGTTCAACACTTAGGACCTGAAGGTTGCCAAATTAAGTCATCCAACGTAAATGTAAACTGTAATAATATAAAAAAATTTAAAATAGAATTGCAAGCATTTTGCATGCTCCCTCTCTACCCACAATGCACAAATGACAGAAGACCCTCAGCATTTTGAAGATTAGAAACTGGTATTTCATTGAAGATGAAAAACATCACGACATTAGAAAACTTAAATGTATTTGAGTAGACAATTTTGAAGTTAACACAAGCCAAATTCAAGGCCTCCAAACTTGGAAAAGCACGAGTTTCACCATCATTCTTCCACCACCCAATGCTTTGCATGTATGACAATAATGTAAACTACACACAATTTATTTGCTCCAAAAAGGGATAGAACTGTAATGGGCATGCTGTACACACACATCAAAGGGTATAATAAAACATGTAGCAGATTTTGCAGCTTAACTCCCCAAACTTGCACTAGTTCGTGGCAAGTTCTTACTGCTCCTTCTCCAACAATTTGAGTAATGCACCTAAGCTGGTTTTGTATTTGTGGGATATCCTTGCCAGAAATGTACTGTCTATCATTAAAGGCCTCCACAGAAGATACCCCCCCCTTTTTTTTTTAATTTAAAAATTCACCTTATTGTTCAGAAATCCCTGCAGAGAAGTCAATACTGACAACGTAGAACACGCCTAAACTGATCATACAACAGGACACAGCTAGATGTATTTTGGTTAGATATTAACCTAGATTTTAAATCTACTTGTCAAGGCTTGACACTAGGTAAGGCTGTAAAACAGTGTTATAACAATGTGACTTCCAGTCAGTCTAATTAGACTGTAGTTGGCAAAAAAAGCTGCTTTTATAAAAATAACTGGAGTAGCCCATTTTGCGGGCAAACAATAAAAGAGTACTTCAAATGGGTCAGTTTAAAAATTCTCCTACTCTGCCTCCACACACAGATTTATAGCTGCTGCTTTTTGAAAAATCGAGTTCCTGGCAAAACAATGTTGTATGCAGCGTATCAAAGCTGATCCAGAGGGAAAAGAACTTTCCTTATGTAACACAGCATCCTGCATTATGACCTAATTCTACAACTCATTTTATGCAGTATCATACTTCAGGCACTGAAGAACTCAGACCTGACCGAAAAAAAATAGATGTCTAATTAAAACTGGAATCTTACCACCACCGAAATTTCCTCCTTCATTGTAGCCATCATATCCTCCTCCTCCACCTCCATATCCACCACCTGGGTTTCCATATCCTGGTCCTCCACCACCACCATAACCTCCTCTGCTGCCATAGCCAGGACCACCTCCATAGTTGCCACCTTTGAATAAAAGAAGAACCAAACTAAGCCCATCAAAGCTAAATATTGGTAAGAAAAGATCCATTTAAAAAAACACAATAAAAATCTCCCACAATGTTTTTTTCTGTAGTATATTCATTGTGATTGCATCACTTATCTAAACTATTTAATCCAAACAAAAAAACCCACATTAGTTCATGTATACCCTTGAAGCATGACACTGAAAAGTTCATTCTGGGTCACAAAAAAATACACAGACACGCTGCTACCACTGCCACCACCCATTACATGTAATAACCGCCTCTTTACACAAATGGCCTTGTCAGGACATCCTCTTTGACTCACTACGCAAAGCCCTCAGTTCTGGTTTACAGTTTTTATCTAGACATACAGCTTTATTTACACATGTATCAAAGCTTAGACGTCTTTTCTTCTGTTCCCATAAAGCACACCTGAAAGACTTAGTATTCCAGATGCTGACCTGGTCTCAGATATTTTGATGAAGTAGTTCCAAACTGGGAAATAGTTCCAAAGAACTAAACATCACTACATATATCTGCTTATAGAATCAAGACATAAGCAACTACATGCTACTTCCCTCATTTCTCTCCCCTACAAAACTGCTGCTTCCACAGCCATTTGTTAATTTCCACAGTTCTTCTCAGATGCATTTTGGATACTCATCCAAACTTCATCGTGAAGAAGATACTACCGAGCCATGAAAAGTCTTACAGTTAAATGAAAAGATTTCCGATATGTTAGTTGGTCACTGCTTTATTCAGTTTTAGTCATCTCAACTGATAGGAGAATCTTCATTTAGTTCTCAATCACCGCAAATAACTGCCGCATGACCTCATGACATGAGGTTATTTAAAGGGTACATATAGAAGAGTATTTTTTTTCCACCCATCATTTCATGGGGAAAACAAAAAACCTTTAACTCTTCACAGCTCTACAATGTAGAAAATCCCACCAAAGTAGACCAGGTTTCCAAGGTGAAGACAAGACTTACAGCTGGTTACAACTTTGGGGGGGGGAGGGGGAAGTGAACAATACACTTACCATCACCAAATCCATTGTATCCGTCACCACCCCCAAAGCTTCCTCTGCTCCCACCACCGCCACCACCACCCCCATAGCCTCCTGGAACACAAAACAGATGAGAACGTTTTCCTGAACACACGTGTTAAGTGTTTAAGCCAACTGACACAGGAAATAAAAAAAACCAGAAATTACATTCTATACAAACATTCCAGTCATTTACCTCTTCCACCAAAGTTTCCTCCTCGCCCAAAGTTCCCTCCACCGCCTCCGAAATTTCCACGACCCATGAAGTTGCCTGAGCCACCCCCACGACCTACAAAATATTTTGCTTTAATTACATTAATTGAAAACCAGTTACTTAGAATAACCACGCACAACTCCAAACTCACCTCTCTGAGAGCTAGCAGTCTGCATCTCTTGTTTTGAGAGTGCTTTTTTCACTTCACAGTTATGTCCATTTATAGTATGGTATTTCTGAACTAGAGAAAATTGTGAAATAGGAAAAAGTTAGAAAATCAAATAATTGAAACCAATATACTGTAAAACTCTCACAGAAAGCTACTGTAAGGCATGACCAGACTTACAAGGCATATTAAATCTACCCCATCTCTTACAGTAGTCAAGCAGTTGATTACACCAACATCTTACATTCCACAAACTACCGTTCTGAAATGTTATGCTTTTATTCTGCAAGTCACTTCTCACTAAAGGGTTACATACCAACAATTTTATCAACTGTATCATGATCATCAAAAGTTACAAACGCGAAGCCTCTTTTCTTTCCGCTTTGCCTGTCTTCCATGACTTCTATGGTTTCAATCTTGCCATATTTTTCAAAGTACTCCCTTAAATTATATTCTTCTGTATCTTCTTTAATTCCACCAACAAATATTTTCTTTACTGTGAGATGCGCCCCAGGCTTTACAGAATCCTGCAACACCAAAAATGACATTCAGTGTTTTCAATTATTAGGTAAAGATTAGGAAATAAGGTTAACTGAAACACTTAACTTACCTCCCTTGAAACTGCTCTCTTTGGTTCAACCACGCGTCCATCAACCTTATGCGGTCGAGCACTCATGGCAGCATCCACCTCCTCCACACAAGAGTAAGTCACAAAGCCAAAGCCTCTGGAACGTTTTGTTTGGGGGTCTCTCATCACCTGCAAAAACAAAGGGGTACTCTGCATTTCCGTACTAGACTAAGTACCTATATCCTTCCAAAAGCACAAACAAATATTTGATACTTTACCACACAGTCTGTGAGTGTGCCCCATTTTTCGAAGTGCTCTCTCAAGCTATCATCTGTTGTTTCAAAGCTCAGACCTCCAATGAACAGCTTTCTCAACTGCTCCGGTTCCTTTGGCTCATGGCCCTACAAAATCAAAAATCAGAAACGCATTTTGAATACAAACCACAGAGTTAAATTTTCACAGAATTACTAAAAATTATCTGTGCGTGTTATAACTACAAATATGTGGAACACATTTACATAAAACCAATGACTTCTAATAGGTTTAGACAGTAGCATAGTAAACACAATGAGGTGTGATTTTAATTAAAACATTAACTAACTAACAACTTAAGAGCACTCAAATGCAAACAACAATAAAGAGATTTCAATACACTAAATAATTCCGTTACCTCCCCCCCCACACCCCCGAAGTGCATTCATTTTATGCTTATCTTATGTTCAAGTTGTGTATTGCTCTGTAGGGATTAGCAATGAAACACTGCCAGATAAAGGGAAGTTCTAACGCTTTATGAAGCATAATTATGAGGAACTATAGAAAATTTAAGAACACAGTGTACAAGAAAAAAGGTTATTGTCCAAACTGAGTGTCTAGTCTTTTGTGATATCCACTTTGAAAGGCTATTTTTATGTATTTTGAAGAAATTACTAATTGTTAATTCATTCAAATTCTACATTTTGTACCCAGATAATGTTGTAAGTTGAGTACACACAAGCAAGAAAGTACAATTATGTATGTGGTTTTCAGTGTTATGGGAAATACATCTTAAATGTGAATCAACATGGACTTTTGTCTTACAGATAAAAAATGTTTCGAATCAATGACCAGCAGTGAATACAACTACTGGAATAAGACTGGTACCTTAACAAGCATCGCAAAACAAGTTTAACTGAAGCTCTTGACAGTATGACCTATATATGAATGGCCACATTTTAAAATGTGATAGTTTTCAGAGTTCACTTTTCTATAGCACGAATTAAGAGGTCTTAAAAGTGCATTACTGTTTCTGCTCTCTTTCAGTGTTGCATGTTTTTTTTAGTTAGGCAGGGAATATCCCCGTACATTTCACAGGAGTTTATGAAAAATTATTTTACAAATTTCTCCCACAACCAAGACAGAGAAGTCTTACAAAAAGCAACCAGATTAAAATCTTATTTAGCAAGCCGGTACTTTTCTGCATGTAAAACACTCCACAAGGTGCTGGCCAGCTATGCTTGCATATGACTTCAATTCTGCAGCATGAATGTGTAACCGGCTTCACTGTTTCTGCTGCACTAGGTTAACCTAGACTAGATGCAGCATTAGCCTGAGCACTGAACTACATAAAAGCAGCTGGACTTCTACATACAGATGTCTTTCTTCAAACCTGAAGGTGAGGTACTTTAACCTCTGCCAGTTTAAATAAAGGGGGCAGTGGTGCTAGGGTTGGTCAGAAAAGCATACATCCCTTTGAGTACAACACAACCATCCTAAAGAGCAATGAATACTGTGAAGTAATACATGGTAAAAAAGCATTTCTTAATTATATACTGCTTTAGGAAACCATTGGTTTATAATGTTTAGGTTGTACGTACTACAGGAAAAAATGCCTAGAATTACGAAAAGCTGACTGAGATGTAGATGCTGCTCTTGCGCCTGATAAACCTACCAAGAAAGAGCCCTAGCATTCGTGGTAACAACTTTCTATTTAAGGTACTTTGTCACTACAGGAACATTATATAAACGGTCAACAGTCAATGGTCCTGTGACTACAAAGTAAAGCTCTTTTCTATGGTCTTCTGAGTGGTCTGGACTACAGAAGTATAATTAAAAAAAAAAAAACTCTCTTCTAACTATACGTAAGCTTAAAATATTACAGACTAACACACCTACTGTATATATAAAGTGCTTCAGGTTAAGTGAAATATTATCTTCTGTTGCTAATTGCATTTTGGTTTTAGTCTACTGATGCTATTCAATTTTTAATTAGCTTATGTTAAAGCTGGAAACATTAAATGATTCAAACTCTCCTATGCACATTAGAGAAAATCTATTACATGAAACAGTAAAGTTTAGACTTCTCCAAAACCAAACACATACAGAAGGAAAAACTAGACAGACTTTTTACAGTTCTCTGACACCCCTCAAGGCTACAGGGTTCCAGTTAGCAACTCAGACTGCTTTTACCTTAAGAGAATGACCACAGAACTCTTCAGGTCACTCCTGAAAGGGAAAGCGAAGTCCTTTTCTGCCTATTTTTAATATGTGCACATGAACTGCTGTTCTTACATGGGAGGAAAAGACGTGCTGTTACAGCTTCTCTCTTCTGTCAAGAGACAAATTATCCTCAGGGCACACCTATATTATAGGAGCCCTCCACAGAAATAAAAGGCAACATTTTCTTAGGGAATTATTTGTTTTTTTTTCAGGCATTTTGTTCTCACTGAGGATAAGTATTTCTGGGGTTCTCAGAGTGCTGTCCTCTATCACACAAGATGTTGTTTCCCAGTCCTTCTACTGCACGTTAGTTAAAACAGCAGTCTCTCCCTGGGCAGCAAACTTTGCACCACACATCTCTCTCTTCCTCCCTACCGTAACTACCACACTGCTTCAACAAGATCAGCAGGCTCCCTCCCACTCGGCTGATACTGCGGGCCANCAAGAACGCCCATCCTGCCTGCAGCCAGCAAGCTGGCAATAAGCTTCGTTTCTCCCCCTAAGCAGTTTAAGGGACTTCCCAAACATATTCACAGGCTCTGAGAAGGCGGGGAACTTTCTTTCCAGCCTCGACTAGCGACTTCCTCCCTGAAGCCAACGCTCTGCGCAGCACCGACCGCCTNAACGCGCGCGCGCGGAGCAGCGCCGGCCACGTCCCCGCGCCGCAGTGGCGCCACGGGCGTGCCCCGCCCCAGGCGGGCCGGGCGGCGCCGGGGGCGGGCAAGGGAGAGGCCGGCACGGCGCGGGGAGCGCCCGGCTCCCGCTGCTCGCCCCTTCTCCCGGCCAAAATCGAACCGCTGGTTCCTGCGTCCCTACCTAAAGCCCCGAACGCTCTGCGCAGCCTAACTGGACCTCTCTCACAGGAGAGGAAGAAAAAATGGTAACTGGCACCCCGCCGGGATTCCTGTAAAAACCCTAATCTTTGCAGAAATCCCAAGACCTTTTGACAACGCTGCTGCAGAGATGCACCGCTTTTGTTCTGAGTTTGCTATAAACTTAAATTTCATATGGCAGGGGTTTTGAATAACCGGCCTTTTGGAGTAGCGCAGTTTTCAGGCGGACAGGGCACCTCCATGAACAGCGGCAGCAAGTGTCCACAAAATGCCGGGCACCCCACCTGCAGCTGAACCTGCCCCCGAGGCTGCTCTGCCCCCCAGGCAGCCCCATCCCAGACCTTTCCCCGCAACGGGAAAGCTGACCGACAACGGGGGGCCTCACATCAACTTCCTCTGTGAAACCTTTTATCTAAAAACTTACTAGCTTTAAAGTAATTCCGGGGCAAGATACTTTTGTAACCACAAGAGCTCATGTAGTAAGTAGAGCTGAGCGACCTGAGTTACATTCTATCCAAAGTCCATGAGCAGTGAGACAGTTGCAACATTCCTTCCAGGAGGACTTTACACACCATACTTAAATACAAAATAACCATACGCTACCAGATACATGCAACTCGGACAAGGTTTGTTTGTAATTCAAGCATACAAGCCCTCCCACATTGCAGTAGTGTACCATTCCAGAAAAAGTTGGTTCAAACTAGCTAAAATATTCAGGCACCCTGGAAAAGTAATGTTAGAAAGCAAACAAACAAAAATAAACAATCAGGAAATGTCTCAGTTATAAGCTACATAGCATATTTAATACCCTCTTTGCTGATCTTACAATTGAGTTTATTTTCTGAAGGGTATCAAGACTTTTTATTCCCCCCCCCTCCCACATCCGCACCCTGCCCCAAAGTAACTAGCTCCCATCCTCCCAGAACAGCCCCAACATCTTCTCTATACTACGCACCTTATTCAGTCTACGGTATTTCTGCTAGAAGCAAAAGAAAACAGTTATTTTTACTTAGTACAGCCTCGCTTTCATTCGCAGTGACTATTAGGCAACCATTTTTATTAAAAAAAAAAAAAAAAAAAAAAGAAAGAACCTGTCTTCATTCCCACTAAAATCAGGATTTTGACGACAGGATGGAATCAAGTTCCTGCTGATACTCTCAGGATGCATGAATTTCTTAAAAAAAAATTACACCTTGCTTAAATCACAAACATACATTTAATCAGCTTTGTTATAACAAAAAAACTAAAAAAGCAAGATTTCCCCACTACACTTAACACCCCACCCCTTAAAATTATAAGTGATATACTGCAATTTAAAGCTACTCAGCTAATATGGGGGATGAAGAAGGCAGAAAAAAGTTATGAATTAATACATCAGATATAAATGGTTAACTTTTTTTTTAAATCTTTTCCCCTTAAAGCTAGTGGTTCGTTTTTTTTTAATATAAAAAAAGCAATTCTCTCACCTGTGAGGATCGTCTTCCTTTCCTCTTGTAGTCTTCCACATCTCTCTCTTCCTTAAGAGCAGCCATTTTGGAAGGGTACTCTAACTCAGCCTTTCTTTTAGATCTAGGAAACCTAGAAAACAGGTTGGATAAGTCAGTACTTACCCCAATTCCTGTGCAGCGGGGCCTTCTCTGGCTGCAAGGCACGGGTGTGGCTTTATAGGAGGAAACAGGGGGAGGTGTGTGAAAGTAGAAAAAAAAGTATTTAAAAGGGTAGAATAAAAATCCTCAGCTTATTTTGCTTGTGATTAAGAGCTGCAGAAGGAACATCTGCTATCCTAGTAAAGGTCTTTTTACAACTGTTGGAATAACTACGTACAACCTAAAGCAGTAGAAAAAATCTGTAGAAAACAACCTCTGCCGACTACTGTCTTACATAACTATCATGAATACAACTGGTACAGCACAAGCAAATTCCATCTTTGATACCCAAACCCGCTACATAAATCAAATGCAAATTCTTTAGATTTTAAACCCCAAAATATTTTACATTCCACAAATATTGCCTATTAGAATTATGTGTAACCTATTGTACTCAGTGATCCAGCAGCCTACAAAACTGGAACACTAGAAGATGAGTTAAATGTTTTCTGTATTGAAAAATATTTTCCACTAACACCAGTGCAAGAATCCTTTACTGATTCTATTCTTGCAACATCAGAAATTTTAACACTTGATCCTCAGCAATCTGTAGCACTAGCCATCTGCATTACTTTTGCTTCCAAGTGACGTATTTGATTACTACCCTGTACTATTTACATGCCCGACTTTTCAAAATGTTAACAAAGTTAACACATCATTACAAAAATCAAGCATTTCACAAGATAAGTTCAGTGAATGAATCCACATTGAAGCATTCTAACAACAACAACAAAAAAGTTACACTCCCTATAGCCTAAAGTTTTCTGAGATCATTAAGTTACTTGTCTTACTATACCGTATTAGTATCTTTGGCTACAATTCATCACTACTTTGGATGTTTCTTGAAACTTTTTTTACAGTTGCCAAAATAGGATACCCTCAACTAAATAACATGCTTCCTTAAAACTACATTTGTGCTGCATTAAAATCATTGATATTTACAAGATCAGGTGTATTTTTGTGGGGTTTTTGTTTGGGCTGGGTGTGTGTGTGTGGGTTATAGTTTTATTCCTGCAAACATTGCATAGGGTAAGGCATGCAGGTCTCGACTAATGACCAATATGTACTGTTATTCAGAGTGGAGATTATTATTTAATATAATTCCATGTTAAAATCCAGCTTCAAATTAAACTCAACTGTGAAATCATGAGTACCATGATTTAATGCACTAACAGTTTTAGAGGTTTTATGAAGTAACATCAAAGTGCCTGTATTATTTTCAGTTCCTCTCTACACAATGTTAAACCTGCTCTTGAAATCAAGCATCAGTTTGACTTAGGAGGTATTAGAATACTAAGTGTTTCAACTGAACTGTTCGATTCCTGAAGTCATACAGGGGAGGTATGGAACAGAACATTAACAATTCAAGGGCTTTTAAAAAAGTTGCTGTATGGCAAAATAAAACTTTGGGAATTGTTAGGAAGGAAAGGTATAAGCCTATTAAAATACTTTTTTAAAGTAATGAAAAGTATGCAATCCCTCTCTGATTTCGTCACCTGCTGCTCTCTCCAGCGAGGCTCCATGCTAGCCCACACAAAGCTCTCAGGCATGGTCTCAGCCACAATGGCCTCTGAAGGCCATGACAGTCAAAAGAGAATTGTCTCCTTGCTAACACACACCATCAGCTGAAATTGAACTCAGCTCTATTCAGCCCTATTCCTACTTTGCCCTTTAGAAAGTTGTTAAAAATGTCAGTATGTCAATATTAGCTTCTTTTAGGCTTAGCATCAACAAAATATTCAACTCTAAATAAAAATATTCAGAACCATTTTACCAACTGAGTTAAGTTAGCATTGAAACAGTTGTATACTACAACTGCACAACAGAGCTGAAAGTAGTCTCATTATAACCAACAGATTTGCTCTGAGAGGTCACTAGGAGATGCCTCATTACTCAAAGGAATTTATGCTGCTACTGTATCTCTTATAGAGACAAGCAGTAAGACAGTGGAGGCGAAACAGACATGCTCAAGATCAAAGTTTACCTGTCCAATCAGAGAATACAATGGTCACATATTGGGTCTTTTCTGTAAATAGCTAAAGTTGGACCTAATGTGTATACAGTATATTGTGACAAACCTAAGTGTTAAAGCAGCAAAACAACATATTTTCAGCTCAAAGTGTGTTGGCAGTTTATTCGCAAAGCCGATAGAAATGTCTGCTGGGAAAAAATAAGAAAATATTAGCTTAATAACTTATGTGATGGGTTTCCAAGCTTTCCTGAAGCATGTTCAAATGCTTTGAACTAATCATCCCTCCCATTTGTCAAAACTATTCAACAACCCCAAAGGTGCTAAAACAATTGCTTACATGGAAAAGAGGTATTTTTAGCTGTTTTGCTAAGGGATCCAGTTTCTTCTCCGCTTTTAATGTAGGAACAAAACTTGTGTGACCTGTTGGTTTCTCTGCTCTCAGTTCTCTAAGGTTTCAGCTTGCAATGAAGGGGCTCAAGATTAAAAAAGGCAAAAACCCCCCACTCCTGCATAATTCTTGCTCACCTTACTTTCCTTTAAATACTTGAGCTCAGATACCCAGATACTCAATACCCAGAGGTTTTGAGGAGAGGAAAGAAAAGCAAGGGGTGGTGGACACATTATGACAATATTTCCCTCTGGGTAGGGTGAGGATAACTGCCCCAGCGTGCATTTCATCTCGACTTCAAGTTGAGAGGAAATTTGAACCAAGGTTTGTGCAGGACTGCTCCTTTGTGTTGCTCACCAGGATCATGGCAGGATACCACCGAATGAAGTGGCTCTTGTGCATGTATAGCCGTGGGAGTGGACAAAGGGAAATGGGAAGCTATCTGAGACAGCTTTGCCTTCTCCCACCCCCCTGGGCAGCAGAAGCTCACTACACGTGCCAACTCCCCTCCGGAAGGGGGTGAGGGACATTAGGGAGGTGCCGCAAGGTGTTCCAGCATTCCTCTACGAGAAACTTGAGTCCTGCACTAAGCGTCCTTCATGCTTTAAAAGCCTGTTCCCAGGAAAACGAGTGGGAAAGAATATCCCTAGCGGACTACGCCGGGTAGCTTACATGGCGGGCCACACAGGGAGGACAGAACAATGACACACGTATGTGTGGGCCTCGCTTCTCCCCACTCTCGCCTAAATAGACGCCTAAATGTTTCGGTAACCCCCAGGATAGCCGAGGAGGGCTCTGCTATCCACACCCCTGTCCCCAGCGGCGGGGCAGACCTCCCCTCCCCCGCCCACGCTCTGGAGCGCAGCGAAATGGCGGCCGCAGCCGCTGTGCCCGAGGGGGCCGCACGGCGGAAGCGCAGCCTCTCCCGCAGCCTCCTTCTTCCTGCCAGCGGCCGCCATTGCGGGCTGACGCGCCATGTCGCAGGGAAAAACGGGTCTGGAGCGCGGCAGAAACGCTACGAGGAGGAGGCGGCCGCGACGGAAGCGCGAAGGGCATTACTACGTGCTGCACCCCCCCACACCCCCCCCGCCCTCT
>VZSZ01006025.1:219857-479787 GCA_013398815.1 Ibidorhyncha struthersii | reverse complement strand
CCGCCGAGCCCCGGCCTAGAGTCGTCAGCGCAGGCCGGGCTGCGGCTGTCTCGCTCGCCGGCGGCCATGGGGGCTGCTTGTGTGAACCATCGAAATAACCGGTGTTGAGGAAGATTGTTAATCGGACGTGTTAAAGTACTTTGTAGGGAAGAGAAGGAAAGGAGGGAATGTGATACCTTCAGAGGACTTCTGCAGGAGTATTAGGGTACGCCTGAGGCGCCCAGGACCTTCTAAAATAAGTTTTGTCTCCATGTGGGTTTTTTTTTGTCCTGGAGACGCTGGAAGGAGGCAATGAAAAGATTTGCTCTCCGGAGACTGTTTAGTCACTCGCCCTGTGGAAGTGAGGGTAGGTTAGTGTGTTTCTGGTTGAATACCAAAACACACAAAGCAGTAAGTTTTACAGGCTTCTTCATAGTTTCTTAAGCAGAGGCATTGCCTGTATCTTTTAAAGGCGTTTGTCATCATAAACTAGCACAGAGAGCTTAAAAGGGTCTTCTGCAAGGATTTTGTACAGAATAAAGCATAGTTAAACACATACGTAACAAATTCTTGCTTATCTGGAAAATTACATCAGGAAAAACAGCATTAGAAAACCCCTTAAAGTTTCTTCAGTCTCTGGCCTCTCACAGTACCAGTAGCTATTTCAGTATGATGACCTAACCTAGGCAGGAGGTGTTAGCACTTACCCGCTTTAAAAATATCTTTATGCTATATACAGGAGTAAACCAGTTGATGTGGTTTTACTGAAAGATTTGTAGGTGGTAGGTACCCCCATGTGAAACACTTGACTGTTATGGGTTATGAATCACTGGAAGTTCAGCATTAGCTGCTAATTTAATTTCTTTTTATCTTTACCCTGCAGTTCCTACAAAAAAAAAAAAAAAAAGGAAAATATGATCTTTGAGTTTCAGATCAGCATCTTCATTTATGCAAAAGTGTCAAAACCTGTTTGATTTCTTTAACTAAAAAGAATATTCCTAATATGTAGAGAAATTACCAATAGGTTTAGAAATGTTCTCACTACTATCAGGTACAGAAGTTGAAAGAAGTTTTTTTGGTTATTCCAGTATTTTGGTCTCTGTGAGAAAGTAGGCAACTTCCTAGAAAGTAAAACCCACTGGAAATCTCAGCAGCCTCCAGATATTCTTTGCATTGAGGCTAAACCCAACAATTTCTCATCTTCCTTCTCCCGACCAAGTAAACCACAAAACTTAACTTTTTATTTCAAATAAAATTCTTCATATATGTGTCATTTATGTTGCTTGTTCTCTTGCCCCTGTTACCCACAGGATGAGAATATTGTGAGACAGACAACAGTACTGGCTAAATATGTCTCTTATTTTCAAAAGTTCTTGTAGTTTACACAGGAGCCACTTCACCAAATTTGAAGAATACCATGCCTTTTTTAGTTTGATTGTCATTCATTTTGCAGTAAGTCACTCATGGAGGCTGATTGTCTTGCGGTCTCATTTGGTTGCACAGCCACAGGCAGATCACATTTGAATTCTATAGTTTCAGTTGATTGTCCTCCCCTATGTGTAATCAATTGTACAGAAAGTAATAATTTTATAATATTGTGCTTACTGCACTGACATAAAAGACAAGGCAGTAAATGAGAGAGATGCACATTTTACAAAGATTCACAGCTGCTAATGAAAATTATCCACAAGTTTGAGGTCTTACATGAAAAATTATAATTTTGATTGCAGGAAAACAATTTTCTGCTGGTAAAGTGTTTTCAGGTTGGTTGTTATCTAGTAGAATATTGCTTCCCATTTTGGATAACCCATTTCCTTAAGAGAAAATGTAGCATTTAATACACCTGTATCTGTTTTGGCTGATGTGGTTTCGTAGTCAGATTTAGTTTCATATTATGTAGCAGATGCAGTATCAGTGATCTATGCAGATGGCTAACATGCTTTTCTTTTTTTCCTAGCAGTGTTTGCAAACATGTACTCTCCTCTTTGTAAGCAAAGGGAACCCTAGTTTGTACCTGGTTCAAAAAAAAAGTGGGAAAGGCTTTTAACTTTTGTATATTTCTGTGGCTGGAATGTCAGTTTCTCTTCATTGTTCTTATTTGTTGAGGGTTTGTTGGATGTTTTTATTGCTTGATTCTTACATGGTATTTGTTTGTGAAGTGAATCTTTGGATATGTAAATATTGCTGGTGAAATTGTCCAAAGGTATTTTTTTGGTGTTACACAGAGATCAAGATGCAAATATGAAACTGATCTTGAATTCTAGTCTCCAGTATAGAAATGTTAATGGAGCCAATTCACTGAACCAAAGATATTTTCCCTAAGCCTCTTAGCTTGCAGAAACAAGTGGACGTATAATTAACTAAATGTTAGTATTGTGATGATGGTTTTGCAAATGTATTGGTTTGAAAATATTTAAGTTTCATACTTTGAAAAGGAAACAAACTACAATTTTGATAAGAAGGCCTGAGTAAAATGTTTGTGTGAGCTTCAGGCTGAAATATTGTTTAATATTCAGCTCTTTTTTGTGCATTATAGAAATATGGTTTATTTAAACATGGACAACTGTTATTGCAGACACAACTATTGTACAAGCAACTGCAGCTTCTGCTACCTTCTCCATTTAGAAACAATTGTTTTCATCTCTGAATTTGATTTAAATTGTTGAGCTTCGCTGAACAAAGACAGGATAATATATTAGTGTGCAGTCTGGTAACATTTTGGCAATTCTTGTATGCAGTGCAGGGTGCATGAAAACCTTTTATTTAATTATTAAAAAATACATAGAACCAATAACCTGATTCTTGATATCAGAATTAGTAGTATGATTATGCTACAGTATTTGATTTGTTTCACAAATTGTTAATAATACTCTTTATATATAAATACACACACACAAATATACATATACATGCATACATTTGTATACACACACTGCAGAAACAACAAATCTTAAAGACCCTTTCCACTTCAGATTGTGCCGATTCAAGTGTCTTGTGCCTCAGAACTCTGTCAGTCTCTGGAAGACTTACTTGCAGTGGTTTGAGATAGTATTTCCCCTTTCTGTCTGTTATTTTCCCACAGAAGGCACTGAATGCATTTAGATCTGTCAGCTGCTTCAATTTACAGTCTCCTATATTAACTTAATTATATTAACATAATAATTGATAAAGGTGCGTTTGAAGTTATATGTCAGTCTATGAGCCTTGTTTGAAGCAAAAACACACATACTTGTCCACCAGCCTGGTACAGGTTTAGCAATCTCCAGCAAACATTTGGGGAAATAACACCGAACTCTTCCAACTATGTCCCTTAGACTCCATCTGTCAGAGACCATAGGTCAATTTTGCATAACACATATTCTTCAAGAGCTACATCTCAGAGCTGTGATCCAGGAAATGAGAGAGATCAAACAATTTGCAACTAGCTCAATTAAAAATACTTTTAAACTGCTTTCCCCTTGCATATATTTGTTTCATTCAGGGACATGGAATTAATTCTTTCTACAAATTGTATCTCTATATAAAATGTTTATTCTTTAGAATATTTTATACTTGTACCAGATATGTAATATAGAGAATAATAGCATTTTGGATTGCTATAAAAATGAATAGTTTCCTAAACATTTTTTTCCTATTTGTTCTGCTCTTCTTTGGATGCTAATTAAATCTGAATATATTAGACTCTGTTTTATTCCATAACCTGCTCTGTATGTTTTATCTGAATTTTCTTCTTAAAAGTTTATTTGCTTGAACCCTTCTGACAAAAATTAAAGGAAGTGTGCACCAGGAATGATATTAGAACTAACCAAACAATAAAACCTCTAGCAGTGAATGAAAGATAGCTTGCTGAGGTGCCATTGTAACATTTGGCTGTGTAACTCAGTGCACAAGAATTTCACATTTATTGTCTAGATCTTAGGATAGGAGGAATTCTTTTACTAGTAAAATTATGCTGTAGACAAAGTGTAAAGGTGTCATGTTGAAGTGTCAACAATCATACTTAAGTGGCTTACTTGGGATAAAGTATTGTATGCCTAACCTTCTATGCTGCTTGATTTACACAAGGCTCTAGGGTAAATTTAGAGCTTTTTAAAAAGCAACATACTTTGTTTATACTAGCTTTCTTTTTGTTAGCAAACATACATTTTCTTTAAATGTAGATAAAATAGAAAAGAGTACAGGTATTGCTAGGGAGAAAAAGAATGTGATAGACAGTTACAGTTGAAGAATGTGATAGACAGTTACAGTTGAAGAATGTGATAGACAGTTACAGTTGAAAACTCCAGCTAAAATGCAATTTAGTATGTTCTGTTTGAGATGCCAGCGCATGAGGAGTCAGCCATGCTAAAATTTGTGTATTAAAATCATAACAACTGGAAAAAAGGTAAGAAATATAAGATTACTAGAATAATTTTTAATTTGGATTCATGTTTTCTACACAGGAAGAAAAAACCCTTGAGATGTAGAAGAAAAGAAAAATGGAAGACACAGCAGGTGATATTTGCTATTCTTGAAATCAAAATTGTAAAAAGTAATATATGAATATACTTGATCTTAGTGTTCGTTTTTGGTTACTAAGATTTGGAAAACACTAGTTAGCAGTAATTATACAAGTAGCTAAATAGTAAATATTACTCAGTACATTTTATTAAGGTGAGGAACTGCAGGTGGCTTTCCTACGTATCTATGCAAGAGAGTAAGGCAGGGGAAATAAATCTTGTTCTTTCCTTGACTGCAATGCAGATCTGGCTCTGGGAGGGGTTTTCATATCTGCACGGCTCAAACACATGGTCAGTGTTCAGCCAATAGTTAGCCTTACATCTGGCACTGGATTTGTGTGGCTCAAAAAGCCTTTTCTGACTGCTAAACATGAAAACCTTTCACTTGTTTCTCTAAATTGAATTTGCACACATTCTTCAGACTGTGATTTATATCAAACATAATTTTATCTGTTTATCTGGCATACACTGTAGCTTCCCTAACAACTACTTTACTGTCACAGACAGTATTTTTCTAAAAACACAGCTATATAGATGATTCCTTTCCTGTACTTACTCTACTAGCTATGCTTAAGCTGCTAGGATCATGCTTTTTGATGGCATGCTATGTTTTAATCTGTTGGTAAATTGTACTCCACTTTTAAGTATTACACCCCCCTCACAAGTCAGATATTTCAAAATATATTGAATTGATTTTTTATATAATTATTTTCTGGTCTGCTGCTGCTGAGAAACATTTTACTCTTTAATAACATATATTTGAGGTTTTTAGATTACTGTGATGCAAGGACACATGTACAGTTCTTTATATAGAGCATGAAACATACGTGAATAAGGTTATGTATTTCAAAAGCTGCCAAAATAAATTTAAATTCCAGAGTGTAATATTACATGTGCTAATGTTTGCATTTGGAATGTTAAGTCATATCTGTTTTTAAAAAATCATCAAATCTTCATAATGAATTTCATACAAATTTTCTTTTTTCTTTCCTAACGTAGAAATTTTGTATTTAGTTAGAAATAGATATTGCTAAATACAAATTATTATCCCCTAAAATACAAGTGGTTGTAATGTAAACCAATATCATAAGCATTATAGTAGTTTCTGTTAAGTATCATATAATTCTTTCTCACTACATTTAAAACAATTGTACTGACCAATATCAGGAGTTCAATGGAGGTGCTGGGTGACTAGAATAAAACTCTAGAGAATGTCAAGAAGCAATCTACTTATTGTGGCCGATTAAACCATTTAATTAAGAGAAATATATCGAAACTGCTGGGAGAATATAGCCAAAGGTGAGGAAACTGCAGCTGGTAGTTAGTCATATGTACATTCAGAGACGTCAAGTGTATGAACTGATGTATTCCGTGCAAAATTGTGTTATGCATTTAAAAAAATGCCCTGTAATGTTAGAATATTTGCCACAGAAATGGCTGCGCATGCTTCTTTACCAAAAATTGTAGGTCATGTGCAATAAACACAATTGGAAAATGCTGAGTAGTTGAAATATTTATGGCAATATATAACCTGATGACACTTCTACCTTCAGGACACACATGGTTTGAATTCTTTGGCCATATAATTAATCATTTTCTATGTGCTAATAAGAGGATGGTAACGTAAGCAGATAGATTATGCAAGAGAAATCTAACATAAGGTCAACTATCTAATTCATAAAAATGTATTAATGTTTAAGGCTGTAACTTTCAAACAAGTTATGTTGTGTAAATGGGAACAATTCAGATTTAATTTGTTGCTATTTTGCTTTTGGAAAAATGACAAGTATTTTTTGTGCAGTTTCCCTGAAACCTATCACTCCTTGTGAAATGTTATATAAAACCAGTACCTTTTTAATGTTTGCAACCATAACACAGTTGTAGTTGTATCATCTGCATTTAACATGTAGTTCATCAGTCTACATTGTCCAGATGTCAGAGGACTTGTTTACAATATCTTTTACCAGATATAGTTAAAACGTAGTTGGATTTTGTGATGTTTAAAGGGTTTAATAAACTAAGAATGTCCCCAAAGTTTACAAAAAAATCTGGGTAAAGGCTTTAGAGTTATAAAATCAGATTCTTGTCTGATGTGCATTCCTTGCACTTTATGTTGGCTGAGGATGAGGCCTACAATCTAAGCAGGCCTTAGTAATTTGCAGATATTATCCATTTTCATATTCTTTCTAGGTGCCATTTCAGAGATTTGTTACTTAAAACATGCAGATAAATGGGGCTGATTGCTTCACTTCAGTGGGGCCAACTCAAAGAAGTCTTGCCTGGGGCTCTGTGACTTTAGAGTTTCTTTTTAAGTTTGGTCAACCAAGAGGGCTGTACCATTTTGAATACAGTTGAACAACCTAATTTCCAATGATAAAAATAGCATGTTATATTTTTGTGTCTATCAGTATACAATATTCTATTTAAAAATCAAGAAAGGTGCTTGTAACATGTAAATATAGAAAACACGCAGCTGGCTATTTCTGTAATTTAAAGTTGCCATTTTACCTAAGCAAGAATTAACTGCTTTTTATGCCCTCATATGGACATGTAATAACCCTCCAGTACACCTGTTGCTTTTATTCCCTCCATCTCATGAAGTTAGTGACAGGATTAACAGAATTAGTTATTTTTTATTTCGGTTCTGTAGTCCTGTGTCCAAACAAAGCCTCTGTCTTGCCTGTTTTTTTGGCTTAACACCCTCCCAGGAGTTTCAGAAAGCAGACTGATGCAATTATATAGCACATCCCAGTGGAAAACTAGGACTACTATGTCAGGCCTGGAGCAGTGAGGCAATATTCCAAGCTGATGGCTGGAAGCCACAAATCTTGACCATTATTGCAAAACTTGTGATAGGAACACAGAGAAGAGTATTATTAACCAGTCATGGAGTATTAAATTATACATGACTGCAGCACTGCTGAAACATAAGCCACCAGCCTAAAGCTCTTCCTTTTTCTGTTTTGTTCACTTTAATGACAAGAGGTGGATTTTCCTATTTTGACCTCTGGATTAAACCTGTCAATATTGATTTTAAAATCTGTCTACAGTCCATCTTTTGAACCCAAGTATTTTTTTTTTTTCTTGTGAAATCCGTATCTGAGATCCCATTTACACTAAACCACAAACATGTATGCTTCCAAGTGGTTTACATCCATTTTGGTCTTAGGATGCTGAGGGAATTGGCAGTACGTAAGGTGAAAAATGTCTGTACATGTTTCAACCCATTATTAAGGTTTTACTTCAGTGGTATCCAGTAACAATAGAATATAAATTGTAGTCCGTTCTAGCATGACTTCTATATGTCTGCAGCGGCAAGCTTCCTTACTCTAACAAAAACTAATTACTGGACCAAAAAAGCTGTTGCTGAATTACTTCTCTGTGAAGGGTAATGAGGAGGAAGGAATATTTTGGTATTAAATACAGTTTCTTTTGAAATGTGCATGTCCCTACCACATGCTGCTAGATATTATCTTAGCTTGATAACCGTCCCACAAACCTTCAGTTCCTCATAGCAGGGGCCACGTTCCTTTGTTGTCTGCCTTACATAAATGATATTAGTATGCCAGAACCCACGTTATTTACCCCTGTATGAATACCACTAGTGCAAAAAGTCTCCTCAGACCCTGCCAAAACTATCTCAGGCCTTCCTGAGACTCTCCTGGACACTGCTGCTCTTCCTACAGCTCCCTGAGTGTTCCTGCTTCCACTGAGGACTGTATAGGAAATTTGCTGTGTAACACTGTAGGGCTGCCACTTGTTACTTCTAAATTACAGTTCAGTTGTGTAAGGTCACAGTCTAGATAGGATGATTTGAAAAGAGGAATAGACCAGAGTTCTATCTTTGCTGTGACAATCAGCTGTGCTTTAACCATTCTGGGAGGAACTGGGTTATAAATACGCATAGAACTATGAGTACTATGAAAAATTCAAATAATACATAATTGCTCATTGTTTCTTGCTGGGGAAAAAAATATCTATGTGTTTATAATAAAATCTGGCAAAATGCTGCTTCCATAATGCTGAATTTGAATACTTTTTTTTTTTTAAATACTGGCAGATTGGTTACGACTTCAGCTATGGCAATTGAGGATGTTTTCCTAGAGCCCATGATTTAACATGTTGGATTGTGAACTGAAGCAGCTGAAGTGTAGGCCCACATTCCCCTCTCCTTACTGTTTTCTGAAGATGGTAGCTTCCAGCTGGGGAGGAACCAGACAACAGGCAGTGTGCAAATGACTTAAATCTCTGCAGCTGTTGGCTCATTTCTATTCTGGTACCACATGTTGTTATCAGTAATTTGTGACATTCATCAAAAGTGGAAAGTGTGTATGTTTTTTCTTTTTTGTAACGTATGTGCTACCATTGCAGTTAAGCTGAATGTTAAAGTATTAACACAGTTTGCTTTACTACTTTGGCAATACTGCCCTAGCGATTACTGCTCAACAGACAGACTTTGTTCAGGAAAAAAAAGTCAAGGTGAGGTACAACAGAAAAAAAAGTCATTAGCTCCTAGCTAATCAGAAAAAAAAAAACCCTAATGGTTTTTGTGGGTGTTTTTTAAATTTTCTGTCATTCTTAAAAATTATATATAGCAGAGGAAAATGATATAAGAAGGGGCTTGATGAACTTAGGAGGAGGAGGTTATGGAAACAAATAAGCGCCTTTATATTCGTTCCATATAAATGCTTGGTGAATTTCAGATGCTGAACGTTTCTGTAAATGTATTTACAGATAAGGTAATTGGTACTAATTCAGCTGGAATTAGTATCAAATTAGAGCATGCAGCAGCAGAATAAACACTTCAGTCCATATAGCGTTTGCTCAAATATATTTATGTAATAGGCTGAAAGATTTCTGCCAAAGGTTACATCCATTATACCAGTGTCCTAGCTCACAAAATTCAGATTCCGAGCTGCATTTTTCCACAATCTGGAGGTGTTTTGTTTCCAGGTTTACTTTCTGATCTCTTGATAGACATTGTCTTTTACTTTTTTTTCACTTGTGAGTGAACTGCAGCTTTGGTCTTTTTGTAGCTTCCCTGTATTTTCAATTTTTGATTACATATTCCATTCTTATTACTATGACCTGATTTAAAAAAAAAGTTGTAAAAAAATTTAAGTTAATCATAATTTTATTTTTATATTTAAAATTTATATTTTTCTTCAGTCTCTACTTTTTATGCTAGAATAAGATGGCTGATACCGCACAAAGTAAATTTAATTAAATGGTAATTAGTGATGATTATAATAAATACATTTTACTTGCAGTGCCACATTAATATTTTGCTCTGAGGTCTGAATCTGGGACTTGCATAATTGTACACAGATTTCTAATGCTTGCACAGCATTAACTGCAGTTGGTCCTTGGTAAAGGAGTCGTTCTTTACAAAACTGATTGGGTGACCAGGATCCAGATTATTCCTAAATGATGGATCTAAATTTTTCAGTTTCATAATAATAGTGATACTGATTTAATATATAATTTCTATTGCAAAGTAAAATATTTTGAGCCATAAATTTAGTCTTATTTGTTGAAATAATCTAGTAATTCAAGATATGAACAAAAATTAAAGTTTACCTCATGGTTTATTTTGATATTGCATTCCTAAATCATGTAACATTTCTCTTCATTTTGACAGTGTCCAAGTGGACTGGCAAACTTAAATGCTAGTTGTAAGAGTACAATTTGTCTTTTATTGATAAAGGTGGTGGTTTAAGTGTGGCATAGTATTTGAAACCATCTGATACATAGGTTAACTAATTAAATAGATTAAGCAGTGTCAGATTTAAAATCTTTTATGTTTTGGCGAACACTACAAGTAAGGTAGATTTATGCTATACTACACCATTTCTTTATTTTTTTGTGAAGAATTGGGATTGGGGATATCAAACCAGAACCCCTTTTGCAAAAGAAAATATTAAATACTTCTGATGCCACTACAATACTGTTTGGATTTGTAGTATAAGGCGCTCATCCAACCAACTTTGGGGTTGGTTAGGTATGAATTTGTAGTATAGGTCTCTTACTAGGCTTAATATATGCTAGCCTTGAGGAAAGGGTTGCAAAGTTCTTAAGAGGAGGATGAACCTGTCTTGAAAGTATAAAGTTAAAAACAATGCATTTGTCAAATAAATCTCAGATGGTGACATATACACATGTTTTATTCCCCAAGCAGCTTTGTATACAATTTAAAGCAGTGAAAATAACTGGTATTGTGAAGCCTGGTGTAGCTTTGTGAGTGAGTGACTTTTTTTTCTTTTCCACCATTCCACATATAAATACTGAGAGGCTTGGCATAAAGAACGCAGCCTGGGGCATACCCCATAAAACTTACAATGCAATTAAATGAGCAATTTCTACTGGAAATAAAATGGGTATGTTGAGTAGAATATGAATTAAACCAAGCAAGAGCAGAGTCAGACAACCTTCCGTAGTACTCCAGGCTCTTCAAAAGAACCCCCAGGGTCAGCAGTACCAAATGCAGCTGACAGGTCAAGGCCAATCAGTAAAGAAAGATAACCGCAGTTTGCAATGAAAAGCAGGTCATTCCAAATTTTGATTAATGTAGTCTCAATGCTGTGGTGTCCACTCGAGTGGGTTAGCAAAATAAAGACAGATAGCGGTGGATTAACTCTAACACTTCTTTATTATACTGCAGCCGTTACAAGCTTCTCTGCTGCATTCACTAAGACTAAGTTTTCTCCAATTTATGATCCTTCGTCTTACATTGCTGTCCGTCCTGAATTTTGTGGAATTGACTCAGTTACAAGGGGCTGCCCTGTTAACTATTTGCAAGACTACCAAAATGACCTCAAAATAACTTTGGAACAAGGCAAAACCCACCACATTCTTAACATTATGATTAGTTGATGTTGGCAGCATGTTTATCCTGTGGAGCATATACGGCAAAAAGGTGTCAGTCGGCTCCCATGGCTTTGTTAAAACACTAGGGGCAACTAATTTATTGTTTATTGACAGTTTTTGTTACACAAAACAAAGACTCAAAACCGTTGGCTACACAGTGAACTTTGCAAGTGTAACTTGCCAGCAGTAGGAATCTGAGATGTCCAGCTACAGTAAAGAAATGTTGCCGCGTAAAGTTTCCTCTTATGAAAGAACAAATGTGATCCTAATCTGTGTTCCTTAGATGGTATTTTTTTTGAAGTAGAACAGAAATTGTTCATTTCTGTTCCAAGATAAAATTAGCAAAGAAGTGTTTGTATACACACTGGCCAATATGGGATTGAAATAAGGCTTTACAAAACACAAAATATCTCTATCAGTGAAGGATAAAATTCGCTAGCATATATGAAGCTAGTCCAAGAGATTTAAAACACCAAAAGAATTTGATCTAGGTAGGTTCCTTTCATTACTTTCCAGTCCTTTGTTTTGTTTGTTTTACTTTTTCTTTTGGAAGGTATTTGTGCCATACCAGTTTGAATATGTATTATAACTGTGTTCATTAACCCAAGTCCTTCCATGCATAGTCTTCCAAATCAGTCTGTTAGTTAGAACTGATTGTGTCATTTTAGGCAACAGCACTTTCACGACGTCAGTGATTATCCTGGAAGCATAGGTGCAGCCTGTATGCATAATCTCCTCAGTACTGGTGTGTGGGAGCTGCTTTTTGCTCTGCTCTTCAGTTGGGTGGAAGGACAGTACTTAAAGGGGACTGAAGACTAGCCTGGCAGAGCTACTGTAGTATGCAAATGGCAGAATTTAACTGGTCTAGATAATCGTGCAGATGGAGATGAGGTTCACCATTTCCCTGTTAGGTAGGAAAAAAATATCACTATAAAATTATACAGGAGGTGACCTTTGTCAGATTAAGAATTAGAATGCTTCTTTTTTTTTTTTTTCCTACATAGCTGATGGTATATGTTATTCTGTGATTTTTTTTTTATTTTTTTTTTTTGTAGGGAGAGAGCTATCAGCTAGATATTTTAATGACCCAACTGCAGAATTTGTAATATGTATAGCACTATTGTTCAGTGTACATTATCTTCTCTCTGGTCCTATGGAAGGCTGTAAAAAAGAATATGTGTAACTTTATGAGCTACACTGTTTAATGGTGCCGAGGCCAGAATGGCAGGGTTCTCTTGAGGTGACTGCCATTACTGATACAGAAATCTTGTCTGTATGTCCCAGCTTTGAGAGTGACTTTGGAGAGCTGCAGAGAACCTGCCCTATAATAGGAGAAAGCTTTAATTTCTTTTTAGGGAAGATTTTCTTATGTTATAGAAGTATTTCAGTGTCTGTTCAGGCCACAGCTGACAGGTCGGCCACAGATATGATGTATTTGTACATTAACAGTGCTCTGTTATTGGTAATACGTGAACATTTATGGATTTCTTTGCCCAACCTGTAAATACATAGACAGTTGGCAACAGTTGCCTCAATTTTTGTTTGGTCTCTTCTGAGGCTGAGCAGTAGATGACTAGATTGTAACTCCCCTGGCTTTGAACTTCGTGTGTGCCTGGATGTGTGGGTGTGTGTGCCAAAGCGTGTGTCCAGTCAGCCCATAGTGACTAGCCTGAATGAATCAGAGCAGAACGTATCAGTGAAGTCTATTGCAACGCCAGAACCACTGCTGGCAGAGAATGGAAACCGAGTCCTTGTCTCTTAGGGTGGCTGTATCCAGCCAGCAGACAATGAAAGCAGCAGGCTCTAATGAGAAAAGGGAAGCCAGTGAAGGAGACAGACTCTGTGAAATTTATTAGCTGGTTCAATAAAGCTGCTTCTTTGGGAATGAACCTGAAGTGGCCTCTGAGTTTATTTGGGATAAAAAGCCCAGTAAGGGAGGCAGTTTATTTGGGTTCATCCTCTTCATAATCCAAGATATTGACCTCTACGATCTCCCAGCCAGTAGCAAAAATATCAGACTCTCCCATCTGTGCACAATACCGTTTGTTTTCATCTAATAAAAACAAGCCCTGAGCCTGTTAACTATTATCTATTTCCCTTTGCAGCATGTATGTCACCAGTCATCATTGAGAATATTGCTTTCAGACTCATTTTAGTTTATAGCCCCAAATATTTCTTGTTTGCTTTGAATAATTGTTTTCTGTTGAAAATTAGGTAGCTGGCGTGTTAATTAGTAAGATATAAATGAAACACATCACTACATTTTTAAAGCTATGGTGCCAGCTAGTGGTGAGAGATCATAGACAGCATCTCAAGCTTGACATTTATGGAATTGTACAGTATATTTTTATTTGCATCATGATAAAGTGACATTAAGTTTTATTTGTCAGTTATCACTACTTTGTGACAAAAAAGGCAAAATAAAATCAGTAGCTACTATCATTTTCCAGCCAGATTTTAATTGGTTATTGTTTATTTGAAACCTTCCTGCTATTATTGATGGTGTAATTTCATCATTCATCAGGCCGTTTGTCAGTGAAGTCTTTTAGTCCTTAGTTTCTCATGTGTGAACATCAGTTCTTATGCGTTATGAACCTGTAGGTGCTCTTTTACTTTCCTAGAAAACTGAATTTCTTAAAAAATGCAGTAGAGTTCAGTTGTGAGCAGCAAAAAGATGCTTAGATGGTTTCTGCAACTGATTCACTTGTGAACACTGAGGAGAGCTCTAGTGTGGCCAACACAGGGTAAAACTCTTCTTTGGTTATATTTACTTGTAACTGATGCACCACACTAAGATGAAAATCTTGTATTTTATTAACATGTAAGGAAAATTCAAACAATTTGTTATTCACATGCATTATCTGTACTCAAATAAGCTCACAACAGAAAAGAAAAATAAGCAAACCGTAAGAACATTTGTAAAGAAATTAAAAAAAAAATTAATACTTTTTATGTTTTTTTGAACAAAGAGTCATTGACAGGCCATCTTTTCTAGTTTAATTAAGCAATAACTGATCTCGGTGAGGTTGTGGAAGGCTCTTGAATACTAATAAATAAAACCAGAAGATGAAGCATTTTTTTCATTAAACAGTAGGACCTGTTTATAACTCTATTACTTACTGCTAAAATCAATTATTATTACTAATACTCTACCAGTAATTTATAACTGGAGGCACACTGAGGGTTGTAAAGCAGAACTTTTCTTTTTAAATGTCAGACATAGCCATGAAGGTCAGCTATTGTGAATAAGGACACCTCAGATGAACACACTTGTAATAATATTTGTGAAGACAGATCTAGTATTAGTGACAGCTGCAGGCAGTAGGCAGAGCAGTCACAGTCTTACTTCCAGTCTAACGCATATGACTACACCGGTGTAAAACTATACGGATGTTTCTAATCCAAGGGAATAAAGAAATGGAATTACTTTTGTATAAGATTTAATCAGCTGATCTAGACACACAAGCAATTTATTTTAAAAAAATGCTTGAAATATGAACCTATGCAAGAAATAGTCTTCTGTTATTAAAATAAATCGTATTCTAATAGGTGTGAAAGAATTTCAGGGGCCCTGTGGTGCATGTTTGTTTCATTGCATGTAACTACTTGAAATATCCTGTCATATTTTCCTCATACAATTCCTTTTGGCCCACTTTCCTTAGAAAACGTGTTTGTGACAGATGTGCACTTAGTGCTTTTTTCATGTGCTCTTTCAATGCAGTTGCTTTAATTTAATATTACAGGGAATATTTAAATGAAAAAACTATATCTTAAAATATTAAAATGCAAGTATGAATCTTAACTGATTTCTTTTAACTGTGGGTTTTATAATATGTCTTTCGCACTCTTTCCTGATTTATTACATCCATGATTTGGAATATTCTGCAAATTGGTAGTTTCTTGACATCTACATAACTGTTGATTCAATAAGGTCTTAGTTTTGCAGAGAATTTATCATGTGTTGCCCAATTGCAGAAAATTATGTGCACGCTTTGAATTTGAGATTAACACATGGCATTCTCCAGCTTCAGTTTTCTCTTTTTGGTGCTTATATTAAACAACTGTCCATAAACGTTGTATTGGTATGTAAATAAAACACCATAGTCATGCTATATTTTATTTTATTTTTATTTTATTTTATTTTATTGGAACTCCACTGTCACTAAAAAAAAAAAAAAGGTGCTTATTTGGACTAATGACTATAATGCTGTCAGCACTGACATTAATTTGCCAAGGTATTTGACTTCCAAACAAAATAATGTGGAGTTCAATAATCAGTACAGTGACCAGTACTTATTATGTTGAAATACCCATTTGGATTGGCAGTCCTTTAGCTATCATGGTATTATAATCCAAATGCGTTTCTTGTCCAAAATTAATACTTTATGCAGAAGACAGAAATGATACAAAAAAATCCTATAAAAATATTTTTAGAAGGTATTTTAAGTTTATTTTCCACATGTTTACTGGATAAAATATAAATTTGACAGTTTGCTTTCTTTACTACTGTAGTACATGTCTTGTTATACTAGCACTGAGATAATATACACTTAGTGTATTCTAAACTGGATACCCTTGTGCAGCTCATAAAACTCTCTGAAATTTATGCACTTAAAAATCTGTATAATAGATTAAGCTCAGTGGACTAAGAAGAATCCAGATTTTAAGCATAAACCTTGATTTTTAAAAAAGAAAACCTGCCTAAATTGAGTTGTCATGGAATTCCTTTACATCCACTGATGTTTTTTGGGCCTGAATGTCATACTATGGCTGATGAAGGGGAAAAAAAGGGCTTGTAATAGTTTTGAAGTCAAAAGGAACGTGTTTGGAAGGCCCTTTGGCAAAAAAATGCTGCTCTATTATTTACAAAGAGTTACCACATTTGTGTACCTGATGGTGGCGTTTTCTGCCCTTCCCTCGGAACGCTGTCACTGGAGCCCTCCGCAGAGCTCTCTGTCAGAAGACGCAGCGGCCCGGTACGGGAGTTGGCCACATCTGTCAGGAAACTGCTACAGATGGTTCAACTCATTAGCTGACAGAACTCCTAGCAAACATCATCCAAGAGTACGGGGACCTCACTTGGACGAAGCTTACCTCCTGTTCAGTGCCATTACGTTTTCTGCAAAATAAGATCCTTAACCATTTCTGTTGGACCCTGGACACGCTTGAGTGTAACGAGTCTGCAACCCACTTTTATACAATTTGCAAATGTGAAAAATTTAAAGTAATACTGCTTGCAACATTACAGGTCCACCCAAACAGTGTCTCAAGCATAGCTCACAGTATCTTTTAAATGTTGGCTCTATCTGATATTAGTATGTCTCCATAATGACCTCATGACCGTGATACAATGAACTCCAGTGCATTTCTAATACATTATACATTTGTTTTCATAAAACCTTTGCTTTAGTATCATGTTTATATTGTTATGTGTGTAGTCACTCATGCAGAATTTCTCATCTTACCTTTCTTCTTGTTACTTGATTGTTCTAGCAAAGCTGTTACATATTTATGTCACTGTTAGTAGCAGAGCAATTACAGCAGGTGTGTTTCATAATTAACTTCTGCAACAGAGCCAGCAGAGGGAGCATTCACATTGGTGTTTTATGATATTTCCAGATCTTGGCCGATTTTTTCCCCTGTTTTTGCAAATACATGTATTTTCATATATGTGGTTATTATATATGACAATGTAGCCAAATGTTTGTGCTCTGGAAGTGCAGTAACTGTGGAAAAAAGCTGAGCTGTCTATTGTTTTATGATTACAAAATTAACTTTGATTTTGCAAAGAATTGCATATATCAGTTTGTGTACTGGGACTAATTCTTTGGACAGAGTTTTTTTGGATGCTGGAGAGAAGAAACTTTCCCCCCCAAACCCCCGTTATACCACAGAATACATTGTCTTTAGAAAAAACACAACATAAATTTAAGGATGGGTTAAAATGACTTCACACACTTGCAAGGTCAAACCCTTA
This sequence comes from Ibidorhyncha struthersii, assembly GCA_013398815.1. Taxonomy (NCBI): domain Eukaryota; kingdom Metazoa; phylum Chordata; class Aves; order Charadriiformes; family Charadriidae; genus Ibidorhyncha; species Ibidorhyncha struthersii. Next base: position 462,465 of record VZSZ01006025.1, on the reverse strand, counting down.
ATAAATCACTATACACATTGTGTGCAGTTCACCTGTGTGAAATAGGCTTGAAGAGACTGTTCGGGTTTTAGCTGGTACTTGGAGACACATTTTGGGTGTATACAAAATATACTATGCAAAGACTTCTTTTTCGGTTACATCTAAATGCATAGACTCTTAGAATGGGAAATTGCTCTTAAATCAGTCGCACATTCATAGTCACTGTGCCTTGGGCCTGCTCCCAAAGTTGACGGGAATTTTACAGGAAGAAGTGTCAGGACAGAAGGGTGGTTTTTTGTACAATCTTATGTGTGTTTAAACAATACAATGAATTAAGTATTACTTTGTAAATTATGTTGTTTGCATCATGATTTAAACTTTATTTAAAGACTTTTTTTTTTTATTTAGCATTATTACACTATGTGCTTGGTTAAGCCAGGCAGGGTTGATTATCATTAAAATGTTATTTATTTCTATTTTATTAAGCCCCTTTTTACATTCATGTTACAGGTTAATTTATACTTTTATTTCATGCACTACTTGGCTTTACTGATTAATATGCCCCATGGCATTCAATAAAGCCAGGCAGTGGAGGAAATAAGAGTGGTATTAATTTCTAACATTGCTATAAATTTGCTTTAATAAAACTAGCTCAATAACACTGCAGTAGTAATACAATGGATGCTTCCAAGTTGTTAGCAAAGATACAACTGAAAGAACAACACATTTTTTTCTGGAATTTAAGAATGCTGGGCTGTCTTTTTACTAGTGTTCAAATTAGACTACCTGTTATAATACTGAGTGCTCTTACATTGTGTTCTAAAAAGCGGTATATATTTTTTAAAAAGAATTATTACTTTACTTAGTCAATCAATTCAATCAGATGCAGATAAATCCTTTGGATCATTTCAAATGCTGTGCAGATTTTCATGACCACTGTTACTTAAACTGCCTAAAACCAGGTTTTAAAATATCAAAGAAAAAAGAGAAAATTCTGGAGTATAAGGGCAAACAGCAAACAAGAAAAATTAGAATAATAGATTTCCTTTATAGTAGTAAAATAACTACTATTGATTTATGTTTTCCAATATTTTCCATTGATTTACATGTTATTTTGTAGTAGAGTGAAATTCTTCAGAAAGAAACACAGATAGGATTGGCGAATGTTAGTTTTAGGTCTATGAACTACTCGTTATAGTTAATATTCTTCCTCTATTTTATTTATTAACTATGATAGCTATAATTTTTTCAGGTCTAGATTGCGAAATCTTTGTGGTATGAAATTCTTAAGTAATCTTTGCCGTGTAACAGCTAGCTGTGACAAACTTTTAACTCATGCCTGCATTCCTTTCTTGTTCAAACTCATATTGACTTAACTAAAAATGTTGCTCAGTAAGAGGATTTTGGATACAGCTGCTATTTGACCTCAGTGCAAAATGAAAACATGATAAAGTTAGCATACAAAAATCTGAACAAAATTGCAGTCCAGAAGGACTGCCAGATCCTCAGAGCTTGATCCTGGAAGGTGCATGGAGAAGCCCTTAATAGCTCCTGAAGCCAGTGGGATGTGAGCCTTCTCTGCACTTTGCTGGGTCAGACCTTAATAAATCACTCGACACATTTTGCAGGGATCACCTATGGGGTGAAAGGCAGCAAATGTTTAAAAGGATTAATATAAACATTATATATCAAACGGAACTTATTTTTACATTCAGGCAGCTATGAAAATAATACTGTCATTTTGATAAGTGTATTGGTTAGTTAAAATCAGATGGTCAGCAGGCTATCTACTATCATTTAATTTTACTAAAGAAATGTGCTTATATACATTTACAGAATGCATAGGCTGAGGAGCTACCAATGTGGATTCAAATTCACATTTTAGGCTATATGTAATGATCTTTGCTTAGTATTTTTTTTCTAAATAGTAACAAAACCTGTAAAATTGCCTTATTTACTACAAAACTCATATACGTCTAGGCAAGTCATTTAATTTGCTTATATGGTGCTGGTATGGTTTAATTATGTCACATAACTTTGTTCAAGAGTTCTGTAACCTTTTAATCACAGAGTCAGTGAAGTCAGAAATGGAAATGGACCCCTCGTGTGTGCAGGGCTCAGCCAGTTCAGGTTTGTGTAGGGACATATGCAGTGCGTGATATTTTATCTGGGCTAGTCCTCTTGCAGAGTTCCATTTTATCAACCGTTTTCTCAGAAGAGTATTTAGTTTCTAATGGAAAACTAAATGTCTTCTTCCCGTATCAAACTTTAAACAAGATATTAGCCAATAATAGGAATAATGACATTCACAGTCACGTTAGATTCAGTGTTTTAAATGGGGATATAATCTGTCATACTTTGGGGGAAATTTGCCAACTGCTGTGTCAAGCTGGATAGCTTATTCTAGAGTTGTGCTTCATGGAAAGCTCCTCTATATGCCCCTGGAGCAGTGGGGGACCATCGATTAGATTGTTTGGCAGTTTAGTTTGCCAGAAATGCTGAAAATCTGTACCACAAATTAATATTGGTGGTATATGCAGACAGTTAATGCTTTCCATCTTTCATTGACAACAGTACAAGTTTGGGCTACTCATTAGCTCTCTGGATAAGGCATTCGGGGTGGATGTAAAAGATACTCAGAACATTTAATTTCTAGCTACATACATGAGCAGCAGATACGATTATAAAGGAAAATTCACACCAGTAATTTTTTAGTGTTTAACCCCCCAATGCAAAGCTGTATATCTCTTTTCTTCTTGTATCGCCCCAGCCAAGCAGAATAAGCTGCAGAGCCTGCAAAACAGAAAAATGTCTGTTCAGGCTGTGAGGCATAACGCGTGCAATTAAATATGAGAAGATCTCTTTAGATGACAGTGTGAGGGCCGGGGGGTGGAGCTGCCTCATCAGCCTGGGTGCTGCAAGTAGGGCGTGAAGGGTTAAGGCAACGCCTGCTCCTTTGAGAGATTTTTAAAAAGCGGTCCATTTTAAAGGGATGTCTATAAATTAAAAGATTAAATGGAGAAAGGGTGAATCCCCTTCCCCATCTCTTGCACTGCACTTCATGCAGATGTTGAAACAAGAATACCTGTTTCTGTTTCAACTTTTCTCCAAGTGTCTTTTATTGGTAGGGATGGGACGGATATTTTGATTTCTTTTGCTCTTTTTGTTTTGTTGTTTTGTATTTTTTTTTTCTTCCACCCATATAGCATACCTGGGCTTTTATAGAACACAGAAAATTCTCTACTTTTTGTAGAAGGAAATATGTACTGATTTTCTCTTCTGCCCCTCCACAAAATGTTTCTCCTTTTTCAATGTATTTTTGTGGAATTAAAAAGTGGCGCCTTTATTTATTGCCTGGCAATAAATATTATTTATTTTTACACCTCCTTCTTTACAGCAGAATCCTGGAATAGGAACTGTGGTCTACACATTGTTGTTAAGTTTTATATTTCCAGCCGTGCATTTAAGTAACTTTTGTTTCAAAAGGAATAGATCACTTTCAAGCTGACATTTTCTGGGAACTAGAACCTAAAATTCAAAAACAATGTAGCCAAATCCCTGCCTGTAGGTGCAAGAAGAGTGCAAATTGAACACAAGAAACAGCCAAATGTGATCGTAACTAGGATCATTAAAATATTTTCTGGCCATCTGAGGCAAAACTATATGTAAGCGCATAGTAGTAAGTCTAATACATTCTGCGTGAAGCGTTTGAAAGAGTCGATCCGTTCGGCCCCTCGCGTTCATTGGGAATTCGAACGGTGCCTTTATTTTGGCCTTCTCGCAAGCAGCAAATCACCCGCGGACGGGGCACGCCGCCGCGCTCCCTGCGGGCCCCACCGCCGCCACCCGCGGGAAAACACCCGCGCCCGCGCCCCGCCGGCGGGGGCGGGGCCTTCCCACGGCCGCCAGGGGGCGCCACCGCCCCGCCCCTCTGCGCGCGCGGAGTCGGGGGGGGCGCTGCGGGGCGGCCGTACCCAGCGGCGCGATGGACGTGTTGTGTTCACCCCCAGATCAAACATGCCATGAACGTAACGCCAATCGGTACAATTCTTATACAGTGATCGTTCTGGGGCGGCCGTGCCGGACACGGCGGGGCTGGCTGCCGGGTTCCGCCCGGCGGAGCCCCGCCCCTGCGGCGGCAGCACGGCGGAGCCGCCGGGTGCTTGCAGCCTTTGCCACGAAACCCTTCTGCAAAGAGTCGCGATCTTAATAAAGGGATAAGAAAATAAAGGTGGGGTGGAGGAAAGATATCGATTTGCGTATAGGCATAATTCTTTTCTTCGTTTGCTTTCATGTATTTGTTGAAAATCCTGGTTGAAAGGCAGATGCGGAGAAATGTCCTACCCTATAAACTGTTGGAAATTGACCTCAGTTGATTGTAAGGCTAGTAGTTTAAGCGCAATCTTGAACACATTGGCTATAGAGATGAGTTTAGGAACATTTGCTTCTGTCTGGAGTTTATGGAAACTCCTTCCTCATGCTTGGGTTGCAGATGCAGATCTAGAAAGGTGAACTTCACTGCTTTGCCCGTCACATTACCACTGCTCCTTACATGATAATAAATAATGATAGTTACAACACTAATGATGATAATAAAAACAATAACAACCAGCGTGAAGACCAGAGCAGACAAAAGGACTTGCTACTAGGGAAAAATCATCAGCAACATTCTGGACACCTCACCCAACCCATTTAATCCACAGAAATAAACTTTATATTTAAAATTCAAGCAAAACAAACACCTGTTTCTTTTCTCTTCCCTTTTGAGCACATGGTTGCCAAAAGACCTTCCTATTATGGTCCCTTAAGTGGAAGGTTGTTTGGAGGATCTTTAGAGAGTGTGAATGTAGTTTGCTGCAGCTCAGCCCAGTACAGAGTCCCACTCCACCTGAAAGATGCAGGCAGTCATTAGAAATTGCAAAATTATGGCCTTTTTAATTAAAAATCAGTAGGCCTTATTTTATTGGGCCTTCCTGAGATTGATGCTGAGTAACCACACCATTTCTTTGTATTTAATTAAGCTTTCTGTGAAATAAATAACTGGCATGCATATAACGCTTATATGCATTTACACATCAATAAAAATAGATATTGGCCCAGGAGCCTGGGGAGGTTATCACAGAGGGGTGGTGCTCTTACTCTGGTGCTTTTAGGACAAAGATACAATAGGTCTTACCAAATGTCTGAAGTCAAGGCATCTGAGATAGTAAGAACAGTTTGTGTCAACTATAATTCTATTTGTACTGTGATCCCAAGCCTCTTTCCTAAAATCCACCAACTTTTGTGTTTGGATCTTCAAGTTCCTGTTACAATCTTGCACAATAAATTCAGCTAGTGAATTTAGGGAGAATACAAGGCTTTGTGGTTTCAGAATTCCATCCAAGGAGATGCATCTGAAAATACCCTCTTTTCCATGGTTATTTTTATCCTGTTCTTTGTTAGAGAAAATATGTAGGAAAAATGTGTTTCTAAAATGTGTTCCCAACTGTCATAGTTGTTACAAAGCAGGGGTTTTCATTTTTAAGCTCTAGAGTATGTTATTCCAAATTGCAGCATTTTTTTTTTTTCTGGCATTTGTTAGTTGGAAAAGAAAAGATGGGAATGACAGAAGGAAAAGATGAGAAATAGATTACGACAAATGGAATAACTCTTTCGAAGTAGTACACTTTTCACCTCTGGGTGCCACTGTTCAACTGTTTCTTGCGCGGTGACCATCTGCTTAGAAGTCCAGCTCTTGTTGGAGAAATATTCCCTGAAAGAAACTGTTAAAGAGATACTGCCTGTATCTCTGGATAATCAAGAAACAGATTTCTGATGTATGGATATTAGTTATGCACAGTTCTGATATGCTATTTACGTACTGAACAACAAAACAGTAAACAGTCCACATTTGTTTGGTTTAATGAGTGAAGAAGCCTGATAGTTTATTTAAAACTTTTTTTTGCCTCTTTAGTTAGAAGTTGAAATGTGAATCTTTTTTTTTTTTTCTGTAGAAATGAGTACTAACACAGATTTCTTAAGTAATTTACTGTAATCATTCAGTTGATTTAAACAAGTTTTACAATATCAACAATAATTTGCTTTATTGCCTGCAACCTACTTAATTCAAAAATCTATTGATTGATATAATTTCTTTTCAACTGCTGTGGAACTGTTAATATTCCGAGCAAAATTAATTGCAGTCTGTGTATCCAGCTGTTCCACCAGATTAATTATATTGTGACTATTTCTCCTGGAAATTCCACCAGGGCAACTCATTGCTAAATGACACTAGACTTCTCTGAACTGTGCTATGTTTTTAATTCTAGTTATATAGAAATCTTCTATGAATGAAATGTGTGTTACTTAACTCCTTCATTACTATAAGGCTGTGTTTCGGGCAACATTTTCAAAATAATAACAATTGAATTTTAGTTCATAATGATCTGTACCTTTTCTCACCCAGGGAGGATCACTGCTGCTGTCTTGCCCATACTTTCAGTCTAGAAGTGTTCTTCCTGCACCGTACTAAGTACTGCAGTCTATCAATGAAAGCCAGCAAGCCTTTTCATATCTGCACACAGATAACAGAAAGTTCCATGATGGCCTTATAAGCAGTCATGGGCTGTATTTCTTTCTGTTCAGTGGTTCTATATATGTTCTATAAATGCATTTGTTCAAAGTGGTAGAGGAAAAAATTAGACTAAAACATCTGTTAAAAATTAATTTCAACTTTGTCCCAGATTTGTACATTTTTTTCTATCCAGTTTCATTGGAAAATCCCAAATAAATAGAGCACCTCAAAATAAAAGAATTTAACTTTATCCTGGGAACACGCAGTTCAGGTTTTGGAAGGGGAAACGTGTAATAAAATGCTGCTCAACTGAAACTGGTAAAGCTGTAAAATACGTAAGTGGAAACTTTGAGGAAACTGGCAATGAGAAACTGGAAATCAAGCAGTAATTTAAGTTTCACACAACCACCCTTTGCATGTGTGAGTACAAAGGAGAGACTAGGCACAAATGTGAGTCAGAGCTCTCCTCTCAGGAACTGAAGGGACAGAGATTCCCAGCATCTGTTTCCTTAACTATCACCCAGAGGATACTGGTGGTAAATCACAGTGAGTAAAAATAGAATCAGAAAACTAGCTCAAAACAAATGAAATACTGTACTTTGCAGTACTTTTGCAGTAGATCCGTATCCAGCTCAGCTTTCATCTGTGTTCATATTGGATGTGTCAGATCACATTCACTTCTAAACAAATTCTTATTAAAATCACAAGCATGGATAATTAGGATGTCCCACAGAATAGCGAGCCAAATTTGATGACTAAATGGGAGATTTATCCTGCTCACATATTTTAATAAATGCGTCAACATCATTGCTGTAGAACAAGACGGCCAAAGCCATTGGTAGTGTTAATCACTGCCCTTCTTTTGAAGTGAATGGGTCTACGTCGAGTTGAATCAACTCTGGTCCAGCCAAGAGACTCCAACTGGAAGAGGGAGTTTGTATGTATGAATAATTTTAGGTACTCCATTGATCTGTACATAATCTCCATGTCATCAGGGAAGGCTGAAGGCTGAAGGACCCATACTTTGCCTTGAAGGGCTCTAGTGAAATTTAAAATACTGTGAATTCTTAATCTGGAAGACACATATAGTGGCAAGGAATTCTTATTAACCTTAAAAGTTCTGAATTTATAGTTGAACATCAAACATTTAAAATAATATTTTACCCATTTATTAAAGTTGTGATGTTTTAAAAAAAAATCAAAGATCAATATGGAATCAGCATGTCTTCAGTATACCCTATTTGCCATAAATAGTCTTGTTATTAGATATGTGAATATAATGTGACTCTGGGACTTCTGAAGAAAACCCCAACCTTTTATTTTAGAAATACATTGAATTATGTGCAAATAATAAGAGATATTAATGGAATCTATAATATTTTAGTAAGTGATAGTTACAGATTTCAAGCAATACAGCAGTTTTAAGGAATTAGATTTTCAGGTAAGACAAGCTAATAATAGTTAGCAGAATTGATCCAGTAAGTTATCATTGATAGCTGTTGGTGACTAATATTTCAATATATACTATTGTCAAGAGAGAATAAAATTTTTATGTCTTCTCTTAGTGTTTTGCCTCCCCTTATTTTGAGAATATACCTTTTTAGTCTTGCTTTATTCATCATAAAAGATCATATAGTTTTATTTCCAACACAAGATGTTTTAAGAAAAGCCTTTTATTTTAGAGAAGTTCATTTTACTAGCAGTAGCCCTAAAAATTCTCATGGTTGAGGAGTATTTGATAAAACAATAAAAAGCTGACAAAAAAGAATAATCATAAATGCAATAAATACTAAGAATGAACCACTGTTGATCAAAATCTCCAAAGCAGAAAATAAAACGTTTTACAATTAGGATCACCTGTCCTGCTATCTCCTATTGTTGTTATATAGAGGGAACTTGATTTAAATCAGTATCACTAACAATGCAATAGCAAATTAGCAACAGTGGTGTTCAAGAGTATTTAAATTATCTGAATTTCTAATTATACAGAATTTAAAATTCTGAAAAAATAAATTCTTGTGCGGTTCTGAAACTGGCAAACTTGACAATGTGACTCTTATCTAAACATAAGTATCTGTTATTTATAATTTTTTTTCATCTTTGCTCTACAGTGCATTTAGTCCAGTGTCCACGTTCTCTAGTTTATCACAATTACCTTTCTAAGGCACTTTTCTGTCTTGGCATTTATATAGTTTAGAGTCTGGACCTTGAGGTGAAAAGGAAATTTTAAAAGAAACTGTTTCTTACATTTTTAGCCAGGTTAAGCAATTTCAGTTATTTTTTATTTGGTATTTTGCTTGATTAGAGTCAGGGTTCCACAGCACTGTGTTCTTATGCTACAGAACATAACTTAATGTTATGTTATGTTAGAGCATGCTCTGTAATGCTCTTCTGCTATGTTATGCAAACATTAGCACCAACACAGAGATCTTCCTTTTAAAGAATTTGTGAATAGACTTTCAAAATGACTAATTGCTGTTGTTGCCATCGTGCCCTGTGGCCTTATGATGTATCCCATTGAGTAACCAGCATTTTGAAAGATAGGAAAATGTAACTGAAGAATATCCAAAAGCTCAAAAGTCCGCTTGGTACAACGATGATCCAGCTTAATTCAATTCCTCATGCTGACTTCTGGTTGTGACATGATAATTTCTTGTGACTTTTTTTCCAGTAGTATTTGAGTCATGTTGCGGTGAGTGCACAAGCTGCTTCAGGTGCAGACTGCGTTTTTCTTGTATGCTTCTCTATGCCATTAGGCATTTGTTTTCCATTTTGTGTGTTGACTCATTCACTCAGGAGCTTTAGCAATTGAAACATGTCTGATTTGTTCATTGAACATCACACGTTTTGTCCTGTATCTGCTGCTGAGAAAAGGTATGAAAGACCTTGAGAGACAAACAAGGCACCAGGTAAATTAAGCAATGTCAGAGGTTTTTTTTGCTGTCTATACCTAGTTTTCTTGGCTAAAGAAAAATGAAGCACTTCACCTACATTATATATATTTTAGTGCAGTTAACATGTATTAATTACCAAAAGCATCCCCCACCCAAACAACTGTGGCAGTTCTTTGTAGCGGTGAGGAAAAAACCCTAAGAATTTAAGGCTAGTAGTAATTTGTAATGTGCGATTTCCTATGTTTTTAAAAAGAGTTATATTAAGTTAAATTATTTTTCTGAATTATTTTTCTGTGCTTTCTCCCACTGATCATGTAGACAGCAACACATTTTTATATTTATGCTGCCTGTTTTTACCATGCTAGCTCTGTTGCTGGAATACAGGAATTTGCTGATTCATTCAGTAGCATCCATTTTCACACTGTATTTGGTTAAAAAAACCTGTATGGCTTTGCATGACTGGGAAGCTTGGCTCATAGCTCCAAAATCAAGAGCTATGAAATGACTAGACTTGTCCGCAGATTGTTTAGTCACTGGAGGCAAGATTTAATAAAACTGTTGTCTGTTGTATTGTGGGAGCCTTTTTAAGAAATGCAGCTCTATTTCTTGTCCTGAATGAGTTTCTAGATTTTAGAAATAGTCTTAAGTATTTGTTGAATTAGGTTTCTGTATGTATTTATATAATATATAAAAACATATGTATAGCATATAATATAAACTTTTAAATATATAAATATATATGTGCACATATAAACAATTATGATAGTTTCTGAAAGATGTGTAGGCTAATGGAAGTTGGATGCAATCTTAATATGAAATACAATAATTTTAAGAAATTCAGATACAAAAAAAAGCACAAAATACCCATTGCTATGATGTCTTAGAGAGAACGCCTTCAAATGGGATGAGCAACAGGGTTAATAGTGATGTTAAAGCACTTGCTGTCTCCTCTGCTTTCTTACTGGGTCCTCTGCTGCAGGTGAACAGGAAATGGATTATCCTTATGTTGTGGGAGGACTTTTATCTGCTTATTAGTAAAGACTGTAACACAGTTGCTGGTACAAAACAAGCCATAACCCCTTCCAAGAAACAGGAGTTTTGCCATGGACTTTGCTGGGTAAAAAAAAAAAAATCACCACAAAACCCAGAAGCCAAACCCAGCTCCATAATGTTTTCTCTCTCTTGGAGCTTGGTTTTAAGCTTTTTTTAGTTTTTATCTGAACTATTAATACATTTAATCATAAAATAATTACATTCACATACACATATTATTAAATTTGACCTGTGCAGACAAAATGGTGAGGGGTGACCGCGTGCCTAACAGCAGGTGAGACTGATATGATCGGCCTACCCTGCTATTAATACCAGTAAAACAAAGTGAGGTGGAGCAGGACTTGACATACCAGTTCGCCACTATCAAAAGAGAGATGTTCTTCTCCTGTGCCCCATGTCAGCTTCTTCTCTCCTCACTTCAATGTTCTTTTCTAGTGCTTACTTTGTGTCAGTTGAAATGCTCATTCCATGTCTCTTTGTAACTAAGGATAGCTTTTGGTGAGGAATTGGGTGTTGCTGGTAGTGAGTTAGATGGCCTTGCTAAGGCATGTAGTAAGCAAGCACCAGAGCTGATAGGAAAGAGAAGACAGGATCATGCAGCCAGATGCATGGGAAGGAAGCAGCAAGATGTGCAAGGTAGAGGGGGGAGAGGGGAGACAAGATTTCCCGTTTTTGCACTAGATATAGTACAAGATTCTAGATTCTCCTGTCTAGAACCTCGACTTCACTGTCACATAAAAGGTTCTATAAAAGTTAATTATTTGTTTAGCAAGTTGATGCAAAGGGAACTTAAAACTATTGGACTTATGCATGAGAAAATTTTTAGTTGTCTAACACCAAATCCTACAGGCTGTATTCAGTTCTGAAGTAAAATTTCCCCTGGCTTCAGTTTTTCTGGCAAGTTTTCAAGAATAAGTAGAAATCTTATCCAAGTGTCAGATTTGGTCAGTAGCCAATATTTTATAGAAATAACACATGAAGAAAATAGGGAAAAGGGACTAGCTTGAAAAAGGCGCAGCTGGAAGTTGCATCTCTTAAAGGTCCGTCTACTGAAAGGCAAAGTGGTCTTGTGTGTGATGTTTTCTTGTTTGGAAATATGAAAATTTTGCATGTGTATAGTTCTTTCAGTTTTCACTTGAGTTTTAAGTGCCTGCCTTTGAAAAGAAAAGCAGAAAGGCTGCAGTCTCTGATCCTTACATTCCTGAGGTGTGTCCTTTTATCTTCACAGGGTGGTTTTGTACTATCATGTCAGCTCCTGGACCTTTTATTTCCCTTTTAACAGCCCACTCTAAGTTACAGTTCATTTACACTCAGCTAATAAGCAATTTTAATTTCTTCTTGTTGTTCAATAAGCACACTTATTTGCAGCACATTACTAGATTTTTTTTATATGAACATTGATTCCCTCCTGAGCTTTACACAGTGCTCATTGCTATCGCACTGGTGTTCTTCATAATAATTAATTTATTTTAACCAAACTTTTGGGAGATGAAGTGCTATTATCTGAACTTTACAGATGCAAAACTGAGGCATGTAGGAACAAGAATCAAAAGAATCTGCTAATTCAATAAGGACGGCTTGACAATACTGGCTTTTTTTCTGAGTATCTGGTATTATAATAGCACTATATTATACAATAACATTGGTAATATAGTAGCACATCAAAAGCACCATTTCCATTGATTTCAGTTTCTCCTGTCATGCATGAAGAACACATGTTTGGTGACCACTTACAAAAAATGCACTTTGAGTGACTTGCCTAGTGTCAGTGTAAGTGCCTAGTGTAAGTCAGTGATAGCATCTAATTCTTTAAGGCAGGTTTCAGCTGCCTTATTCAAGAAATCATCCATTCTGTTTCTACCAACTTTTAATTCTTTTAATTACATAGCTTAGCCCACATAATGTAACAAAGATTTCTACTTGTGGCAAAGAAGATAAAAAGATCTGAAGTGAGAGGTGACGAACACTATTGGAAGGCATTCTGGAACACCAGCCCAGGCATCATTACAGTGGTTATTTGTTTCATGGTTGACTGCAAGCATATTAACTAGAGAATCTGATCTGAGGAGACTTGTGAGGTCCTGAAGGTATTTCTGGAAATATCAGACTGAATTCTGTCACATTCAGTCTGTATCACTGAAATGAAGGATAGTGACAATCATAGTGGCTGAACTCCTAGGTGCCAAAGTTGCACTGCACAGGATCTTTTACTCTAACTCCTTGTTAAGAATACACCTGCACCCTTGTGCCTTCTGCAGAAAATGAAGCAGTGGAGTCTAAAAAGTCTTCTGTAAAAACTCTAGCACAGAGCAGCTCCAAACTGTGCAGTCAGATAGGGATCTTGTGGAACCATTTATCTGAAGTTCTTTTCTTTCAGTTCTCACCATCCTCTCTCGTTTCCACTTGAAATTCTTGTTCTCTCTGATTATCAGGATGCTTCTAGGTATTACAATGACTTTTGCTTTAGTTAGGTTTATGGAGAGCTTGCAAGTTCAAAGTCTTGTTTGGCTTGTGAAATATGATGTTTTTCAGTGAATAACAGTCAGCTGGATCTATGCCTTGTGTACCAAGTTTTATCAACTTGGCTGCTACCTGTAGACTCTCTCATGAGAACTGTTCATTGTTGATGAAATCGATGTTGGTGGTGCTTTGGAACAGCTTGTAGATTTTATTTCTATTTGGGTTCTGTTTAATTGGTTTTCTGCATGCATACACAAACTATAAAAATCTATTTATTTCAAGCAATCACAAACAGAATGGGAGGAAATGTTTCTATCCAAAACTTAATCCACAAAGGACACTTGGGTCAAACAGTTATTTTTATCTGGCTATTTATATTGACTAAATGTTATATGAATGTGTCTTGCAGGAGCTGTTTATAGACTAATGGTTGAATCCAGTCCTGATGGAAATATATGCAACTCTGCTGGCCACATTCAGTTATAACAGGTCTGGAACTGGGCCATTCAGTTCAGTAGATTAGTGCAGGATGTAAATTGGTGTTGAATTTGATTCACTGTGGTTATTAGGTGTGTGAATATGAAGAAAATGGAGTCTTGTGGAAAAAATATTAACAGCTAAAAATCAAAAGCAATATTTCCATTGGGCATTTCTCCAGTAGGTGTTCTATGAAGTGTTAATAATATGCAATTAATTCTCTGAATGGAGCACGTGCACTCTTTTTTATCAGGGTTTTGAATGTTTGTGAAAACAAGATCCTTTCAGCTCCTTACAAGACACTAAAAATTCTGTCTGTTTTTAAGGCTTGTGTTTTTCTCCTCCTGCAAGGTTGAAGGAGGGTAGAATTCTGAGTTTGCAGAGTATACAGATGACTTGGATCAGCCCTGTCTCTGATACACATTGTGGATCTGGACTATACTACTTCAACAGAACATTTTTGTCAGGCACAAGGTGTATATGCAGCAAATGTGTTTATATGTACATGCTTTTCATAAGACCTGAAGCCCCATCTCTTCATTCTACCTAAATCGCAGAACAGTCTTTCATTTATTCTGTCTACAAGCTTGTGCAACCGTAGTTAATTGGATTGACAGCTGGCCAAAATGGAATATTTTTGGAGAAATGGTAGAAATGTTGGGAGCAAATGACCACACAACTTTTATTCTTGCTTTTATTTGAACAAGAATGAAAGGATATGACAATTATGTTGTATTCAAGTGTATGCCTTTACAGTCAGTGCTCTGAAAGTAGGCTCAGAATCTGTCCAATAGTGTCCAAAATTTTTTTTTCAATGATTACTGCGCTATTTTTAATGACAGCACATAGAACATCTTTACAGATAAGTAATAATGGTTTTCCTTTTACTGTATTTTTAAAGCGAATTGTCGACAGCTGTGATGTAAAATTGGTTATTTCCTGGCAATTAACACTCAAGTTTCCCATAATAAGATTTGTTTTCCTAGCAAACTGATGCCTTGGTACTGTAGGACTAAAATTCTAAATCATCTCAATGAAATGCCTCTATTTCCATTTTTAATTGTTGAAGTCAGAAAGGGAATAAAACTACATAATTGCAAATGGGTTTGGTTTTCAATTTAAAGAGAAAACTGTCATCTTAAATAAGTCAAATAACTCCTGGGAGCCAAGATAATTTTCAAAAGATAATAACTTTGAACAAAAAACCCCAACAACCCAACCTCAAGTGATGTATATTTATAAACAGGAAAATCATTTTCAATTGAAGAGTAGTCTCTAGAGATCACTACACTTCCACAGTAAAACAATTCTCAGCTTGAATCCAATCCAATTTCATAGCTTTCTACTGTCCTAGCATTGTACTGTTATCAGTTAAGATGCTAATTATTTCCCCTTTGACCGTATCATCGGATTCTGATGATATCAAAGCAAACTTAAGTGATTAAACATATAATTATTGGACATTTGACGTCATCAAGTGGCAAGGTTCAATTTTTCCTCCTGTTCACTTATAATGCTATTGTCGAAGTACAGTAAAAGTCCTTTTGTATTGTGACTTAAATGATACCTTTTCTATAAATGCTGTGCACACTTACTCCTTTCAGGAAGCAAAGGAAAAAAAACCACTTTGTGTTTTGAATGTGGCTTTTTACACTCTGACTTAACCTTTAGAAAATGAAAAATACAAGGTCAAAAGATAGTTATGTTAGAAAATATTCACCTGGATTGTTTTATTGATTTTTTTTTTTTTAAGGGAAAGACAATAGCATATAGTTGCAAAATGCATTCATTAGCCCTAATGGCATGTTTCTAACACCAGTGCTCTAGCAGTCTTCCCCCGCCCCGCTTTCGTTTTTAATGGTTACAGTACAACATTTACTAAAAAGTAAACTACTCCTTTTTTCCGTAACATAACTGATAAATTTGTTGTTACGTGAAGAGGTAATATTTACCTTACATTTCTATTACTTTTCTGAGAAAAATAATAACAGAGTCTCAGAACCCTTAATTAATTGTTCTTTGACTGCCGAGAACATGTTTTGAAAAAAGGAGCACTTTGGGCACCAATACAGTAGGTCAGATTCTCATGTTATTTTTATACCAATTTAAGTAGTGCTGGACAGTATATAGAAAACCTAAGCAGAGAACAGTTTACATTGTTCACCTTTGAAGTCTTTAGATTGAGAGAGTAGTGTAAAGCAGTCCGTAGGTACACCTGGTGACAAGCAAAAGCCAATAGCAAATGCCTAGGGACAGACACATTTTTGAGCAGATGTAAAACCAGAAATAACTTATTGCTGCAGTGTGGACACTAAGGTGTTACGGAAGTTGGAAATATTTTGGAACCTGATACAAAGCCTTTGAAATCAATAGTTTCTTTTCTTTGATTTTGAAGTGCTTCAGATCAGTAGCAACTTCAGTTTTAAGTCTCATTCAAATCACGGTATCATCATCAGCCACATGATTTCCTAGCATTGCTGAAACATTGTTTCAACACTGATTTGTAGGAGAAAGAAACCACTTACTGAATCACCAAGACCACTTCCTGAACATTTTAATTTTACGGGAAAAAGAAAATAGTCATAGGATATTGAAAACAATAGGCTCAGTAGCTTTTTGCTGGGGGAAGTCTGACAATAATGGGCTTTAATTTAAATACTGTTACTCAAAAGTAATTTATCTATTTTTAGGCAATCCAGGAAAACAACGAAAATGCTACTGAAGTTTCATCTGATGTTTTTCCCGTTGTGCTTATAAGGTCAGTTTTATGATGTGAATGTTTGTATCAGACAAATAACTGTGAATTTGAAATGTGCTGCTCCTGAACAGTGCCTTAAAATATTTAATATTTCTGTTTTTTTCTGACACCCCCCTCCAACCAAAACCAAACAACCAAACAAAACAAACAAAAAAACAATCCAAGAACCAGAAACAAGTTAGTATCAGGATTTTTTTTACGCCATTTGAGGTTATATTCTCTAGAAATTTTAAAATAAATTCTGTGGAAGAAATTTCAGAACTATATTATATCCGTATCCATTTATTAAAAAATACTTGTCTGATCTTAGAGGATACGTGGGCCGTGTAACAGATCTTCAGAGACTGATTACACGTTTTGATAATTTAGGTAGAAATTGGCTATAAATATTTAAAATTGTAAATTGTTTTAATACTGAATGTTATGTGAGGAGAAGAGTATTTGGGAACCCTGTCTATATCAGGATCTGTTTCTGCTAGTATAAATCAATTAGGTTTTACAAAGGCTTATGTTATGTTATGTTATGCTGATCAGCTAAAGCAGGCACCGACTGAAGCGGTTTCCTTGGCTGTCAAAATCAATAAACAATAAAGGGCTTGGTCTTGAGAAGTATAATCAAGTTTTTTTGAGAAAAATCTGAGATTCTAGAATTGGCATACTCAAATCTCGATACCTGTATCTAACTTAGATTTGATTATTCATTTTCATACGCTTGATCTCTCTAAAAACATTAAAATTCTTCATGTATTACCCCTCCTTATCTATCTGTGGTGCCATGTATAACTGAAAGTTTGTTATTCGTGTTACTAAAAATGAAATCTCTTAGTAAAAGTTTACATGATATTGAAAGACTGGACTATACAATGGCAGACGAAAATAAATGCTGATAAAAGTAAAGCAACTAACATGGGAAAAAAGCATTTCCAGCTTTATATATGCAGGAATGACCTTTGACTTTATTATTATCATTCAAGAGAGAGATAACTCTATCATACTAGATATCTAGTAGCTAGCTCTGTAAGGACATCTGTTGAGTGCTGGGTAATGGTAAACTGAATTATTATTAGGAATTGTTAGGAAAGGAACGGGAATCAGCTGTTGTTGAAACCATCACGCAGTTATATCTTCAATACTTGTTTGCACCTCTGACCCCTTCAGCTAAAATTCATACAGTAAAACCAGAAACATCATGAAATAAGACAATGACAATTAAAAAAGTTACTAAATAGATTAGGGTTCTTC
The DNA here is from genome assembly GCA_013398815.1 of Ibidorhyncha struthersii. NCBI lineage: Eukaryota > Metazoa > Chordata > Aves > Charadriiformes > Charadriidae > Ibidorhyncha > Ibidorhyncha struthersii. Next base: position 445,049 of record VZSZ01006025.1, on the reverse strand, counting down.
AGCTAGAAAAACAGGTAATGAAGGGAAACATGATAGATGCCTGTAAAATCTTGAGAGACAGAGAGAAGAGGAATAGGGGTTGACTGTTTCTTCAAATGCAAAAATGAGAGCCGTGAAATTAAGGTACATGGTGACAGGCTTAAAACAGGCAGTACACTTTCAAAAAGTTTAATTTGGCTGTGAAAATTTTTGTCATTGGACGTTGTGGAAGCTAAATTTTACCTTAGTTTAGACAGCAATTAGATAAATATGTGGAAGAAAAATCCATCAAGGGCTATTAAACACAGACATTAGCTCTAGTTCAGGAAGTCTCTCCCACAAATTGTCAGGAGCTGAAAGAATGTCCAGGGAATGGATTGCTGTATAATTGCTCTGTTTTAATACTCTTCCCTAGGCACTTACTATTGGCTTTTGCTGGAAACAGGATACCAGGCTGCCTTTGTTTTGACCTGCCATGGCTATTCTTATGATCTGCCCTGAAAACAGCAAGCATTCCTATTGAGTATTTTCCAGTGAAGCTCAAAATTCAACATATTCACAAGGGGAATAACACTTAGTCCACAGAGATATCATGGTTCTAAATATCTGCCAAGTGCTTTTATGTCCTATAATTAAAAGTTTGTGTATGCTTACATATATATAAATGTGCAGGTGTGTTTACACACATATGTATGTGTGTATACATGCAAACACATCTACATATATATGATTATATATTTATTCTCTTGGACTTTTTAGTTAATCCCATTTATTTGTTTAATTTTACATGTTGCAGATCAAACTACTGTTCTGAATTTACAAAATCAGTTTCGCTGCAACATGCGACAGAACAAAATGTATGAAACATGTAATGTCAGGAATGTATTTTAAGAAGCTTTATTTTAAAAAATCCTAAAATATAAAGCTTTAGGAAGCATCTTCTATTAAATTCAGCTGAATTCTTCCACTTATCAACAGAATTTTATTGTCCTAGAAATGTTTTATTAAGTAATAGATTTGCATTTCTTTAGTTAATGGCCAGAAGGCCAAATTTTAGCCTTTTTGTTTTGTTTGGACAGGATTCATAGTGTCTCACTTCAGGCACTTTTGTAAAAGTATGGTGCTTAGACCGTCTCTTCAGACATAATGGGAAAAGACAAGCACGTCCATGGGGTGATTACTGAATGAAACTAAGCTTTAGATCTGAAGTTGTTTGGATGGAACAAGTTGCTTTAAAATTGTTGCGTTTAGGTTTTCTTATGTTGTTTGTTACAATATCAGAGAATCGGATAATAATGTGATGCATGAACGTATGTGTGTGCAGCTGTATGTTTGCTGATAACTGTCACTGCATAGCATACTCTGATCCAATGATGGATCAGAGATGGTGGATATAGTAGAAAGACTTTCAAAAGAAAACACCTGAAAGCCCTGATTCAACAGCCTACTCTATATTTGTACAAGACAAGGAGATACCACCATATTCATTTTAACCTAAGTGCTTGTGTAAGTCATGGGACTTTTATTCCACCTGTCACCGAAACCCACAATTTCTGTGCCAAGTCCACAAACTATTTTAGAGGATATAACGACACAGTAGGCTAAAATAGTTGCACATTTATACAGAGAGAAACAAAAGAAGGTACTAAACTTTTTTTTGGAGTGGTGGAACAGATGTTGTCTAGATCCAACACTAGAATCCCCAGGGAAAAAAGTAGTCTCCTCTGAAGTAAGTGTGCATCTGCCTGCTGCTTCTCCTGCTATGATGGATAGTTACAGGAAACAAACTGACTCAGCAATGATACGATGAATCTCACTCCCTTCTCTACTCCTGCTACTTCCTCCTATTTAGAATTAGTAGATAGATACTCCGATTAAAACCTACTGTCTAGATACAAACTATAACACTGATTAAATGGATTGTTTTGCCAAGGGAGATGTAGCTGAATTGCCCATTTTTCATTCAAATGTTCAAGCTTAGAGAAGTAGCTTCCAGCTCTAAATATATTGAATCACCATTAACCCAATGAAGACGGTAGAAACACAGATATACACTTCTTATTAGATGAGCAGAGTTGCTTGTCTGATAATATGAACAATTAAATGGTGGTGTTTATTTAGATCCTTTAAAAAAGAATTTGATTCTACATGACAAGGTGTTGATTAAACTTGCAACAACAAGAATTCAAGGTACCCATGTTAAAGTATTTGTACGGGTCTGGTAAGGGCCCACTACACAAATGCTGTGCATAAAAAATTGGTTAAAAAAGAAAAGGCAGTAAGACTCACCAGAAATCAGGCTCACCAGGGTTATTGCTTGTTAACAGTTGAAGAGAAGCCCCTTCCCATAGGAATCAGTAATTGAGCCCTGTTCATTCCGCTCTGTAAAATGATCACGACATAAAAGTAAAGCAAAAAAGCTTTGAGAACAGAAGAAAATGCACCTACAATTTAAGAGTGCTGAGTTTTGCTATGTGCAATACATTTCATATGGGAAGAAAGTGCTTTGAAATCATGATAAATATCTAAATTTTATATTAGTAGCTTTGTTTATTTCAGTTAGTATTCATTTTGGTTTTCTTTACTACATAACAACTTAGAATGTATTAAAAGAGAATTCAGTGGATGTATTTGTGTTTATTAGTCATGAGGTTTTAATGTAACTCTCCAGATTTATAACAGCTTTAAAATGGATTCATAGAGTTTTAATGCTAAAAGAAATGGTTATGATTATCTAGTTTGACCATAGACCATTTCCCCTGGTGATTCCTCATTGACTCTGATGACCTGTGTCTGAACTACAGTAAATTTTATAGAAAGATAGTAGTAACAGAATATGAATAATTTGCACGTTTTTTATTTCATATGGTAATTGTTAAGCACCTTGTGTGGTTCTCACATGCCTGAATATTTACATTGTGTCTACTGCTGAATATTTTAATACACATGAGGGTTCAAGGCTTACTTCATAACTCATTGTTTTATCTGTTTATAGATGTTGCAGTTCTTAGTACAGAGTAGTAAATTACTTGCTCAAAAAGGAACAAATCTATGACAAAATTGGTGACAAAACCTCTTTATGTATTTTGATTCTGGTCCCACCCACTCACTCTCCCCACATGCCTCCATTAAAGTGTTTAAATGAGTGATGTATTTTCCAACACTTTTTATGAGATTTGAATGAACAGGCAAACTACCTGAAAGGAAATCTCTCTTAAAATAGCATGATCTGAAAAAAATAAACATACCTTCTTCATATTAAAGAGGATATGGTATAAACACCTGTGTGCTTTTAGGGATACCAAGGAAAGCAATGAATGTCATTGCCAAACATAAACTGAACTTACTTATGTTGATAATTGTGTAGCAACAATTTATCCATCAGTGTTCAAAAGCGAGTAGAGTGTCTTAGGTGGTTTTGTGCGAAGGATATTAAAAAAGAGGCCTTAGAAGTAAGTACAGTTTTCCTTGTCAAAGATACAGGAAATGAGGAAAATGGAATTCCATTTGGCAAGATTTTGGTGGGAAAGCATTTCATTAAAATTATACTGCTCAAATTAATGAAATACTCCTTATAGTGAAGAGAAGATATAACAATTGTGGAAAGTGGTAGTCTATTTAAGGATGGACTTTTAAGAAAGAGTCACAGTCATGAGAACATGTTATTGCTCTTTATGTAACTGAGAATAAGCAAAATTTCATGTTGCATCAAAACTAATGATTGACAGTACCATGTTATGTGTGAATTTGATTTTATACTCTTGAGTCACTGATAATGGGCGTGGGTTTTTTTCTTTTTTTATATGTATCAACCCAACCCCCCATATTATTACTACTAGTAATATCTAATGCCATCAGTTTCATATTTAACTGTCTATTAACGTGGAACCTGAACGAGTGCACTTAGTTTTATGAATGAAGTTCCCGGTACTGTGGAGATACTTGAAAGTAACCATGAACAAACGATTTTGGATTCTTTTCTGTTTTTGACATTGCTTTTGGACTCTTAGGAAGGTCAGAAGTTAAGGGTAAGCTGTGTTTAAGGCACAAGGAGAATATTAACATAAATGTTGGAGTCATATTGTCCTCTAATATCTGGCCGAAAGATAAACAACCTGCCTCTACAAGGGACAGTAAAAGCCTTCTTTCCTCGGTTCAGGCCTGTATTCAAAAATAATGATTGCAGTCTCAAATCTTTTTCGGTTGTGTGTCCATGTGTTTGTTAAAGATTTACGGAACAATACATCCGCAAAAAGTTGTTACATTAATTTAGTAGGGAAAGCCTTATACAAAATGACCATTACTAGTTAGTAATCCACAACACTGAGGGGAGAGAATATTACTTGCATCTTCAAAAATGAATTTGCCATTTCTGCTTCACTAAGAAATCATTGTGTTGTGATGCAACAGAAGTAATTCCTTTCCCCTCCACTACAACCACTGAAAAGAGAAATTTCACTAAGTAGTGCTTTCTGTATAGCCTCCTGATCTTAGTGCTGTAGATGTATACTAAGCCATGAAATGTTTCTTTTATTTATTGCTTGAAGCAGAGCCTATTGCAAACTGTATTTCCTTCTGTAGTAATTTTAAGTGAGTAATTGCAGAGATCCTGGCACATTTTCCACTGGTATGAAAGAGAAGGAGATGCATAGTTTAATTGTTTATCACCATATTACTTTCTGGTGTTTTGGCTGCTCATAATGATTGTCATTTGCTTTCTTTGAACCAGGCAGCTAATTAACTAAACTTTCCATAAATATTTATTGGCATGTGAGTTATATGTGAAATTCAACTCAATCCAAAGGTAAATCTTAAAACTGTGAATGCTTCAGGTCTTAACTGTAAACTCAGCAACAGAGCTTAGCACACAGTGTGCGCTAATCCCACTCTGATTGGAAGCTGTAAATTTTCATTTCAGCACCACTGGGTCAGTTTGAGTTCAGTTACGCTGCAGAATGAAGTAGTTTACATGTTACATTACCACTGCATGCTAACTCATTCTTTCAGTGCTGAAGAGCTGATTAACAGATGTAATTTGTGGAGGTAGAATCTCAATGAATATGAAAGTTCTATTCTACTGACAAGATAGAAGTACCATTTTGGGAAGTATTTAAGCAACTAAATTGAGATAACTTTAATTTTTATATATCTATTTCAAGTTTTAATAATAACAATATTTTTTATTTTAATAATAATAAATAATAATTTCATTTTAATAAGACACTTCAAGAATCTGTGACTCCTAATAACATGCTTTTTAAGTGTTAGTTTGAAATTCAAAAGCCCCCCAGGTTACTTGTGTGTAACTGAAAATAGATTTTAACCAGTGTTTATCATTGCAAAAAATTTGTCTATTAGATTTATCCCCCAAATGCTGTTTGTATTTTAGTGAAATGAACTGTAAAAAATTTAAAAAGTCATGCAAGAAAGACAAATCACTTTCTCAGACTAAAAATGCATCACTGGTGATGCATTGTCGTCTTTTATACCTTTGTCCTCCTATCTCATAACACTAATATGCAAACTTGTGCACTACTCAGAGGGTTTAGTGAATCTTATTTTTCAGTAATTTATGACTGTTGCTCTTTTTTGCATGATTTTGCAGAAGAAAGATCCTGCCTACCTCCGATATTATTTAGGTCATGCCTGTAGTAACTGGAACTAGTTCATATATAAATAGGAAGTAAGGCTGAGGTCAGAGGTGTTGATCACCAGTACAAAGTCTAGCTGAACGCCAATAACTAGCAGTGTATCCCAGGGGTCAATAGTGGGCCCGATACTATTGAATGTCATCATTAATGGTTTGGATTATGAGGCAAAGTGTACCCTCAGAAAGTTTGCTGATGACACCAAACTAGGAGGAGTGGCTGACAGAGCAGAGGGTTGTGCTGCCATCCAGAGGGGCCTCAACAGACCAGAGAAAGGGGCTAACAGGAACCTCATGAAGTTGAAGATAGGGAAGTGCAAAGTCACGCAGCTGGGTAGAAATAGCCCCCCACACCAGTACGTGCTGGGGACTGACCAGCTGGAAAACAGCTGGGCAGAAAAGGACCGGGGGATCCTGGTGGACACCAAGTTGAACATGAGCCAGCAATGCGCCCTTGCAACAAAGAAGGCTCTGGGTATCCTGGGCTGCATGAGATGGTGTGTTACCAGGAGGTCAAGGGGGTGATCCTTCCCCCTTACTCAGCACTGGTGAGACCACACCTGAAGTACTTTGTCCAGTTCTGGGCTCCCCAGTACAAGAGACATGGACATACTGGAGAGAGTGCAGCAATGGGCCAGTAAGCTGATTATGGGACTGCATATGGAAAGGCTGAGAGAGCAGGGATTGTTTAGCCTAGAGAAAAGAAGGCCTGGGGAGATTTCAGCAGTATATATAAATATCTGAAGGGAAAGTGTAAAGATGGAGCCAGGCTGTGCTCAGTGGTGTCCAGTGACAGGACAAGAAACAATGGGCACAAACAGGAGGCCAGGAGACTGGAGGTTTTGTTTGATCATGCGGGTGGACTGAGTGCTGACAGAGGTTGCCCAGGGAGGTTGTGGAGTCTCCCTCCTTGGAGATACTCGAAAGCCGTTGGGACATGGTCCTGGGCAACCTGCTCTAGGTGATTTTGCTTGAGCAGGGGGTTTGGACAAGATGATCTCCAGAGGTCCCTTCCAACTTCACTCATTCTTTGTGCGAAGCCAAGTACTTCTTAGAGTTAATATTATTCAATTAAAATACCTAAATAAAAGAGAAGCCCTCACTGACAAAAATGGGGTGTGACTTTGATGAATAATGTTTGTGTTGCTTCACCAAGTGTTTTGCAGAATAGTGGAGCATGGAAGGATGTGTTCTGACTATCCGTTGACTTTAATTTCTTATCTTGTGCCTGCTTTTTTTTTTTTTCACTGGCATGACACTGCCTAGTAGCAACAGGGAAGTCAGCAGATGAATTACAGACAACAGAGCTAGAAATTACACATCAGTCGGTAGAATTTTGTCACTGTGATAGCAGTCTCCCTCAGTTGAGGATTTGGTGCTAAGAGCATCAGGAAGCATTTTTAGCAAGATAAATATTTACAGAGCAATCTCCATTACTGCAAACTATGAATAATGCCATCCTAAAACCACATGTGCCCTTGGTCTGGCTCATGCCTATGGTTAAACCTCTGCTGCTGTTTGAACTGCTTGAAGGCAGTCAATGACACCCATTCTGGTTAAAAAAAATACAGTGAAGACAAATATTTCCAGCTTTTCTATCTTCTCTTTTCTGTCATATTTGGAAGCTGGGAGAGATGTAGGGAAGAAGTTATACTTACATGCAGAAAACTTCATAAATATCCGCCTTCTTATTTTAATTCTGCCTGGCTGGTTCTTGGTTTAGAGAACCTGGAGGCCAGATGCTGCAGCGAGGATAGACTTCCTGGCAGTAGCCCAACTTTGTAAAAGAGAAAAATGCTCTGCGGAGAATGATGAAGAGCTGGCTTTCCAAAGTTTGGAATAATTTCATCAATTTACAACCAAAGCACGACCAGTGATAGTTACCATATACATCTATTATAGCAAATGAAATAGATTATAGTAGGCAGCTGAAATATTCTTACTCTAAACAGCGAATAACTGAGAATAACAAGTCTCAGTTAGAAGGAGGAACGTGTAGGGAGTTAGGTGCTGCTAGATATTAGCTGAGTCATTGATATTAAGGCCAGGAAGAGGTCCCCTTTAATAACTTGTCTTGCTTTATAGTTTTGAAGATCTATCATTTAATTAGAGTGAGTCATACTTCTGAGGACAAGAGGTCACTCTAGAACTGGTACCACACTGCTGAGGGGTGGTAGAAGCAGAAATATGCTAGTTGTGAGGGTTAGATATGACTAAATCTCTCTGTTTTTGTGAGTACTCCCTTAGGCTTTCAGGAAAAAAAGCCAGTTTAGCTATGGCACATGAAATAATCTGAAGACCTTTTAAATTAAATTAAAATGTTAAAAGCATCAATTTATACAAGCACAAAAATAGATGGAGTGGTTTTATTATTTTGAGGTATCTGCCAGGAAAATATTGTGATTTTATAACTATTGCAAGTCCTTCTCAGATGTCATTTCTTTCACATTTATGGGCCAGGATGAAAATTTGTAAGAAAAATCTAGTTTAACACACTTTTTAATGGATGTTATTAAAATAATAATAGGCAAACAAGCAAATGTATTATAATGAATAGTTCACTAATCAAAATGAACTCATAACTAGTTATGAATGAATCTGTTAACCTTCAAATCAGTACAGAAGATGTCAAAACAGATGATGAAACTGATGCAAGAAAAAGTTTTCTTTTTTAGTCCTGTGTCAGAACTTTGAAGGAGCAACTTATTTCCTTTAATCTAAGACCCTAAAAATCTACTTAGTGGTATAACAGGGGCCTTTGTGTGAAGGACACAATTACCAGTTCTGCTCTGAAATAATTTAAAAAGATAGATCATTTAGTATATGTGGTAAAATCAATTTAGCATAGTTTCTGAGAAGTGCAGAAACTATATGGGTTTCTTTATGGCACACAACTTGAGTTTCTCCAAATCTCACTGCTCTTGCATTAGCAATTTTTATTTTCCTTACTTCCTTCCTTAACATACCCTCACACAGAACTCACAAAGGCTTAGGTAGAACAGATTGCTGAAGAGCTTTGATTTCTGCAACTCAAAATAGAATCTTTTAAACTTGTCAGAAGGTACATGTTTGGGAGCTGTGATATTGTTCCCGCAAGCATATGTGTGCATACATGGTCTATCTGTATATTCACATGCTGATAGGGGAAGAATGCTTCCATCTCAGAAAATAAGCAATCATTATTATTATTTTTAAATGTGTTGCCATTTCTTCTGCATTGTTTTCTTCAGGAACTTTTCTCTCTCCTTTGTTGTTCCTAAAATTCAGTCAGAGAACAGCTTCTTTAGATGCTGATGGCAGTAGGAGTTGCACAGGCAATGGTGGTTAGCTGGCAAAGCCAGTGATTGAAATTTTTCGCTTTTTACTCCTGCGGAGTGGGGAGGCACTCATCTGAAGTGTCGTGGGTAAGCTGAGAGACCACAAACTGCTTTTATGTGTTCATGACTTCCTGGGTTGGGGGGAGTGTTCTAATTTGTTTTCTGTGAAGGCAGACTGTCAAAAAGCATAAGATAAGTTCATGTGGCCCAGTCTTGCCGTAGTATGTAGGCTTCAGATCTCTTGTCCTACTTGGAGAGTCCTACTTGTAGCTTCCTACTAATCTTGCAAATTCTACTGCTGTGCCTGTCTATCTGGTACTTTCAAAAATACATCAACAAGATCAGCTTGACGCTCACTAGGAAAAACAGCTCTCCATTTGATACATTTGTCATAGAGACAAATGCTTAAAAAATAGTCAATGACAACACTAGTATCTACATTTCATTTACAGAGTCTTTTAAATCCATGAGACTTACTGGCAAGAAATGAGGGAAGCAGCATGCAGCCTAAATCAGAACAGAATTTATTAACTGCTTCAGTGGCTTTTAACCTAGAGATGCAGGACTGCTTTGTCTTTTAATCAGAATTAATTAAAGCAATTCAGCCTTTTCTTGTTCTTTTATTTTTTTTTTTTTCTTCCTTATTGGCTTAGTAGTGTTGGGTATCTATTCTGTTTTTTTCAAATGATAATTAGACAATCTTTAGTGTCTTCTTTCGTCACTGTATGTTGGCATATTTTGGACACCATTGCAGCTGTGTTTCAAACACAGTAATCACAAAATAAGAACGAATTCAAGGAGGAATTTGCCTTCCTAGCAGCTGGTTCTAGGTGAAAATCTAGCATACGTATTGACTAATCAAGTTCTTTGAGTACCATAGGCACTTATATAAGCAAACAACTTTGAGCACTTGTAAAATTTCTGTCTTTCATATACATTGATTTAGAACATTAGGCCAAGCTGTATTTCCATAACTGCATCATGAAAGTAACAGGCAGAGTGTCTTACCAAGCTTGGAAGAAACCCAACAATTTTAAACACCAAAGTACTTTTTAATAATCCTCTTGGGACTTTTTAATCATGTGTTATACTTTGTGATTGGGGTTGTTATCTAACTTCCTACCTTTATGCTCAGAATGGAATATAATCAATAAAAAAACCTTAATTCCAAGCTCATTTTGTTCCAGTGTCAGTAAACAGCTGAGCTGTAATTCATCGTCATATCTATCTTACATGCTATACCTGCGCAAGTTTAGCAAATGCTCTCCTCTCGCAAAGCTTTTGTGAAAAGTAAAGTTTAGAGACTTTGCTGGAAATTAATAGGAGCTAACGAATTTTCAAGTTTTCAAATATTCCACATTTATGACTCCTTCAGGTAAAAGCCCCAGTTATTTACACCATGCACTCAAAGAAGGATTTCTTTCTTATTAAATAAAAGGGCTGCATACAAACATTTATTGAATTCAGTGATCACTGAGTTTTCCTGAAGAAAAGCTGCACTTGGAACTCTACAGACATGGAAATTAAAATAATAATAAAAAGCAGGCTGTTGCAATAAATAGTTTTCATTAGCACATCAAAGAACTACACTCTTCTTTCCTTGCTTTTGAGTTTGACAAACAAGCAAAATGTCAGGAGACCTGCCTTCGGCTTGGCTTGTGTGGGTTGTTTCCTATCATCTTCCTTAGTTCCTGTCTATAAGAATTCCTCATAAGGGTTAATTAATTTTTATAAAAGGAAGTGAGATTTTTGGGTGGAATTCATAGTAGAAGTGAAAATTATCAGTACTACTTTTTGGAATCTTGACAATAAAATCTTTATATATGCATTTTATTCTTTCTCTTCGCAGACAAAAATATTTTCCTCTTAGATACTTTTATAAGCTTCAACATGTTTGAAACAGATCATGCACAATTATGTGGAATAGGCAAAAGGCTGTGTTTCAGACTTAAGAATCTTAGTTGTGTCACTGATAATGTCGATCTAACACTTGCCTCATTAAATGAAAAGAATTATTTTTATCTTCTGTTACTGGGTGATAAAGAATGTGGGGGAAGATAACGTATGGAAACTTTAGTAAGACTCGGTGCAGTAGAGACATATAAAATGGCTACAGTATAATAAAGAAGTGTTAGGGTTAATCCTTTACCATCCATCTTTATTTTCTATTCCACTCCATTGCAACCACAAATATGAACTTGACAGATGTTAGTAAAAGGCTGGATGTAATCCAGGCTACAATGGTTGCTGTGGATAGAAAGTTTAAAAGTGTTGGCTCAAGGCTGCAAAAAACTGAGGAAAAAAAAATAACCAAACCAAACCAAACCGAAAAAGAAGATAATTTGGGCTTGGTGACTGATGGACAAAACATGAATTAAATTGATGAACTGTAAAACAAATTCATATTGAGAAAGATAAGGTTGATATAGCTTCATGAACATAAGGAACTAGATAGCTTGAGATCTGTTATTTGTTGCTATGGCTTATAACGGTGTTGAGACATAAGTAATTTATCACTCATTTTACATTGTGTGGTGGGACTTTCTATGCTGGGATTGGTCAGCTGAACAACACAAGTATAGTGTTAGTGTAATGGGCAAGCCTTAGCATTAAGGGAGAGAATGTCATAATTCTCACGTAAATACAAGTCAAGAGTTCAAGTTTCAAAAATCGTATTTTAAAATCTGCACTATAGTCCAATATTTCAGCTTAAGTAAGTGTTTGTGATTGTCAGAATAAGAATAAAAAATACAAGCTTGGAACACAGCTCACCCTCTCTTGCCAAGGTAAGGATAAGCATATTTCTTTCTTTCACCTCCCAATGCCACTGATTTTTTTGGCTAAGGGCGTGGAAATATATCTACCTTAAGAATACAGGAGTGTCTTTGTAATAGTCAATCTGTTCAGCAATCTTCAATAATGCCATCTTTATTGACCAGACTCCTTTCTCACCTATCACATGTTGTGATGCTGAGTTCAATGAAACCTATGTGGTATTAGAAGTATTACTACCTAACTGTGCTACTCTCTGCAACTTGGAAAGCTGTTTCTAGCAAAATAGTAATAGTAGTTTTTTTCACCCTTGCTAACATTGTGTACTTGCTCGGTTCAGGAAAGTATGAAAACCTTGGACTTTGGCCAGAAAATGTTCCTATTGTTTTTGCTGAAGTGAAGACTTGGAAGAAAGCAGCTTCTTATTTTAACTCAATCTTCACTGCTGTGCAACAAAATACAATCTAGGCCTTTTTACAGATAATATTCTAGAAATGAGAAAATACAAGCAGTAAAGACTTACATGTTTGTAGTGAACTCCTATATTTTCGCTCTTTCCCATTTGCTTTTGGCTATTTTTTCCAGTAGTAATGCATCATTTTGTTATCTGCTCTCGTACATCTGTTACTTAAAAGTCCCTTCAGTTTTTAGGATCAATAGAATTGAAATCCAGAACTTCATTTTTTTGTGTCAATGCCTCAATTTTGGCTGAGGCATTTCTTCCATTACTGCAAAGAAAGCAGCTAAAGTAGTCCTACAGACTGGTTAGTTATCCAGGAGGGTAACATCTTTTATGACCAATAGGTATTTTTAGAAGAAAGACAGAATGTTCCTTCAGTAGAGCTTGCAGAATTTTTTCCGATAGAATGATGCCTGTTTGATGGAATGAAAACGTTCCACAGGAATGTTCATTCTGTCACAGCTATCAACAGAAAACAGGCAGGGAGGTGAGCTTTTATTTTCTTGCCAGGTTTTGTACCAATCAACCAGCTTGTCAACAGCTGTGTGACCTCTTTCCTAGGCTCTCCAGGCTCTTGACCTGGCAAGCTCTCAAGCTCCTCAGTATCCCAGTTCATCACTTGATGGACAGCCAGCTCTTTCTCTGGCTGCTTATATGGATCACATAGTGGCTTGCTCCTGGCTTGCCTATGCTTCCAAGTGTCTTGCTAACTGGCTTTCTTCCCTTCTTCTATTTAGGTCCTCAAGTGCCATTTCCACAGATTGCCTCATTCCTCATTTCCTTGGCTTGAGTAACCACAGTGTGGTTACTGTGGCTGGCCTCTTGTCCATCTAGTTGGCTCCTTGGTGGATAAGCATCAGAAATCCAGCTGGCTTGCTGTCCAGAAGTTGCTTCCTAGCTGTCTGTCTGTTAAGCGGCAGTATGGATTCTCTGTAAGGCTTGCCATCGCGGGCAAAGCTGGTTTCTGCTGATGATCTGCTCAATGGCGTTCTCTGGACTTTTTGGGGATTTTCTTACCACAGAAGAGCTGGGTTTTTAACTTTATATAATGATTAAATATGGTAATTCTTTAAATAAATACTTGCACAGTTTTCACAGAAAATTCGTAAAACTTTGGCTACCTGTGTTCTTCAGTGAGCAGGAAGGTTTTAAAGGAACACTGTAAATTTAAAAAAACTTAAAAAAAAAGGTATTGCATCTCTCTTTTTTTACTAACTGACATGTTTTGTGTTCTTATTAAAATGTCTTTCTCCTATGGGTTTCTAGAAAGACGCACATTAATCAGAGAAGGGGACTAAGGGATAATGCACTGTATACCAATTAAACAAACGTTTACCTCAAAAAATATTCTTCTGTTATTTCTAAGTATTATCAACATATGTGCTAAAAGTAAAAGCACTGTGAAATACTGCAAAATTATATTTAAGATAATGGAATTTTATTTAAAATATCTTAAACCCAAGAATATAATCTAGTAACATTTAGAAAAACAGGTTACCTCCCTATATCTGGCACATGGAGGGAGGGGCAAAACTATTATTTAGGAACATCATAAAGCCCACTTAGAATATCACTATTTTGAAAGTTTTTATTTTGAATTTCCCCTGTTTTCTATTCCTTGAACTCCTTTCTGGTACAGATGCTAATCTTTACTTTATTCCTGTCTTTTTCTTATATTTTGCTCACTCTTACTTATGCCACTTGCCAAGTATGGCAAACTTGACCGTCACATGCACAAGTGTGGCACCAAAATCAAGACTGCAACTAAAATTTCTGATTGGATTATTTAAAATGCTAGGCTTTCTTTAAAGAAAAAAAAAAGGAAAAAAACCCAAACTACCATTCTTTTCCAGTTACTTGGTTTCAACACCCTACTCTCTGAAACTAATAACGCTATTAGTTGGGTAGTAGTTGTCCTTGCTGCATGGAGTACTAGGTGGTACTTTATTCTGACCATAGCTAGGCATTCCAATCAACTCTTCTGCTGGCAAATGGTGCTTTATTATTTTCACAATCTGAAGTTTCAATAAACCACAGAAATTGGACACACATTAAAAATTTTGTGAAATAAAGTAACCTCACACAATTGGTAAGGATCTTAAAAAGCAGGTAACTTGCTTTTCTAAAATGCTCTCAACAGTTTGAAAAATGTAATATTCTTCCGTAGTTTCAGCTAGGGGAGATAAAAGATGCGCTGGTCATACTTAATACTACTGCAGTATTCATGATAATGATGATGGCGAGACTTTATTCTGTCCACTGAAGCAATAAAGTATCTGCAACCAATCTTCTGTCAATACTTCAGTATTTCAGAGTATTAGTTCCCTCCTCTAATGAAAGGAGAAAAAGTAACAGAGCATCGGGAATGGGCTTCTAGTGACCTCTTGAGCCAGCTCCCTTTCTGTCCATTTCCTGGTAGGTGGAAAGCTGTTTTGTTCCCACTGCTGCTATAAATACATGAAGTCTTTCCATAAGAAGAAGGAGTACTGAATGGAGCAGAGGAAACTCACACAGAAAGATACAGTGCTGTGTAGCTAAGAGGATGCAGTTTAAGGTGATGAGAGAGATGTCCTTTGTATAGTTGTTTTGAATGTTTATTTAAACAAGATACAAATCTTCAGTAAGTGACCATTCTTCAAAACGAGTACTCACCCATAGCTTCAGGAGCTAATGCAGGCACTGATTCACATTGTCTCTCCTTTTCCAATGCTTCAAGCTATTCAACGTGTTCCTTTTTGGCACATGTTAGAAGATGATAAAAACTGTTACAAATCTCATATCCGTCTTTAAAGCTTGGACAACTGTGGTGCAGTCTTGGTATTTAAAAGCTATTTCCTGTAGGCAGTCAGGCCAAAGGAAGGTATCCAGAGTATACTGCAGAGATTTAAATATGTGTCTTGGCTAAGAAAAAAAACTAAGTCAAGCCAAAGCAACATTTGTGCACCTTGTAATTAATGTGAAAGCTTTGTACTGTGCGACTAGAAACTCTCAACCTGTTATTTGGCATCATTTAGGTTGGAAAAAGGTGAAAAAAAAAGCTGTGCAAATGGCTAGAAGTATTTTATAAAACCAAAACAATTAGAATGGCTTTGCTGTAGATCTGTAGTCAAATCCAAGTTCTGGATCTGACTGTGAATAAGGTAGTTAACTAGTTTTTCTGGAAGGAGTACTACAAGTAGTAGTTTTTCCAAGTATCACTGTGAACTGTGATGCTTATAGCAACCTTTATATTCTAGGAAAAAAGTTGAAAGTTATATGCTTTTATAGATAAAATATAGGAAGAGAGAAGAGGGTGTTATTTGCAAATAGTAGAGGGGGAAATAGTTCCTGCTTCTAGAAAAAGACAAAGAATCTTATGCATTTATCAAACAGGACTGGAAGTTCTCCTCAGCTGGGTGGTCCTTGATAATTTAGCTAGTAGTATTGATCACTCTGCAAATATTCACTATTCATGAGGTTTATTATTCATTAATAAATCATCAGATTTTTATGGTATCAGGCAAGTATTATTACATACTATACCTAGCAGTGAAGTGACAGACCCTGAAAAAAGCTTTATATAATTAAACTGTAACAGTTGGTCTGGCTAGTAACACTGTAACACTTTACCCAGTTATTCTGTGTTTTGGATCCCTATGAATTGGAGCTCATTTCCAATATTAAAGCTGTCTGAAGGGCTGACCATAGTGGTCTGAAAAAATTACATCTTCACCAGCACAACCTCATCCATGGCCATTTATAAAGCCAAGGAAAGTGTCAGGCAATGTGGGAGGACATAGAAATATGTTAGTGCACTGTCCTGGTTTGAGGTAAAACAGGACCAATTTTGTTTAGTAACTTCGCTTCTTAGCTGGGCCTCTTCTAACTACTGAAATTAACAGTATATTGTGCAGACAATGTTCCCTTTCTCAGAGTGATAAGACCAATGTTTATAGCTGATGTCCAGGCATGCAGAGAGTCTCTTGCTTATACTTATTGCTATAACACCCAAGGCCAACCAACTCTGTTATTTGCCCTGTTGGAGGGTCGGAAGCAGAAAAGCACAGTGGGGTCCCACCTGCGGGGAGGAGCAGACAGGACAGGTGACCCAAAAGTGACCAACAGGGTATTCCATCCCATCTGTCTCATACTCAGTATAAAAGCTGAGGGATCGAAGGGTCAGCTCTTGCTCTTTCTTCAATGGCCGACATCTGAGGACTCTGTCTGTTCGTCTGCCTTTGATCCCGATCCTGAATGCAGATCCGGAATCCAGTTCCTGTCTGTCACTGAGTCCAGCCTGGGACTTCCCCAGTGCCAGCCAGTGTTGTGACTGTCATCCTGGGAGCTTGATAGAGTTTTGTATATTTTTCATTATTTCCTTTTATTTTATTATTAACATTTCATTAAAGTAGTTTAGTTCCTTCTAAATTCATAAGTCTCTTTTTCCCTCCTCTGCCTCTCTCTTTGAAGAGGGGTAGAGGGGAGCATCTGTCAGTCCCATCTTGGGTCCTCCATGTCCCCAGTGGCCGATTTGGCATAAACCACAACAGTGCACAAAAAAGAATTTCACAAAAGCTGGATATGGATTTGATAACACAGATCTATTTGGGGAGGAATTATCCCAGACTTCATTATTTCAGAGTTCAGTACAGAAATCAAACTTGTTATTTAGTCTACTTCAAAATTTATCCTCTAAAGCCTTTGGGAGGTATTATATAAAATACTACACAATATTAGCTAAGAGACTTTTAAAATTGGTTACAGTAAGTTTACATAGCAATTTGAATGCCTGCCAATGTTAGTGTTTTAGTGAAAGAGTTTCTTCCTTTCCACACCCTTTAAACATCCGTAAAGTATTTCCAAGAAAAGAAACAAGTGTAAAGTTAATACAGTATGTTTGGCATTTCTGATAAAGAAAGGCCTGATTTATGAACCTTTTGCACACCACTCATGTTCACAAGTCATAGAATTAAGCCTCTTTTTTCCTTGCACATGCAATTTCCTTCTGTCTCATAAACAAAGAGTGGGGTTCATGAAGGCAGGTGAAACTGGCTTACACAACTTAGATAATATTCTGTCATTACAAACAGGGAGCACATTTGTTTTCCTTGAAGATTCCTGGTATGATGACTGCAGAAATAACTGGCTGGTGTTCAATCCCCATACAAATATATAAGCACAGAGGAGGTACACTAACCACCTCTAGGGAAAGCCAATGCTCTCCATTTTTCCAGAGGATACCAGGGTTTGCATCCTCTTAATGGATCCTGGAAGCAGTAACAGGCTGGAGCTGAGGTTCCCCTGTCCTGCAGTTAGTGGAATTAATCCCAAGAGCGATGGGGCATGTGTGACATCCCAGAAAGGTCTTTGGAGTTCTAAGTAAAAGTTTGTTTCTGCAGTTCAGCAGAGCGTACTTCTGCACAACTGTTACGTAAGGGCCATGAACAAATATCTGAGCCTAACTTTCAGTTGTGTGTAAATTACTGCAGTAGTGTTTTACAGCTAGTTTTCTCAGCATCAATTTCAATGTTTAATTGATGCAGCCAATGCATATGAAGCTCTTAGACTCTCCAAAGAAAGATTAACTCTTACCTGCTTATTGGCATTTGTATTTATTTAATTTTAGACCAACCAACCAAACAAACAAAAATAAAAATCACCTTTTGTATCTAAATGATCTGCATGAATTTACTCAGGATCTGAGGCCATTCCTAGAAAGGGATATATTCTTTGCTATTATAAAACTGTATAGCGAAATGAAGCCATCTGCACCACGGATGTGCTGAATGATGTAAAATTGCCATTAACCTTAGCCACAGCATTATTAAACTGGTCAAATAAAAAGACTATGCAATATTTGGACATACAATTAATATATTTACTAATCTTTATTTAACTAGGAACAACATCTCTCAACTGTAATCTTTTACTGAAGGTATTTGTGGTTAAGTGAGTACTTACACTGTCTTGTAACTTCTGTCTCTCTTATGATGTAGTGCCTAAAAGAACAACAGCAAAAATATACTTGCAGGGTATGTCATTTTGATGCATAATTCTTAGGAAATAAAGATTGCCACAGTGGAGAGGCATTATATAGCACCTGAATAGATGCTAAATCTGTCTGGACCACCGCAACATGGTAACTTTGCAGGAGGGTCGCTGATCTGAAACAAAGTTTATTGAGAGACTGTAACAACTCTACAGGAGGTTCAATGAGCTTTAGTGTAAAGAATCAGTGCACTAAAGAGAGACTAAGTAGACCTTGACACAATTGACCATTGTGGTCTACTCTGTCAATAGTATGCATACTGAAGAGAAGTCATTAGTCTGCAGATTGGTGTCCCTGCGCCACTCCATGACACATCCAACTCCACATTCTGTATTGCTACCACATATAGATAACATGCCTATAAAATTCTTTTGTATGTGCTTTGCAGTGGAAAAATACGGATCATCGAGTCTCAGAAGTATTCGCTTCGAACTTCTGATTGACAATAAAACTCCATACTGCAGGAAAACCTTCCTACTCATGATTTTAGATTAATTCAAGACAACATACACAACATTTTTAATATTATTCTACTGTTGGATTGTTTATTTCATAACTGAACTCAATCAAAATAGAAATCATCTTTTCTAAAAAAAATAATCATCTTTCTATAAAAGGTAGGTTGTAATAATGGGTTAACATAGCCTCAAGCACAAAGACAGAAGTAAGGTTGAAAATTTATCATTAACAGGCAAAAGTATTACTGGATTGTCAGGTATGTTGTACCATACAGTATGTTGCAGTCACTCCTCACTACTTTGAAAAAATGACATTTATTATTAACTTCAAGCTCTCTAGTTCAGTGGGTTTGTCAGAAACTTACATTTATAGATAATTTATCATATTAATTAAGGTAGTATGTAAATTGTACATGATTTTGTCTGGAAATTACTCCTTAACCTTTAAAGATAACAGTGAGCAAAAAACACCTGTTAGTAATGTATGAACCCCCAAGGTCAGGGATTCAAGGGACTACAAATGCATATTCAAATCATATTGAAGAAACCAGACTGCAATTTGGTTTAGTTCAATGGCTGCACTAGAAATTTCATAAATTTCCTATTCAGAAAAAAACAGAAGTGACCTGAAAAAGCACATGAAGACAGCTTTATTTGTAATACTTCTACTGTTTGCTTTTCAGCTTTGATGAAAACATTGTCTATTACACACAAAACTTCACTCTTTCTAGGTACTACTCCCATTTAAGTTTTGACTTTATCTGTGCACGAATAAAAACATCTTTATGATAACAAGTGGAAAATCAACCACTGAAAGTTCTTTTGAGCAACTTCCTACACACTCCTATGCATTGAGAACATCTGAGCATCAGTTACAAAACTGTAGTTCAGTTTTTATTTTCTTACATTTTCTGAGCAGCGGCAAGATGATAAGCTGGTATTGTTTTGTATTTAAACCACAGAAAACCTGTAATGGTGCTCGGAATGCAGAATGTACTGTGGGTACTGACATGGGCAAAAGAGTGGCACGTGCCATGTGACGCATCAGTGAAAAATCAAGCAGGGCGACTTCATTCTCCTGTGACCTGCTCTCTGCCAGTGAATCCTCTTACCCAGATGTTGTACTGGTGCTCTATTAGTGTGCCCAATGAATTTAATCTACTGGGATTTAAGAGATTTGTCCTAAAAATAGGAGCATTTACATTCAAATATTGTGAGGGTAATACATAATAGACATTTTGTGTTGTTAGTGAGAATATATTAAAGTTGAAAAAAAGTAAAATGTATAACTTCATTGGAAGCAGCTCCTTTACTTTGTTGCTTTGATTTCTTCTTTTGATTGTTTGGACTTCTGAACTTTTTTATCTTTTCATACAAAGCACATGGAGTTTATACTCAGCTGAAGGCAATTTACCTTCAGAAAAAGCTCAGTTTTGCTTGTGTTTTCTGGGCCGTCTGCAAAGCAAGCACAGGAATCAGCAAACACTTACAAAGCCAGTTGTTTGTCCTAGCTCAGGTCAAAACACTGAAAGTTTGCCTGTGAACATTCTCTGAAATCCAAATGACTTATTATCAGGCTTCCTTTGCTTTTGATCCTGTTGTAGGATGATGTGTTTTCCTAATGATGCAGAATCTCTCATTAAGTTCAGGAAACAGGATATAAGGATAAGTCAATTGACTCAATTTATGGGCATAATAAAGCAGGCCCTATTACCTTCAGCAATCAAGTCAAGACAAGGTGAAACACAAAGTTGTAAAGTTATTATGACAAATAACTTAGTATTTACCTGCAAATACAGAGTTAATACACTGTGTTTTTGAAGCAGAATTTGAGGCATTAAAATCTGAAAATAATAGTCAGTCTATTGTCTAATCTGTCATCTCAGAATATTTCAGAATTCATTCAAAGCCAGAAATGTCTGTCACTAAAGCATGATGAACTACAAGAATTTTTTAAAGTATTTCCTAATGTCTGCTCTACATCTCCTTTTGGCCTTTCTGAGTCAGTGTTAACAGCTGGGGCATTTTGTTTTTTTACTTGTAATATAATTAAAACCAAATTTAGCAGGAGAAGAGAAGTTTTGTCTGTTGGAGGCCTGTTAGTTTTTAGGAAGGTGATTGGCAATGTACACAGCTGTTCCTGACAATTATAAAGTTAAAAAGCAAAACAAGGGAAAGAGGCTGAATTTACCAAATATGGTTTCCTTGCACGTCAGTGAAAACAAATCATTGGACTAGCTAGAGTTCTTCATGCAGCATCAAACTCCTTTAAACATACATCATTCCAGAAATTAGAGGTGAAACTTAGTATCTTCCCAGAGAAAGCAATGCAATAGGTTGCTTCCAAACTTCATGGAACACAGTAGCAAGTAAAGAAAACATTGGCAATTGGGATTTAAGCTGTAGTTTTTCCTGCCTTAGCAGGAAAAGAAATACTTTCAGTTGGAATATAGTCCAAAACTGGCAGAGAGATGTTGCTTATTCATGCAATTAAAAGTTGCCTTGAACTTCATCTACCTATATTCAACTAAGTTCAAAATTATGAAAAAAGGTCTAGTGCTTGTGCAGTAATTAAGTCTGTCATGGTACATTGCCAAAGGAGGAAAATGGGACAATACTGAAGGCAATGTGTGCAGCAAGTTGGCAGTCATTGGTACTATTCCGTAGTATTGAACTATGATGCTCAGGAACAGGTCTGTATTGAGGTGCTCCGACTCTGTATGTGTTGTTATTCTGAGGAACATTTAACGCAGGGCTTTGACCACCTACAGCACTTTCTATACGGAAAGATGAGTTCATCTGGGTGTCTTATGTCCAAATTCAGTCCAAACAATAATACTTCACTCATGTTATTTTTGACTTGTTCAAAATGTCTTCAGTGGTGTGACACAGGAAACATATATTCTAAGGAGAATGATGTGAGTGACCTGTACATATCTTCTTTATGTTTGTTTGTAAAGTGCTTTTGAATCTTAAGGAATTGTAAGTGCTAAGTGCAAGGCATCATGAATATTATATAAATGTCTGTTCATTAGCATTAAAAATTCAGAAACAAATTATTTCCAGTGCCAGAACTTGTTCCTATGTTCAGTCAGTCAACAGGCAAAATTAAAGTACCGGCAATCCCACTCCTGTGCCAAGAAAGACACTGCATTTCAAGACAAGGGGCAAAGGAACTGGAGTCAATGTTGTAAACGTTTTCACTATCCACTTTGTACAACTGCTGGATAAAATTGTCTTGTAAGCCCATTTACCACGTCTCACCTTGCTTTTTCTCCCTTGATATTTGTGCCTACGCTTCTGAATAACTACTGGTTATTGAAGTAGTCAAAATAAAACATAACAGCAGGGACAGTGCGGCTGCTGTGTAAGATAAATGTAATAATGATATTGATGATTTTACTAACTTACTTAGTGAATGAAATTTTACCTTGGGAATATGGATGAGTTTGTTGTCCATCATCGTTATTTCATTCATAGGCTAGATATTGCTCTGGGAGACTGGTTTGCTATTTGCCTCTCCTGGTTTTAGTTTATTTTTTGGCCAGAAAGATTTACATTTCTTTTGTTTGCTTCTTGCACTTGCTGTGAGCAGTTAGGAAAGGGAGACTGCTGCTCTGTGAGGAATCTGAAACTGAAGCCTTACAACACCTGAAGAGCCAGAAAGTCTCATGACTCTGTGCCCTAGGATTTGCAGTTGTTTGGGAGGAGCCCAGCCTTTCGATTCGTCTGCTTTTTAATTTCTAACTTTGCAGGTGACAACACCTTACAGTGGCTGTAGTAGCTGAATCTGATTTTGCAAGAGCATTTATGGTGTCCCTTTAAAAAATCAGTATGTTGCTGCTGTTAGAGAACTTGAATAATTCTTGAATGCTGCTTGTGATCAAATAAAATCCAGAGAGGCAAGAGAATTTCATATTTTCCTCCTTGTTCATGTTCATAACTAAGCCTTTTCTGTGACTGATATGCATATGTAACTCCCATTCCTCTGCTTCATTGACTCTCCCTCTCATTTCAAACCTTATTTGAAACATATTTTCTCTCTCCTGTTGTTTGTTACTTAACTCCATTACTTAGTTACTAAGCATATTTATTGACAAATACATAGAGTAATACTGAATGGCTTGTGAACATGCATGTTTTTAGTGCTTTGTCCTCTTAGCTACAGCTGAAAAAAATTAAGAAAAAGCATACATTTTTAGATTTAATATTCTGATATGCCTGCAAATTAAATATGTGAAGTTTCATGAATCTTATCAAAATTTATGAATCTTTTTTTAGATTTAGATATTTTGCCAACTTACTGCCTTTCATCTTGTAGCTTTTGAAAACAGCACAGAAAAAAAGCACAAACTTACTGACTTTTCCCCAGCATAGAAAGGTTATAATCAAAGCTAAAGGCCTAATAAAAAAAAATAACCCCCCTAAACTTTCTGGGAGAGTTTCAAGTGATCTCAGTGCACTTTGGATTGACTCCTCAGTGGTACCGACAATGTAGGCAAAATCCAATTTTACTGTGTTACAGACTTTTGGGGGAGAAATAGAATGAAGGCTGGGATTTGAGGAGGCTGAGGATGTTAGGGAGAGGAGGAGTTCAGTTGCTGGGGATCTGAAAGCAGACAGTGGTCAGCAGGGCTTCAGAAGGAGAATTTCAGAAGGTTGTATGTGGGAATGAAGACTTATGGAGTCAGTAGAGCTCTGGAGAATTTAGGGTCTGAGAAATCATAGCATTCGATTTGAGAAATCATAGGAAATCACCTCCAGAGTCTGAAGGTGAGCTTTGGGGGAGAGGTTAGTCATGTAAGAGTGAGTGCTCTGAAGGAGTTAGTTAGGGAAAAGGGATTGAAAATACTCAGTAGGTTTCAGAGTGTGCATCTTTGTTGAGTCTGTGATTGGTGGTTGGGCAGGTACATTGTTCTGTTTGTCCCTTCCAGCCTTTCTGGGGACCCTTTTTATGCTTCCAAGCAGAAGCTTCTATTCATCCTTTTGAGTGTCCTGGAAGGGGACAGATGGGAAAGAGGAAGAAGGAAGGCAACATCTGAAGAGTATCCTGTTTGGGGAAAGTTAAGACCAGAACTAGGTCTGGGAAAGAATGGTGTAAGAATTGCAAAATGAACTGTAGTCATTAGAGCAGGGCTTTCTTCTCCTTCTGGGAACATCTGCTGGTACTGAGAGGAACAGGCAGTGATAAACACCATGCCATGCACTCCCCTGGGCAGCACTGGCAGGAGCAGTTGGCTGTGAAAGCAGAAGCAGTTCAGACTAGGTCTCTTGTCTCGTTAGACACAAACAAGGTAAGCGGTATGTCATTGCAGGCTATTCCTGCTTTGTTGCTTGAGTCTTCTGTTCATGTGTGAGCAGTATAGGAAAGTTTGAAAGCTCTTCCTAGAGAGTGCATAGTTCTCACTTCAGCTGACAGTTGGTTGGTGTGTATATTGAGGATAAAACAGTCAGGATAGAATGAAAAGGTATGTAGCATATGTTGACTTCCAGGTATATATATTTCTTTTAAAAGTTATATATAAGAAAAAACCCTCTATAGCCACTTTGTGAAGTAGCAAACGCAGATCCAAGCAGTGACTGTAGGATCTGTAGGTGGCTGCTGAGTAGCCAACATTTATATTTCAAAAAGTCAGTCCACATTTGAAAAAGTTCACTGCACATTCATGTGTCACTGCATGTTTTTATGGCCCTGCTGTGCATGCAGAATTGTTTGTTTTCTTCAAATAGAAAATAGCGTGAACCTGACCAGCACTACATAATAGCATAGACTCTTCTTCTAACATCTGGTTCCTTTCATACTGTAATAGACAAACAGCTAAACATTCAGTGGCTTAATTTCTTTTTCTTTTTTTTTTTGTAAATCTGAGGCATTCAGATGCTTATCAGATCCTGAAGGGGTTGCTGTTTTTACTTAGGAAAAATCACTACTGACTTTGAAGCCAATATCAGCTTTGTTTAGCTAATGAGCACTGACTTGAGAATTTGGCCCCAAATTCCTTTCATAGATAAATCATCTGGAGTTCTCACATGAGCAAACTGAATACTTATGTTTCCAGTATTTTGGGGGTTTCCTAGCATGAGGACCATCACAGAAGTGAATGACCTTTCTCACAATCCTGCAGTTTCAAATTGGAATTGGGAATTTAAAATAGAGGTCTATATAAAATGCAATTTTCCTGGCAGGAAGGCAAAGTAAGTTCAACAACTTTATACCAGTAACACTCCTACAGAAACAGATAGGAGTAGTATCAGACTTCAGTAGGAACAGGAATGACAAAGACCACTAAGAAACAGAACTGTGTGACCAGCCCTTTGAGGGCTTACATCTGCAAAACATTATACAACATGTGGGCAGCTGCACAGGTGTTATAAAACTGCTGGTGTTGAGGGACTATTTGATTAGCTAATTACCCTTATAAAGGGACAACTTAATCTGTGTGAAACTCCCCCAGCTGAGAACTCATTTTGTCATTCTATTTTCAAATCTTCTCTCCACAAATTGCAGTTAAAAATAATTGGAAATTTAGAAGAAAAGAAAGAAAGAAAAAGAGAATCTAATTTGTCAATAAAAAAAATCAACTTTTAAAATTCCTCCCTGGTGGTCTGGTATTATTAAATATTCTCCTTGATTTTTTTTATCTTGGTTTATTGGAGGGAGAAAAACAATTATCTGTAAACGTAATTTTTAATGCATGGTAATAAAAATAAATGGTACAGCTCTGCTGCCGCTCACCTAAATCTTCTTCCCTGGTGGTCTAGTGGTATTAAATAATCTGTTCCACATGTATTCATCATTTGCTGACAGGAAAAACGAAAACTTTTTAAATTTTATTGTCCACAAAACAAACACAATGTTAGTTAATCAGATGGGGAAGATTTTTCTGAGGGTCACTCCAGAAACAAAAGAAAGCTTTTACTTTCCCAGCTGGCGTAATTTTAGCTCTCCTAATTTACATGACAATTAGCATGAAACTAGAAGGGCAGAAATTATTTCCAGGATGCCCTTTGTGTTCCGTTCTATTTTGGCCAGATAATATTTGTTATGGTTTTATTCTTTTCTGCAACAAATTAGCTAAAGTAATGAGTGTTTGCCACAAATTATCTCATTGCTGATGAGTCATTCCTTTGCTTTAGGATATTTACTGTTTTACACTCATATGTAATACTATTTTTATGTAAATCTCACAGTGCGTTACTAAATTAGATCAGCAAACATTATCCTTCCTATTTCAAAGACTGATAAACTGATAGGTGGTGGTGTGCAGTGTGGACTTGCCTGCAGCTGTCGGTGATTCCATGACAAGAAAGGAAAATAAAATCCCAGTCTCTGCGTTTTTGCTCATCTTACAAACCTCTCATATCTTCTACTTCAAAAACATGAAGATTTTATTTTTCAAATGGTCTTGAAGAAAATAAGATTTTGGCAATGGAAGTGGAGTCCCCATTAATTCTTGTTCATCTTCTTTTCTGGCGTTTGTGCAGTTCTTCAAAATAATGCTGGACAATTTTTTTGTCCAGTTTCAAACTGTGTGTTGTCATGGTGTGTGTGCTCTACTCTCAGAGAAGAGAGACCAAAAAATATTGATTTGTTGGACAGGGTATTATATGTATTAATACTGAATTTTGAAAATGCAGCATTTCTGCACTGTTATAATTTTGGTTTTGGCATAAAGTTTAGTAACATATTTTAGAGATTTATCTGTGCTAGCTGATGATTCTTTTCATTTTATAAAACAATATATATGATTTACTTTTTAAATACAAGCCAATATTATTAACATATAAATCTCAAGTATTATACTGGATGTATACTTCATATGGCACGTTGGGGATGTTGACAGAAACTGCTTCATTTCCTTTGGGTTGTTTTACTTTGATACAGTTTGGACATTGAAAACAGCAGTGGGTAGAGAATGCATACTGGATCATTTTTACAAAAGCTAGTGCAGGGGCTGTTTTTTTCTAAAAAGGCTGTAAATAACAAGAGCATAATAGACTGGCACGAGATGTAATTTTGATCACATTATGCTGTGAAGGCTTGATAACTCAGGAGAGGTAGACCGTCAGAGAGGCATAGATTCCCTATCACAATGACGTTAAAAGTAAAAAATCATTCCAAAGGGTTCACAGCCCATTCTTAGGAAGCACAAACATTTTTGCTTTAAAATAGGAAGATCTGTACATTTGTTTTTAAACATGAATTGCTTTCATCTCAGAGGTATAAAATAATTAACTTAAGCTCTGATAAAATCTGTAGTTTGTAATTGAAAACATGTGCATTGTGGGACCAGTGGAATGTTTCCAGCCGAGCTGTGTGTGGCAGAAAGGAATCTCTACAGAGCTCAAAGCATTCCTGGTTTTATGGTAAATGTCTCTCTCTCCTCACTGAATTCTTATTAATCAGTGTTATTTACATGGCGTTGTAGTGATCTACTGAAGACTAAAATGCTTTAAAAACATTTTGAAAGAGACAGTAGAGTCCTTGAGGGAGTAGACTTTAATTTAGCAGCAAGTTCCATTATAAACCACATTCAGTAGTAAGGCTTTAAAAAACCCCAAACTTCTTATGTATGTATGTATGTATGTATTTTCTACTGATGTTGTTGGAGTGACTCCTTGGGAAACTCCTTTATAGTGGAGGGATGAATTACTTGTGTGGCACTGATAAGGATATATTTTATTAGGACATAATATTTGTTCACATTAACTACCCTGAATATATAAAAATGGATTATAAAAACTTTTTCATTAAACAACTGCTCTCTGGGGCATGTAGTTCCCAAGGATAGTAACACAAACTAGACTACTGTCTTTGGGGCAAACGTCACACTGTTAAAAGTGAAGATGGGAAAAGAAAACCTAATCTAAAACCCTTATGTGTATCTAGCAAACAGCTTCTTTTTCCCCCGAACATTACTTTTTATTTAATATTTTATTTAAAAACAAACTGATAGCTTCTAAAGATTGTTAAGCTCTCAGCCATGGAGTCTAGTGTAATTTTCCCCAAACGCCTGAAGATATTTCATTTATTTCCTAATCTGGTTATCTGTAGTACCATAGGGTTGATTCAGTTTTAATCCCTGCAGCATTCCTTGGAAGACAATCTTTGTGTAGTTACATGGGAAAAAAGTTCAATCTGGGTTACAAACCCTTCCTAGACCATAAGTGAATATGTGGTAGCTTGCCTGTAGTAACTCCTGTGTTGCGGTGGGACTACGGGTAGTCATGTTAGATAGTTCAAAGCAAGCTTAGATATACCTATGTGAATTGCAGACCTACTTTTAAACTGTAATGTAGACATGCACTCTAATTTATTTCTAAAATACCATGTACAATTGTGTTAATTGTGGAGAGTCTATGAGAAAAGCACTATCTGTGTAAATGAATACTGGAAAAATATTTAATTACACAATGACACACACACTTTGCAGGTACTTAATCAGCCAGAACGCTTTTAAAAAGCACAGTGATAAAAATGGGAATTCCATTGCATATACTGTCTCCAGAAATCCTTCTGGTAGGAAGGCGATGCTGCAACACAGATCTCTGTAGTTTAAGTTAATTGAGAAACTAGCAGTAACCATTAGCCGTTACTATTTTTTCAGAGACCCTCCCATAACTTGTGGGGAGAAAAACATTTTGTTAATGAATTGTGTATTACATCAAAGGAATGAATGTTTTATTCTCTGTCCTGGAGATGTAGGATCCTTCTGGTCCCACTTTGATAAAGCCTTTCTGATTTCAGATGACTCAATTCTCCAATCTGAAATCATTACTCCAGTGCAATAGCTTTCAATACTGGAAGAAGTATGTAAACAACTTCATGCTTTGAAAGAACTCTGAATTATTTTTGGTGTGTTTTCTTTTTTTTTTTTTTCCTCCTAAATCAGTCTGAGGTAGAAAGTTATCATAGGACATTCACTCTGAAGCCACTGAAAAGAGCTTTAGGTGTTCAGAGTTAAGCTTTAAGTTTGGTAAAAAGCCCTTGGCTGTGGTAAATGCACAGAGATTTCCTAGAATAAAAAAAGTTTTAATTTCAGGATAAGAATTCAGGGCTAAAACTATGAAAAAACGGTGTCCTGAGCCCATTCAGCTCCACCCACCAAATCTATTGGAAGCATTAAATTTTTGTAAAAGCCAAAATAGATTCTTTACTACAAACAAACATACCAGCTACCCTTGTGTTAATATGTTCTAAAGTACCAGGAACTTGCATACTAATTAGAATGAAAATAGTAGTATTTCAATATGAATGGGAATCTAAAGCAAGCTAGTGGGTGTTCAGCTTGAGACAAACAGAAGGGATCCTATTTCACGCAAAAGCAAGTAAGAGGTGGAATTCCCGACCTCAATGTTTAGCTTTAGTATTGAACATGCAAAAAAATCATTATGATTCAAAAAACTATTAGACAAATTTCTGAGAGAAAAGTATTAAATACAAATTTACTGCTTTAGCTCAGAAAGCCCCCGAAGTACAGATTGCTAGGAGGTGAAAGACTGTTCTGGAGAAATACCAGTATATGATATATAATCCTTCCAAAGCATCCTTATTGGCCATAACAGAAGATAGGATGGGGGATTAGATAGATTTTGGTATGGCTGTTCTTCTGTTGATACACTGCTGTAATATCATTACTTTGACAGCACTAGTCCTTTGTCACAGAGTAATTCTTACAGTTGTTAGTCTCTTTGATATTTGCACTAATATCAAGGACATCAGTCTTCGTAGTTAAAGCTAAGAATCACAATAGTCAGTATTTATGGGCATTACTCTTATTTCTGTTATTGCCTCCTTATGTGACTTGAGGGAATTCTTCAGCTTGTGTGTCTCTGTTTACCTAACTTAAGAAACTATTTTTGAGTTTTCATTATCTGAGTGTTAAGATTCTTGGTGAGGTTAAAATAAGAGTCAATTTGTACTGAAAAGGCTCTACTTAATGACTTTTATTTAGCATTGTTCTCCTTAATTTTCATATTTGCATTTATTTCATAAAATGTAAGTATTGTGCAAAAACAATGATGAAGAGTGATACCTGTACAAGTTTTGTCGAAGAGTGATTGCCTGTATCAGGAATAGTGTAGCGAGCAGGACTAGGGAAGTGATCGTTCCCCTGTATTTGGCACTGGTAAGGCCCCACCTTGAGTACTGTGTTCAGTTTTGGGCCCCTCACTACAAGAAAGACATTGAGGTGCTGGAGCGTGTCCAGAGAAGGGCAACAAAGCTGGTGAGGGGTCTGGAGAACAAGTCTTATGAGGAGCAGCTGAGGGATCTGGGGTTGTTTAGCCTGGAGAAAAGGAAGCTCAGGGGAGACCTTATCGCTCTCTACAGCTACCTGAAAGGAGGTTGTAGAGAGGTGGGGGTTGACCTCTTCTCCCTAGTAACAAGCGATAGGACAAGAGGAAATGGCCTCACGTTGCACCAGGGGAGGTTTAGGTTGGACATTAGGAAAAATTTCTTCACAGAAAGGGTTATCAAGCATTGGAACAGGCTGCCCAGGGAAGTGGTGGAGTTGCCATCCCTGGAGGTATTTAAAAGATGGGTAGATGTGGTGCTTAGGGACATGGTTTAGTGGTGGTTTTGTCAGTGTTAGGTTGATGGTTGGATTTGATGATTTTAAAGGTCCCTTCCAACCTAGACAATTCTATGATTCTATTCTATGATTCTATACCGGCAAACTGTTTATCTGGAGGGGAAAAAGCACATTTGGTAGGGGAACTTCAGTTACAAGCTGTAAATTCAAGGAAAGTATAATTAGCATCTGAAAAGCCAGGCAAAATCAGTTGTATAACATTAACCTATCATTATAGCATTACATTGACATACCCTTAATCATATGGAATCAAGACAGTGATACATAAATTATTCATAAAATCTTCATGACTTATAGTCATCTCAGCATATGATATTGTCCTTCTTCAGGGAAATCATGAATCAAAATATGAAGTTTCTTCTATTTTGGTTTCTTCTTGATAGTAACCTGTGGACATCTGACAGGAAAGGGGTGTTGCTGCATTAGAAGCTCTGCAAGGAGGTGGAGACCCTCACAGCCTTGTTATTTCAGGCAGTCTTTGTTTTGAACTCATTGGTGAAGGAGTTTGAGCAACCTAATGTTCTTTTAAATAGTTATCATACGTAAGACTTCATCTGTAGCAATGGTAATTTTCCTAAAACAAGCAAGTCTGCTGTCATTGTGTATATGCTAGAACACATACTCACCCTCAGCACATGACAAAAATAAAAACATTGTTAGATACAGAGAAGCCAGAAAAAAATCTAAATGGATTGCTGTTTGAAAGAAAAATCTGAGCTGTGACTCTGAAATAATGCCAGCTTGCAGACCTATGGGTAGGAAAGCTTGAAGTGCCAGTATCACACTCGGGCCCATTCCAGATCTAGAGGCAGTAGACACAGACTGTGAGACCTATTATTAGTCCTAACCTCCAGGTTTTCAGTTCTTGTGCCAGTGGAGTTGTTGTCATGAGAGCTCTGTGGCTTTAAAGGATGTAAAGCAGCCCTTCTACCCAGTGTAAATTGGCAAGAGCTTAGTCTTAATACCGGGAGAACATGGCGAGAATGCAGTCATTGGAAAGTGATATTCAAGTCATAACATTGACTAGTTACATCCAAGGCTTGCATTACCTCTATCAGGTTGCTGTCTGTATGGACTTGGAAGAAGAGCTGTGTCCAAGAGGTTCATTCTTGAGAAGGGATGGAAGTTCTTTACGCTCATAAGGATTACATTCAGCAGCTGTAACTAATAAAACCAATTAGCTGGCATCATCAGCACAATTTGACATGATTTTCTTAAGCTATAATGTAAGTTCAAAACTGAACCTATCAAATATAGTTTTGCATTATCCAGATATAAATCAACAAAAATAGGTTCACTATACAAATGGTTTCAAAACTCAGTGCACAAAAGCAAACATTTTGGCCTTTCTGTTAATATTTGCTTTTTTCTGTTCCACCACAATGGAATTGTTAACTCATCTCTTGGCCTGCTCTTCTATAAGATAATAAATGTAGAACCCAGTCCTTCTAAGTCTTTCCTAAAATGCCAAGATGTTCAAGAATACCATCAAAATTGTTTTGTCTTTAGAACTAGAGTGAATTTCATCTTGGGAGTAGTCCTGTGTGACATCTTTGATGCTGTTTCTGGAGGAACTGCTGAGACTTCCACTTCTTGCCTGGTCTTTGAAGCACTACTGCAGCAGCCTCAGAGAAGTGCACAACCTGTGCCATAATAATAATGAAACAGACTCTCTTCCTCAGAAAAGCAGAGGACTGTCCTTTTCATATAGAATATACAGTACAGTCTGAAACGGAACAGTTTGCCTTTTTGTTACTAAATATCAGTAAATTAATATTATAAGACAATGTAATTCAACATTTTTTGTTACGTGAGAGTCAAGTGAATACAAATGAATGCAAGTGGAGGTAGTGCCAGTGAAAGGTGGGGATTGCCTGGCTAAGGTAGTATTGAATGTACACAACAGCATTGGACAAATGGAAGGTCACAAGGTCATAAAATATCCTAAGCTGCATAGCAAAAAATAAGGATTTAGCTGATGGATTGGAACATGAGCACAGTAATACAGCTGAGCACAGAGAAATCTTCTCAGATAGGGTAGGATTACTCTTCCTTTGTAATCTACTGGCCATCAGCTTCTTCCAGTGCAGAGAGTGGTGGCTATGGTGTTGAAAGCAGCTAGTTAGCAGGTTCCAGGTGTGCATTTGTATCCATAGCTGCAGGTCACGTAGAGCTCCCTCAGCTACCCCAGAGAGCTGCTTTTTCAGTGGCTTCTAGCCTTCATTGTCCCCACACTGAGCACAAGAGTTGCACTGTGACATTGAACATATGGACTTGTTCTACAAGAAGCTGTGCTTTCACACAGGTAAACAAAGTGTTTTATGTGAGAGGAAGAGGTGGTTATGGATACGTTTTATATGCAGTGTATACCTACCCTTGAAATGTATCAGCTAAGCTGAGCAGTGTCAAATACAGGGTTGATTTGGCATATGGCAACAGCAGAATTAATAGGTTTTCTAAATAGTTTAACTCTCTCCACCTTTTTTCTGCTTCCATCATCTGTGCCTTTGTGACATTAAAGTGTATCAAAATGCTAGCTGCTCGTTAAAGAATGAGTGTGCCTGTGGCAGTCTATAAACTAAGGCCAGAGTTTCAGAAGTGCCGAGAGCCTGGCAGCTCCAGCTGATGTCAACAGGAATTGCAGGTGCTCTGCACATCTGAAAATTCAGGGCTCAGTTTTTTACCAGAGATCTATCTTAAGTGTGGCTATATGTGTACTTGGGGAAAGGTATTAAAAATACGAAAACACACACCCACATGCAAATGAAGAATGATATTTTCATATGTACACTTGAGATAAAACTTTTAGAATGTCAGAGTGAAAATAAAATCCTTCATATTATTTGCAGTTACTTGCAATATATCGAACATATATCAGAATAGATCTGCAGGTTTACAGAGGGCTAGCCCATGTCAACCTGCAGCTCAGGTCCTCTGGACAGACCCTTGCAACGTGGTGAGCCTCATTGTGTGCTCAGGCACTGGCTGACATAGTCCTTGAAGGAGTGAATTTTATAGAGACAATAGACACATATGGGTCTGAGATTTCAGCACTTGCAAAGGATGTCAAAGGGAATTGTGTTTTGAATGTAAGAAGTTATAAAGTGTGATGGATGGTGATCTCAGAGTCAGGTGTTGGCAGCTTTTTTTAAGCATCTAAATCACTGTTGATATTCTTGGTAACTGGTAGCTATTTCCCACTTCTTTATTCTCCTTTCAGGAAAATGAGAAAATAGTCCCCCACAAAATAATAATACTCCCTTATTTCATAGATTTTGGCTTTGTTCTTGCTTTTTAAGAAAAATGCATTTATATTCTATTGAGGAACTCTAGAGAGAGGCTCACATACAAGTGAAAAATTCTGTATTTGGGACCACGTGCTGTGGAGCATATAGAGAAAAGACTGCATAAGTATTCATTTGCCGAATGAGGCGGGGATCTGTGGAAAAATACTGCATGCAGTCATCTCATTAAAAGCTTCATCACAGACTATGTGGAGCTTTCCACTAGGCTTTGAGTGTCTGGTTTGCTAATTTAGCATCAGTTTTATGTAGCGGTGTAAGTGTGTAACGATATTAACCATCACAAGATCATCACAGAGCTTAGTGGGACTGTCCTTGCAGGAAGACTGTAACAGCATGGATATCACAGGGTTGTGGTATTGTAGACAAAGTTGCTGAACATAGTAACAGCCCTTTCTTCACCTTCTAAATTGTATATGCAATATTTTCAAAAGTGCTAAGCTCAGTCAAAATTTAAAAAACACCCCCCCCCCCCCCGCAAGACCTAAACAGAATTAACACTGATTTTGTTTCAGTCAATGCATTTATTTACGAAAGGAGCAAGTCTGTTACTTAAGCAAGCCCCTGGGTGTGTTTACAAATACCAAACAACACAATTAATCATTTTTGGTGTATTACGCTGCTAGCCATTGGCTGTGTAAAGGATATGCCCTGCATTTTTTGAATCCTGTAGGAGAAGTGCTAACATTAAAGGCAAAATCCCTAACAAACAAACCCCCAAACCCTCTGCCAGAAAAACAAACAAACAAACAAACAAACAAAAAACCCCACCTCATTTTCATAAATTTACACATAACACAACCTTTAACTATCATGACCTTTTTGGATAAAACCTTTGACTTGTGATAAGTCCCCTTGTGTTCTTGTTTTTAAATTGTCCTCTGAGCTGTTGAACAGTGTTGGAGACAAATTGAGGCCTCGAGATATCGCCGAACTGGCAAGTGTTCTGTCCCTTTAAGAGTCTAAGCTTGATTGTCATGATGAGTGTGCATGCTTCAGAGTGCCAATAGTTTTTTTAAATAGACTTTTAAAAAATGATTGAAAAAATATGACTTCCTTCTACAGCAAGCTTTCTAGACCCTGAAATGGAATATGTGTTCCCCATCTCATCTGCAGCATTGTCCAAAAAATATTTCAGTTTCTTAAATATTTTTTTAAAGTGTTATGATTAGATGCCAGTAGGGTGCAGCAAATTAGGATGGAACTGCAGGTTTAAAAGTTCTAAAGAAAGAAAAATAAACAGAAGCATGAATGGTAAAAGGAGAAGGAATACCAAATGAATAGTAAAATATTTAGTGCTTTTCAATTAACTGTTCGGACGATTAGTATACTAGTATATTATATCATAAAGATCATGTCTATTAATTTTTTGCAGCCATTATCTTGACTGTGATTTACTCCCCTCAAATCATTAACAATGCTATTAAAAAGGTGGATGTAGATGAACATTCTGGTTAGTGTGCAGGAAATTAGTAGGGTTATGACTGAGGGTCAAGAATGAAGCTGAAAACCAACAGATTTTAGAGGACAGAGGTGGGGGACTGGGAGGGAACAGACACCTGAAAGGAAATGAAATGAGGAGGAAGGAATACAGCAAAAACCGTGATCTGACTGTCCAGGTCCTTACGGTAGCTGAAGTGCTTTTCTGGTAAGATTCCTTCTGTCTTCCCCAAAATGCTGCAGTTTAATTTCAATCTTGAACAAACCTTCGTTTCATGAAAGGCACAGCCTTTTGGAATCACACAGCTTTTCTTCACAATGGAAATCTGTGTGTACATCAGGAAGAAGATAAATATGTGTATGAATAAGAGTCCCCGGGGTCTTTTCTGAAGCAATGAAGCATCCTTGTTTCAGGTTACAGTGGCAGCTTGAGGGCAGCATTTCCATCTAGAAGAAAATGGCTGTGACTCTTCATAAATAGAGGCCTTCTTGGAAAATGAGATAAAGTGCATAACCAGGAATGTGTTAACCAAAGAGAGAAGAGAAACATCAGCAAAATGAAAATGAACGGCTGACACATAGTTGGGAAAAGGTTACCAGTGGGAATTTCTTTGTCTGAATGGATGTTTTGTTGTATAAATAGATGTATTTTTAACATGATATTTCTTGCTAGTATTAATTAAAATTGTAATCAAATTTCCCTGGTGCTTTTCACACGTGAAAATGACAGTCCTTCACACAGCTGTATTGATTCACTGAGTCAGAGTTTTCTGTTAATGTTCAAATATTATGCTCTGCTACCAGCTAATTAGACTGTGCATTTAAAGTGAGATCATTCTTTCTGTATTTTTTTTCTTTACGGTTTTGAGTAGAAAGGTTGGGCTACTACAAAAGAGGTAATAACAATGCTTTGTGACTGACAAAGCATGTTGTATTACAAGGTCCACAATAGGTTTTGCGTGTCCAGCGCCTTTTTATAAACACAGGCTCTGGGCAAATGTCAGCTGACGGGTGCGAGCCAGCCTAGCAGAGGGATCCTCACTCCCTTATCTCTGTGAAATAAGGTGGCTGAAGGTTGTGGTCTGCAGCACAGCTGTGTGATGAACTCTCCAGCGTTTGCCTCTTGCCTCCCCCCACCCTCCTTGATTGATACCAATAGCAGCAGCAGCAATGGGCACACTTACGTCCATTTTATTACGGCCATTGTCCCATGTCTAACCACTGGGCATGCCAGGGAGTGTGTTGTCTGCAACTCTGTTTGACCTTCACATACTTAGGGAAGCGCATGGGGTTTCAAGTCTAGCAATTATTTTACACCTTTGCAAGGAGGGAAAGAAGTAGGATGATACAGTTAATAGTGATTAAAAAACAAGGATAAGTTGTGAATATGAGCTACAGCTGCTGGTTGCAAGAGCTCCTCATACTGCCTCAGCTCCCGATTCTGGACACTAGAGTCCCTTCTAGTGTTTCACATCCCAATTTCTGAGTGAAAGTCCAGCAGGACTTTACCCCAAGCCAGCAAATATTCCCTAGAGGAAGAATGGAAAGAATGGACTCTTGAGTCCATACTAAGGGAGAGTGAAAGCTGGAGACTGAAGAATGATTGATAACTGTAGGTGCACGAGGAGATATATTTTCTCACTATATGGTTGGGGTTTTGTTTGTTTGGTTTTGAGATGTGCAGGTTTCATCTCATTACTTGTTTCACAGGTCAGGCTCATTCCTCCCTTCACACCGATCTGAAGGAACGAAGGTGAAGGCCTTAAATAGTTGATTTTCTCTGATTTCCCTTGGTTTGGGTACATGCTTTCAGTAATTTCTTTGAGAAATAAGTGACTTATTCCTCTGCATTCTGAGCTACAGTGTGCTTGTCTCTTCAGAAGGAAAAAAACTCTGACTGACTATTTATTATTCATTTTAACAACATGCAAAATTATGATGAAATGATGATACATTGTTTTTGTACTATTTCACAGGAATTAATGCATTTAGATAGTATAACCTGACATAATGAGGGAACTTTTACAAAATTTTTCATCTCCAGAGGCAAATCATAATTTGAACACCAGCACCATGATATAATATCATCCATGAGCTGCTTCCCAGAATGCTGCAGAAGAGCCACTCACTTCCTTAAAGGTCTTTGTATAGCGGCAGTTTAGAGAGCTACAGGTTTGACTGGGTTATCTGGCCCTGAACATGCTCAGATAAGTCACACCACCAAATGAAATAATAACTGACTGGATTAAAAGTTCTCCAGAGAAGTACTTTTTGATTTTTAGAAAGAATGAGAGAGATATTAATAACTATATCTTTGTAATATAGAGTTTTCTATGTTTTGACTGTGTTTCTTTACATGTTAAATGTATATTAATCCACAGTTGTCCCTCATTCTCAACTGTTTTCATAAGGGTAAAGGGGTGACTGCAAATATGAAGTAAAGGGACAATAAAAGAATTAACAAATGCCATACAAAAGTCAATCTATCACTGAGCTTGACATTCAATATCTGCTCTCAAAGAGCCTTACTTTCTGTCTTCTCATTGTTCCACACTTCAACCTCTATCTTTATGTAAAAGTGTGAAGGAGCAGCTTCTAAAAAATTCTGCATTCTCATGGATGTGAGTCATTGTTTTAACACCTTCTGCCACAAGGCTTCTGCTGATTCCTTACTGCCAACCCGGTTGAGTTCTCTTTCTGCACCCTAGCATCTCCCTTATTTGTCTTCTGGCCTTCTGCTGAGTCCTTTTTGCTGTCCACCTTCTGCTTAGAGTGCTGATGTGAAGTCCGAACTAATAAATCTGAACCCCTGTAGTACTGTTGTACAGCACTGTCGGCCATCACTGCAATTATCTGTCATTAATTTATCTAATTAATGTTGGATTCATATATATTTGTGAGTTCTGCCATTTAATTATGTACTCCATAAAAAAAGTGTTCTCTTTTCTTTGTTTTATAGTTGCTAGCTGGTTATTCCTTGAGAATTTTTGGAATATTCTGTAATCCGTCCTTCATTGAAGGATCAAAATCAGTCTGAAACAAAACAGTTATGAGCTTATCCATTAACATGTTTGTTTCTCTGTCAAAGTTGAGAAAATCATAGTCTTTCTTTTATTAGCTGACATGACGGGAATACACAGCATTCTTGCAAGCAAAAAGACCCCTTTTGGGAATAAACAACCTTCAGAAACATTGCCTATATCTCATGTATCAGCCTCATTTCTGCTTCCATCGAAGTCAAAAACAATTTTCCATATGTGATATATTGTAGTTTTATTCTATTAAAAGCAATACAATATTTGGAAAATCTTCATTAAAGAACAATTATAATACTATTTACTACATGCATAATGTCCAAAGTTGTCTTTGTTTTTCATTTTGTCTTTCATGGGCTGTCATATCCAAACATAGTCTGATCTCCCATGCATGAGTACTTCTGCTAAAATCTATTAGAATCTTCACTTAAGTGAGTCTTCTTAGATAGCAGATGTTGTACAAATATACATATGTATTTGCACGTTTTGTTAGTTGCATAAGAAATATGGAGTAAAGGGAATTTTCTGAATGTCAGTAAGTTATTTTAACTGTTTAGCTGGAACACTTGTTCTGTTAGTTCTTCTTGTCCACTATAATAGCACACATAGATGCTGAGTTAATAGTGGCAGCTTTATGTCAACTTTTACAGTCTGAATTATGTCTCATAAGTGACATAAAATCTCATTAATGTCTTCTGAATAGGCCACAGATAAAAAAATCCAGATACTGCTCTAAAGAGATTGAAAAGAAGACCTGACAATAGTGAAATAGCGACTTGACAAAAATTCAAAGAGTGTGTAAACAACCAAATGGAAGAAGTCTACAAGCCTTGTTGTAATGATCAGAAGATGTGAATAGATAGAAATACCATTTGGACCTTTCATTGGTCGGGTAACATCAATAATAAGTAATGAAGTTTGCTTGAAAATAATCTTTTAAGAGCATGTAAGAACACTGTTTGGGCTGAGAGGGAGCTCTGAGCTTATTTTAGAGCTCTAACTTTACTGAGGCTGGCATGGTGTCATTATATAATTGCATCCAGCTGATTTCTTTGCAGTAATCCCAGCATTTGTTAAATAACT
This sequence comes from Ibidorhyncha struthersii, assembly GCA_013398815.1. Taxonomy (NCBI): domain Eukaryota; kingdom Metazoa; phylum Chordata; class Aves; order Charadriiformes; family Charadriidae; genus Ibidorhyncha; species Ibidorhyncha struthersii. Next base: position 405,934 of record VZSZ01006025.1, on the reverse strand, counting down.
CGAAACAGAAAATGACAAAATGGTAGAACTCCTTCTTTCCTCCCTTCCCCTAAATATGCACTAAGGCTGCCTTTTGCTGGGTTCCTGTGTTTATTTTTCCCAAATGCTTGTGATTTTTTCTTAGCCTAGATATTCCACTTAATAGTTTCAGCCTTGTTTGCATTTTTTTCCTTTTTTTTGTTTTTCTTTTTATTTCAGAAAAACTGAGGCATACGATCAAAGCACCCTTTTTCACTTATGAACTGGACAGGTACCTTACCATCAGCATGTACTTAGTATTATTCTTAGTGTTATTGTTCGCATTTTTTGGTTTATTTTTCATTTTAATTTGTATTTAAATGTGTTGCATGGTAGCAAGCCACACATTTCTTTTTCTCCACTGTATCTGGCGTCACATTCAGTTGAAGTGTTTATCCTTGGGATTTTGGCTTGGCCAGAGAGAAGAGTTATCCACAGAATTTCAATGTGGACTTCCCTGGTGTTTAAAGCTCAGTGACATTTGGAACTAGAAGTTTGATTCTGGTCCACTGCTATTATTAATTTTACTTTGTTTATTATTGGTACTGTAACAAATGTGTTTCTGATGCCATGATTCCTGTTGACCCTGATACCATCAACCTTACTCTTAACTTCTTAGTATAGCAAGAATGGCCTGAAGCAAGTATCACTTATCATTTCAGTTATAAGATTAATTTTAATGGTAATAGACTGAAACCTCACCCAGATCCATGAGTTCGATTTGTTTGGAGTTGGTCATAGAATTACACCCTCTGCTTAGATGCCATATGATTGACTTTTTAAGGTGTTTTTTGTGTTTTAAAAAAAGAATAATACCCGAAGGCATTTTAACACGTATCACCCATGCAGTGAAGGTTATTATGTGTGTGTTTCTTGTTGGGTACGCATACCTCGAAGTGTGGTGCATCTTCATAGGAAGACTATACTAAAAGATAGGGCAATTAAATGGAGAACATTGGAAAAAAACTGTAAGGACATGGAAATAAAAGGGGGAAAGTGTTTTCTGGAGGCCAGTACCACTGCTACTAATAAAAATCATACTGTAATTCTTTGATACATTTTGTTTTAAATATGGGATTTAATTTTATCTGTATGTAGCATAAAACCAGGGACAGCAATTATTAGATTTAAGAGACCATAATATGCCAGTCTTTCATAACAAGACAGACAGAGTATGTGTACTTGTTAGTTTAAGGAAGAATTAATATTTTCACTGCTTTCTAGATTTTGACAGTTTGAAGGTGATTCTGAATAAAGTACAGTTTCTTATTTGTGGAGTGGCCTCTTCTGGGTTTATATTCCAGGAAAGATTCACTGGGTGCATTCTTTAAACATGCCTGTGCATAAAGCATGTGCAGATCCAGGAAAAGTACATTGCTTCAGACTAATAAGTTAGATGTATGTCTTTACTGTTGTTAGGCATAAATCTTCCTGCATGTAGATCTAACCAACTTCTTGCGCTCAGAACAAATGGTTCTGGAGAGACGGTCATGAATATGAAGCCAGGAAATAATCATTTGCATTCTGTTAATTTTAGTAGGAAATGCAGACTGCTGTTTCCTGTGTATAAAAATATCTAAAATGTATTTTGCCTGGTGAATTGCAATTACATGGAAAAGACATCATACAAGTGAGTGTTTTCTACCTCTACACATTTTCATATTAAGACGTCTTGTTAGTAAAGCCCTCTGTTTGGGTTTCTCAGGAGACATAGGCTTAGTTCCAAGATTCCATTTAGGCTCTTAAATGATGTTTGTCATCCTAGTTCTGGGCTTAGCAGCTCATGAAGGAATGTGACTAATATCTGTCACATGTTGGTCATTCCCTCATCCTCTTCCCAGGGAAGAAGCATGTGCAATGGGATATCTTGGTTTGCTAGAGATTTAAATTTCTATTTTAAAATTCACAAGCTACTATAGGCATATTTTAGGGACAGCAATGTCAAAGAAATGTGCTTTGCACTGAGAATGGAATGGAATGAGCTTTGCAGCAGTCCCTATTCTTTGTGGGAGTTCGCTCCACACATTTAGGTGAAGGTCCTGGTTTGAGGACTTTGAAGAGTGGTTGAGGGGGAGCATCTGTCAGTCCCATCTGGGGTGCCCCATGTCCCCAGTGGTCAATTCAGCTTAAATCATGACAATGAGCTGAGGAAGATACATGTTCTGTAGGCAAACAACTATTTGTTGTTGAGAGTTCCACTGTTTTAGAGGAATGTAACAGTTAACAACAGCCTTCCACTTAGAGCTTGAGGTGTTTTTCTTTTATTCTTTGGGTCCAGACTGTTGAGGAAATGAGTGCATGATAAAATAGAGTGTGTGGTCATGCTTGAGATGGCTCTGAATGAGCTACCTCAGAGCCTTTGGAACAGAAAGGACTTCTGAACATGATCTGAAATTCAGTTGAACACAGAAAACATCATTAGTATGCTTGTACTTACAGTAAGCTGAGGAAATTCTGTTAGAGGCTTCCTTTGTGACCTTAGGCTATGTGGTACCTGGGCCTGCAGATAGCCACATGCACATGCCAGTACTGAAAGTATCACACTTAGAATGTGGTGCTTCACTCCTGGCCAGCTCCTGGCCTAACATAGAAGGGGCAATTTTAGTGGCCAGAAGAGGAGAGAATTTTATATGTAAATACACAATATATTTTGGTTTGTATTCCTAAATACTTGTAGTTGCCTGTTGATACCATTCTTGGGAGTCCTGTCTGCTGTAGTGTAGTGTTAAAGAATGAAAAGGTTTGCAGCATGATGGGAAATAACATTGAAGAGTACATTACTGTGCTCATTGCGGTAATTATGTCTATAAAATTGCAATCCAACCTTGTAAATTATTGTAGGATGACTCATAAGTGGTGATAAGTTGTTATAACAAGTCTTTGGTGGGTTAGTATTTGCAGATCAGGTCCGTAATTAGTGGAAGATCCCGAAAGTGTGCTCACATAGAGGCAGCTCTGGAAAGATTTGAAGTCAGAAGGAAAAAATTTCTGGCACTTGCATGATTACAAGATCATGTCTATAACGACTACAGTAAGAGAGTAGTGCTTTTATTTATTTTAACTATGTGTGAAATATTTTTAGTAAATTTAAATTTTACAAAATTTTTCCTTGTAAGTGTCGTAAACAAAGGAGTGGAATGTGCTGCCCTTGTGCTAATTAAAGATTCTCAGATCTATACTGTGTCTCCATCAGCTACATAAGAGCGTTTATGTACTGCTTATTTGAGGATGACAGAATCTGCTGCAAATAAAATAGCCCATTTGGAAAAAGTGAGCTCTTTCCCTCCAAAATGATTCTTGATGTGTTAGATAACCACTTAATAGCCATCTAAAAGAGAGAAAGCAAAACAGAAATATCTGTCAAGAATAGACTATATATCTATCTGTATCTATATATCTCCAAAGTTATAAGACAATGCAAATGGGATTTTAAGCCAAAATAATTCATTGTGGAGTGGAAATGGAGTACTAAAATATTAGTACAGTTCACTCACTATATAAATCAAAACTTGATAATTCTTGTAAAATTAATATTTTCTAAGGAATTTCAAAATTCAAAGAACACCTGGACTATGAATGAAATGGAAATATGTTCTACTACTATGAATAAAGGCCCTTGGTTCTGCAAGCACTCACAGGAGTAAAGAACTGTGACATACCAGCAGCTCACTGATTGTTTCTATGGCCGATTTAGTTGAAAAGTTTCCATGGATGCCCAAACTTTTGATCCTAGAAACACCCATGAACTGTATTTTGTGCATAGGAGTAGCTTTATAGATGTTAATGGGGCTACTTACATGGGTAAGACAAGTGTTTGAATAATTTTTAAGGAATCCTTGCCTAGATATTAATGTATAATATGAGCTATTAACTAATTAACGTGCACTTGTGAATGGTGAAATGCTCCTGCAGATGCTTAAGACAGTCTCATAAATTTGCTAAGACTAATCATGCAGTAATGCTACTAATATACTTCGTTGTCATCAGGTTTGGGCCATGGTCTTCAATGTAGCGGTAATTTAATAAAATTTTATATTAGGCTTGTGACAGTTTAATGTTTAAACCCATCAATGTTTTAAAAGTACTCTTAAAGTGTCTATTTCATTGTGCGCTGTGGGAGAAAGAAAGCACAATGGAAGGGAAACACATCTATAGAAGCAGCTTGGTAAGATCTTTCATAAATGTTCAAGTGTGCAGTATTCAGCTGCTGGTTTGACTGCTAAAGGACTAAGGTGAAATCTGTGAAGTGCTCATTGGTGAAAACGTTACAGACCCAGAGTTGTCTTACAGATCCTTTATATTATACTACAGATTCACCCAGTAGGCGATATATCCTAACGTGCAAGTATGAACATGACACTTCATTCAAAATCAGTGCTCAGCATGACCATGTGCCTTATGCTATTTTGCCTAACTGATTTTTATTTATCTGAAATAAAAAATAAATAGTAAGACTGGGCCAAATCCAGAAATATTCCTTGTCTGGGCCTGAATAAGGAGGACATGAGAACAAGAGGTATAGAATCACAGAATTGTTTAGGTTGGAAAAGACCTTTAAGATCGTTGAGTCCGACTGTTACCTAGCACTGCCAAGTCCACCACTAAACCATGACCCTAAGTGCCACATTTACACAGGTTTTCAATATCTCCAGGGGTGATGACTCAACTACTTCCCTGGGCAGCCTGTTCCAATGCTTGACAAACCTTTCGGTGAAGAAATTTTTCCTAATATTCAATCTAAATTTCCCCTGGTGCAACTTGAGGCCATTTCCTCTTGTCCTGTTGCTTGGTATACAGAGATGCTGGATTTAAAGATGGCAACCTTTGAGGCATGTTGACTCACTGAGGAGACTTACACCCTCTTCCTTTGCAGGGTAAAGTACTTATGTAATTTTATATGTATTTGCTGCTTTTTTTTGACCAATCCTGTTCTGTCATGTATTCACACTGGAAGGTGTGTGAGCATCTTGCAAATATCCAAGGAGGTCTCATGCATCTATTTGTTCTTTCTGGTCCCAAATTCCCATTTAATTTATTTTCCAACGCTTTTAGTTAACCCCTGGGATCTATGGAAGTTCAACTGCCAGTTTCAATGGGATTACAGCCCTCTATACTCCCCCTCTTACTGCCTGGTAGAGTGGCACTGACGAGCTGCATACTAGTTTTCTGCAGTGACATTTCCAACTTCCCCTGATATTAGGGACATGAAGGAGGATCTCAAAAATAATCTAGCCTGAAGCTGTTTTGATCTGGGGCTGCTGTTTGTTCCCATCAGACATTTCTAGTATTCATTTCCCCATAAGAATTCCTCTGTCCACTGGAACCAAGGGGAAAAGTCAGTATTTTAGAGTTTCCAGGGATATATTTTTTTATTCTGAGTGAAGGATATCATATGCATGTGGAAGGTGACTGCATGCAGGGTTCAAGGGGAATCACTCTGATGCAGAAAGACTTTCTCATGATTGGGGTTAATTAATTACTAGTATTTAAATATTATTGTGGTGGGTTGACCCTGGCTGGATGCCAGGTGCCCACCAAGCTGCTCTGTCAGTTCACCCCATCAACTGGACAGGGGAGAGAAAATATAACGAAAGGCTTGTGGGTCGAGATAAGGACAGGGAGATCACTCACCAATTACCATCACGGGCAAAACAGACTTGACTCAGGGAAATTAATTTAATTTATTACCAATCAAATCAGATTGGATCCCTGTTGGAGAAATTTTGGAACTTGTCATTTGACATAGAATTATCCACAACTTGTCTCTCAACACGGTACAGCAGGAATTTGTTTAGGAATTACTTATATAAAAACAATAAATGCAGTATTATGAAATAGACCGCATCATGTAATGCCATGTGTTTCTAAATGTCTTAAACACGTTACAGGCTATTGCCATTGTTATGGATTTCTTACACAGCTAAAAACAAGGCTGAAGTTAATGGGAATATTTAGTGTTAGAAGTGCAGACAGAAATGACAAAGTTTGATTTGATTTACACAAGCATAAATGCAAAATGATCCTGCTATCATTAAAGAAATTGTGCTAGATTTACGGTAGTATAAAGAAGATAAGAAACTGGTCCAGGGTAGGCACTTTAGCAATAAAATGCATCCATTTATAGGGTAAAAATGTGCAGCAGTAAGAGATATGAGGAAACTAGACGGGATTCCACCTTGCAAGGCCACAAATCGCCCTGGGAGAGCCTGCTGTCTAGGATGGCTTGTACACCACCTGTTTCTGTAAAGAATTTTAAAAGCTCAAACACAAGTGTCACCTATCAAAAAATTGCCAAGAGGAATAAGAAACAAAACGTATAGCGGGCCAAGCCATTCACTATATTGCTTAAACCACTGACATCCATGGTGTATATAGTCTATAGAATCTATGGAAAAAGTCTACACCTTTTTAGTGTACAAGTGACAAAGAGTTCTTTTTGATTATAATTTGTTTAAAATGAAGTTAATGGCGGTCTTCCTTGGTATTCATTTTTGATGGAGACTTTGTGCTCCTTTAGCCTGTACAAAGTCCTTTAGAGACAATTTAAAACCTTAGAAAAGTGCTATCATAGTGATGGTACAAAAAATTGTTACGTAGTAAACTCTTGATCTTTATTTGACTTCACTGGATGTCCTAGACTGTGCCTGTTATCTTGGAAGTCTCATGCACATGGGAGAATTGTAAGCTTGTGGAAAAATGAAAACATTTTTTCATGGAGATCAGTCAGATTCTGATTCTAAGATCTTGAAAAATATCCACCTCTCCCCTACTACTATGGATTTAATTTTAAATGATTGTCTTTCTACAGAGATAAATGAAAGTACTGGTAAGAACAGCAATACAGTAGCCTGGCTGGCACTCCACTATTGTTCCGGTAGGTACGACCATCCGGAGCAGGCACTTCCAGGATTGATAGCAAACTTCAGTCGTTCAATACGGCTGGCAATACCAGTCCATCTTTAGTGAAGGGCACTATTAATAGCCAGGTAAAAGCATTTGTGTGTTAGAAGATTCCAGTTATGGTCATATTGTGTCAGGAAGATGTCAGTGTTCTATCTCGTCTTACTACTAATGATTACTAATATAGTACTTACAGGATAATAGATGAGGAGGGTTGGATTACAAAGTTATAAATCAATCAAAGTTTTTGTGATACATTTATATGCTTTTGCGGCTTGTTAAATAATCAAAACCCTCAGATTGATTTTTACTTTAACAATCAATCCTCTCTACGTTTTTTAACATGCAGTCAAGAGTTAAATTTTTGTAACTATAAATATTGAGAAGAGTATTATGACACTAGCAGGAAGATTTATTACATTCTGATGGCAGAGCTGAGAGGATGTATATACTATACTACTGAAGTGTCAAGATGCAAAGGTTGATTAGTCAGAAAGGGTTTGTTTTACACAGAGGAAACTCATCTGTATGTTCATCAGCTGATATACAGCAGGAATTCATCTGCACAAATGTTTATACTCACAGATGGTCTGATATCAGCTCGCTCATAGGATAACATTTGAGTTTGTATTGGGAATGCTTACAACATTATCTGTGATGAAGCTACAGCAGTACACAGGTAACTGTCAGATCTAAGGCCATACAGCTACTCAGGTATTCATCATGGCTTCTGATAAGCAGTAAATGACCCTCAAAGGTTCAAGCTTTCTGTTCACACATTTACCCAAAAGGTGAGATTCCAAACTTGGAAGTCTTTTAAGGGAAAGAGAGCAATTAAGCCTTTGGGTGTAATCACCTACTAGCTTTTAGGTTTACAGGCAACTTTTGTATTTGAATGCCATCCAATAAGTGTATAAAAATGTGACAGTTGAGCTTTTGACAGAAGTTTTGTAATTAAGACATATGTAGACCAGGGACAAGACTAAATCTACCAGACACATCCTGTGCAATTAATACAGCTTCCAGAAAGAACACGTTTTTATTAGGTATATATCAGTTCCCTGTGAAAACTGGTCTGAGCGATATTTAGAAAGCACAGCATTGTAGGCAGGAAGTTATGGCAGTCCACTGAACTAAGGAAGGAGAGTCTGAAAAGTTGGAGGCTGCAGATCGTTAGTGGGGAGGTTGTTCGGTAGCTTGTACAAGCATCCCATGTAGCTCTACATGATGTTTCCATCATTGGTACCATCTAAGCTGTGCAAAATCTTGCACTTATGTGGAATGTCTTCAGTGCAGCTGTATGTACTCGGTAAAGAGCACCAGCTATCTGGGTTGAGATACATGTCGTGTGTGCTGCGTTAAGTGTCTCTGCACAAGTATGGCCCATTGCAATTGTGCTGTTAATGTCCTAGCTAAACCACTTTTGCTTTAGCTAACCTGGTCTATTTCTCAAGTGAAACAGGCAAGCAGCACATATATGTCCAGTTTATAAGTGCTAAGCTGACTCTATTATTTGCAGTTGTCTGCACATATCTTTCATCTTAAACCCTTTTGATTAGAAAAAAACTTGTATTATGTTAACAGAACACTTATTAAAAGGATTAAAAATAGGCTAATGACAGATATCAAAATATATTTGTGTATAGGGAGAGATTAATTTGGTAGATTTATTTCCAGTGGAGCTCTCCAGGGATCTAGGCTTGTTTTGATACTAATATATTTGTCAGGAAAACTAGACAATGCTGAAAAGCATTAGTTGCTAAAGTCTGTAGATGAGACAAACATTAGTGATTTAGTAACAATAAAGAAAAAGCACGATTGTTAAATGGATCTCGGTGACCTAGTGACATGATCACAGACCAATTATCATGTTATTTCCAATTGCATGTTAGTATCACTATCGATACTATACTATAGATACTTGCTGTAATATAGCAAGATATGCTGTACTTAGAAGCTAAGAAAGTAAGCAGTAATTCTGTCTTAGAAGAATGTAGTATGAATATTCAGTTCAATATGAGCTGCCGATGCTGTAGCTAAAAGAGGCAAAGGCTTCCTTGGATGTATGAGAAGAAAAGTATCTGTAGAAGTAAAGAAGTACAAAATATATTGGCAAGGTCACTAACAAGATTGTGTTGTTTTCTGGAGACTACCCTTCAAGAGGAAGATGTGGAAGTAAAAGAGTTCAAATGCAAGCCATGAAAATTATGCAGGTGCTAGAAAACAGGCCTTATTCTTCCAAGAAAGAAGCAAGGAGTTCTACTTACACAGCTTCTTAAATATAAGGTCAAGAAACACATGGATACCTTTCCATGGAAAAAAAACGTGATAATTGGGCCTTTGTGTCCTGCTGACAAAGCATAACAAGATCGAATGGCTGGAAGCTGTGAGAGTAATTAGATGTAGGAACTGCTTGCTAGGTTAAGTGGAGAACTCACCATTACTTAGATTTTTAAGGAACGGAGACTAGATCTTCTTAAAAAAAAAAAAAAAAAAGAAAAAAGTAATCCAGCTTCAATGAGAGATCTTAATACCTGTGTGTCTATAGGGACAGGAATGCGGGGGTGGCAATGAAAATGGATTGCTGGAGTTTTTGGTTGTCTTTTGTGGGTTGCAGCAAGAACTGAGATGCTTGCCTTGCTTTCTCTGAAATGCTTTTGCATTGTTTGGTGACACAGCCAGCTCTGCATTAAGACAACAGTTATAAAGAGTTCTCGAGCTTCAGAGCTTCAGCCACTCAAGAAGGAATTTCCCCAGACATCCAATTAAGTATATAGATCCAAGGATTTTGTTTGTTTGTGCCTTCCTCTAAGGGAGGAGAAGCTGACCATAGCTAGACATGGGACACCAGGTAATGTGAGCCAGTGTTCTGAGTTGTACAGTGAAACCTCTTAGATGCGGCTGACTTGTCTTGCTCATATACTTGTGTTAGACTGACTGGTGTCTGTGAGGGAATACACCTGCAACCCAGATGGGGAAGGCCCTCAATAGTGGAGGCTAGAGTTCATTTGCTGAGATCGCTTGGGCATATCTCACCTCATCAGTTTCCTGCCTGTGTTGAAGTTTTGCCTATTGGACTCTTATTTGTGCTCCTCTACCTTCTGCCTCAGCAAGTAATTTAATACCCCAATGGGGCCAAATATTTTGGTTTAACTAGAAATTTTGGGAGTCGATGTGGGCTATCTGAATGGAACTTAATGGTTTCTGATTAACAGATGGCCAGCTGGCAGCATCTAATAATTCTTTCTGACTTTGAACTATAAAATTTTGAAACATACAATTTAATGACTTTTATTTAGGGCTCTTTGCTTAACAGGATTAGAGTTGTGGCTCCATTTTCTCCTTAGGTTGTCTTTAAAGACACTCTTACAACTCTAGTGATTATTATTGTCCCACTAAATACCTCTCTGAAAAATCCTGCATCCTTCTCCTGGAAACTGTCAGCAATGCTTTTACTTGGTGAGAAGTGTTGGTAAAGACAGATGTCAAAGCTTCTGCTAGTCGGAATGAACTGCAGGTTGCACTCAAGCAAACTGGGAGGAAGGGGTGTTGGTATACACACATTATGGCAACATAATACCCTGTGCCAAGGAAAAATTCCTTTGGTCATTGTATGTCACCAGTATGTGACGTACAAAGGGGCCCAGAGTAGCTTCATCGCATTCTCTAGTTTTATTGGGAAGGAGTTCAAAATGTACGGGTTTGAAGCATGAAGACTGAATGAAGATTGTATTGCTTAATCAGAGCTTCATGGCAGCACTGGTTCCTAATATACATGTGATATATGCTAGTATGCTCCGTTTACTTTATTAATTTGTAGAGAGGTTCACAGTCTAACCAGTATTAGTGATGAACCTGGAACTACAATGCATTGAGTTCCTTTAACAAATGTAACACATGACATAGTCACATTCAGCTTAGCTCAGAAAACCAAAGGTGTTTTAGAGCAGGCAAAACATAATTCTGGTGGCTGCTGAACCATTCAGTCTGCTGAAGCATAGGATCCAGCAACATTCAAACACAGATGACGTTTGAAATTCCCTTGCCCTTTGTCTCCTTTTACCTTTGCATTATGAACAAGACTTCACGATCCTCTGTGACCGATTTTTTTAATGGATGCTTTTTTTTAAACACAAATATGGAGGAAAAGAGAGTTGCGTGCAGTGCAGTTTCTGTGTTTATTAGAAGGGTAAAGACAGTGAAAGAAACACTAAGAAATAAGGGCCTTTTTCGCTAAGCTACTACCCTCAGGTATGAAATGGCCAGCTCTTATAAACTGGTCCCCTGTTTCTCTATAATGTACTAATCTAATTTAATACTAAAAACACAGTTTGGGGACAAACAGTTCATTCTGCCCTACTTTCTGAAACCCGTCTTCAGATGCTTTTAGTGAATATTTACTGTAATGTATTCTGTTTGCACTACAGTTTGTAGGTTGAATATAATCTTATCTTCCTCACTATGTGCATGTGAGCAAGGCTATTTGTGCCGAACAGTGTTATCTGATACGCTTTGTTGTGTTATTTGCAATGTTACACTTTTCTTTTTCTCAGCTAAAAAGTACGCTAACCATTTATTAGAAACAGAAACATGGGATTGCATTTACTAGACACGACAAAAATACAAAGCAGTATAAAATATTTTTTAATGATACACAGTCAGAGATGTTTAAAGGCTTCTTTGAATACATTATGAGTAGTTAATAAATTAGGGAAGGTGCAAATCTGTTTTGCAAACGATTTGCAAGGAGGAAAGGAGCTACATTTGTCATGTTTTCTATAAAGCAATGTGACCAATGGTAGCACTGAAATACTTGTCAAGAAAAATCTCCTGTTTAGTTGTAGCCCCAAAACCTGAGCCCCACAGTCATTCCGAAAACCTGAGACCCAGATTCAGTTGAATTGAGGAAACTCCTAGCAATTAATATGAAATGAAACTACTACATTGGATGGTCTTGCTTGCTTGTCCAGCCACTAAATTAACTCTTTAAATGAATTTCTGGGTTTGATTTTTGTTTTGGTAAGGGTGTCTGAATTCTTGTTGGTTTTAAAAATCAAACACATAAAAAGAATAATGGGCTGCTTAGGATAAGGCATTTTATAACTGACATTTTCTAAGATTAGGACAGACTTTTCAAACAAAAAAGGTCTCGAAACTGAAAAAAATAGTTTGGATTATTTTTGTTGTTCTCTGCCTCTGTATCACAGTAATAAACTTCAGCTATAATGCAGATATTTCATTCTGAGCACATACTTAATAGAAAAACAGTAAGACTTCTGGTCAGCAAACAAGATAGGCTGTCCTGAAATGCTTCTTCTTTTCCAATGCTTCCTTGTGTCTTACTGATAAAATATTTTGCAACTTCTGACTCTATAATGAAGTTGATTTTTTTAAAAAAATATGATGTACAGAAGAAAAGAAAGCATCACATAAAAAGGTATCACCTATAAATAAAGCAAACTACTGGGCTAGCTGAATAACATCTTGGGTTAACTCAAAATTCTTTTTGCCATTCCTTTTTGGCCAATACTTATGAAGATTTACTTTTGCTTTCACCTGGACTTTCTCTCGTTTCTCACCTTACATGTTTAGGTCCGGAATGCCAATAAGGAATCCACTGTTTTCCAGCTCTTGTACTTTTGTTTAGGCCAAGAGCTGTAGCCGGATCCTTCTGTATTTTGCCCCAGGCATTTGTCCCACTTTCCTTTGACAGAGGAATAGAAAACCACATTTCTAGTATTCCTAAATTAATTATACTTTTCCAGGCTTAAAATACTGTGACAGATCAACAAAACAGTAGCAGAAAACTAATTCCTTCAAAAAAATATGAAAAAAGGAAGTTGTGTAAGATGGTGTAATTAATCTTGCAATAAAAATAATTGTTTACAGTTAAAATTAATGTAACATGCATTCCTCAGCAGATAATAAATTATGGGTTTTCTCATTAGCATTTGAATTGATTTCCTCTAATTTCTGAGGAACACATGAGCATGTGACTAGATTAAGTTTAATTGGACTACAGCTGGCGCTGATTGTGTGTGGATAGGGTGGGGGTTTCTGACTGATTTGGCATCTTCCTGCATTGTGTTTCATTGTCTGTTTCTTCCCGTTCAGCTTTTTTCTGTACAGATTATAAGGCACTGTGAGAAATATTAGAGAATCAAAATGGAAAAGAATCCTCTGATTTGTGAACACAGAAAAACGTACATGAAATATTTACAGGAAGGTCTGTGGTGTCAGCTAGTGAGCAGGCTGAAAGTGAGACAAACATTATACTTTAGAGCCAAACTGGTGTGCAGTGTAACATGCAGATGACACAGATATTATTAGAAAAGCATTTGTGAATCTTACTACAGCAGTGTAAGGTGCTACTCAGTAGTTCTCTGCTGCTTCTTCACTAACGGAATGTCACTGCTGTCACAGGAGAAAGTTGACCGAGATCTGTATTATGTTCCAGAGCTCAGTTCAGTGTTTTACTAGAAAGGGAGCAGCTGGGGCAGGAGTACACATTCTTTCTTACTAACTCTTGTTGCACAGGCAGTAAGCTGTGTCAGACGGCAAGATTTTAAAATTTTGCTGCTAGCGTTACTGGAGTTCGTCTATCAGCCTAGCTAGCCCAGATTTCTTCTTCCAACAGTGGCCACTAATAGCTGCCTGCGGAAGAGCATGAGATTAGGTCAAACATATAGTGATAATCCCTTCCCTGTTCTTCTAATCTTCATTGATATATGGCTCTAGGATTCCATGAAGCAAAGGTGATATCTTTGTGTTTAATAGTCCTGGATGGATTTTTCTTTCATGAAAATATCTAACAGCTTTTAAAATTAATGTTGAGTCTTCAGCATTCCCAGCATCCTGTGTCTAATTTTGTTAGTATAACTGTGAATTGGTTGAACTATTTTCATTTGATACTGTCTAATTCGAGTATTAGAAAAGACCTCTCAGCTGCTTCATGCAACTTCTGATTTTATAGTTAGGATGATGTCTTCTCAGAGGCAGGGCTTTAAAGCTAAAGAGTCCTGCTCTATTTAAACATTTCTGTGTAGAAGTCACTCCAAGTCCCAAGTATCTTTGCTGGCCTTTTCTTTCTATTTTCAAATTCTGCTACAAATTTTGAGCTACAGAAACCAAAGCTGTATTGAGTGCTCAAGAGCTCATTCTGGATTCATACAGTGGTATAGCGATGTTTTCTGCTTTTTTCCTCTTTTCCTTTCTGAAGACTGTAATTTCATAGGGAGTACCATGCTATTCAGTGTGACTGGGGGTGACAGGACTAATAAATATAGAAAGGCACAGAGAGGGCTACCTGTTGAGAAGAGCATCATGCAAGTAGTGGATAATTTAGAGACTATGCTTCTTGTCCTCTACTAAGATGTTTCACATACTGAAAAAGGAAACAGTTTAAAGAATCTATAGATGACAAAATAAATTCAGTGGAGGAAGTACTGACCTTGGGGCATATGGTGAGGTTATTAATGGGAAAGAAAAGGCCACAAGGTATAATGAAAAGGCAGATGCTAACAGTGAGCAATTTAATAAGAAATGCAGATAGAGAGCAGGACTCATTCACAGTGTAATTCAATTTAGGTCAGCATTTGAGGAAACATATGAAGAATGAATTTGGTTCATGCTGTATAATCTTGGTTTTGATTCTCTCCGTCATCTTTTGTCTTCCAGGTGCTTTCCATCACAGCTAGAAATGGAAAACGATGTTTACTGTTGGTTCATGCTGTACTTGAAACAAGTAACACATGTGAGGGGAAGTAGAGAAAATGTTTTACAAGTCAAATTTAAATTAAAATATTTTAACTAGTAGGTTCCTTGGATGGTGTTCTAGAACTGGTTTTCAAACATGCACTGAGAAGGTAGACAAAGATATTTTAAGAATGAGTAGTGGACTGAGAGACTTTATATTCATGGCATTTCTTTAGACCTTTCTTCCTAAGGAAGAAAATCCATAGATGATAGATCAAACATGATTAGAATGGGGAGAAAACAGAAAATGACAATATAGGAGGGTAACCTTACCAAAAAAAATCAAGAAAAGAACAAAGAAAGAGTGAACGATGTCTAGGTTTTGCTTGCATTTGGATTGAGGAGTTGCCTACTGCATGAGTTGCCACATTTACACAGCTCTTTCTTTTACATACACATAGCAGAGCATAATTGGAAAGGTAGCCCTTGCGACTTATGAAATATTTGATGCTGTCTAGTGGATATTTTTGTCAGAAATAAGACCACATACAAAATTATCTTTTCTGCCTACTTTGTCCCTTTTTTTTTCTGGAAGGTTGATATTAGCTTTTGAAACATGATCTTAAAAATGTCTGACATTTCCCTGATACATGTATGAAACAAAAAAAAAAGAAACGATTTCCCTTCTTGGGATAAATATACTGGGCAGAATTAATTCCCCCGTGTGAGGATTTGGCCAGTAACAATACCGTTGCTTTAAGAAACATATAATATCTTCTTAAACCTCTCTGAACACTGAGGAATTAAGTTGTATGTTTCATCTGAAAAATTACAACTCCAGCAGTACATTGTATGTTAGCCTCATACTGAGAAAATGGCTTACCACTAATTTGAAAAAAAGAATACCCTCTTTTCAGGGGCTGGCACTGACTCTTCCAGATGGGTTTTTCATGGAGTATTTTCTGCCAAATAATGTTCAGACATTTGCTAGATGTGAGAGGTTTGTGAGATTTAGGAAGGTTAGAACCCTACATATTCTGGCTACAGACCAGTTTCAGGCAATCTGTTTCTTGGGACCAGAGCTGTTAACGTAACATCTTGTCACAGGGGAAAAAGACCCTCGATATCAAAGTTTACATTTCTTAGTTAAACCTAGATATAATTCTCTATTGAATTATATGGAACTGTGTATCCTTCAAAATTATGATTTATTATTTGTATTATTATGTATTATTTGTGGTGCCTAGAAATTCATGTCATTGACGTGGTACTTACTGTGTTCAGATCTTGCAGACAGAAAAGCTCCAGCTTGCATGTAGTGTTTTAAAAGTATTTTTTGAACACTGTGGGTGTGGGGTTTCCTGTGCATGCCAAGGAATATGGGATTACCAGGCTAGTGATCACCTGACAGTGGGATACCCTTTTTAGAAGCATGGCAAGATTCAAAATATGCAAGTAAGCACCAGTGAGGCTTTTGCAGTGCTTTCCAGAAAAAACCAACTGCTGGTACTGTGCCTGCAGTAAAAATAATATGTTCCTTACAGATTCACTTAAGCATGAAAAATAATTATGCCAACCCTAAAAATAAAACAGAACACTAGAAGAAGTAGTTACGAAAAAGGAACAAGAGCAGTTAATTGCAAGTCTGATCAGACCTGTTCTGCATTGTGCTTTTCTGTGTTTTTTTTACCTCTTTGCCCCATCTCCAGCTGTGAGCAAAAATAATCCTTAATGTAAAGTACAAGTGTCCATCTTATATTTAAGCATTAATTTGGAGAGATGCTATGAACTGCCCAGCTTCTCAATGTTATTTTAAAAAGCATTGCAGGTTTCTAGGGAACCTTCTGCAGTCAAGGGCTTTTATAGCCTCCAACCCTCACCAAACTTTTTTCTTCTGTGCTCAATTTATATGCCCACGTCCTTTTGAATTTGAAGATTTTGGCTAGTCTCATCTAGATTCTTGCTTCAGTGACACACTCTGATCAAAGTATTATTGTACAATTTGACTGCAGCAAAATGCGCTGTGTACCATCTCTAATTGGTTGGGCTGTCAGTACAGGATTTTAGCCTGCCCAGAACTTTCAATCTTCTGTGCTTTATGTGCATTAAATCTTTCACCATCTACAAAATGCCTTCCCTCCCCCCCTCACTTTGTGCTGTAGGAGAGCTATAGTCCATAACCTTTGTTTTCAGTTTTATCATAAATTGAAATACACGCACACTTAAATTTTCCTAATAAATAAAGTGCTATGTTGTTCTAAAGCTGCCTTTTCACCTCATTACAGCTCAGTGGAGTGGAGAGTGATGTCATGGTTGACCCAGCACCAGCATGCCCATAAATGATACAGTATGTTCCCCCCTTTACTTCCTGGCTAAAGCACTGGGAAGGAGCTTAATATGAAATTCATGCCGTGATGACAGATTTAAAAGTTGCTACAGACTGTAACAGACAGCAACTGCATTTTGCAGACATACATGACACATACCACTCTCTTGTATTCTTAAGTGATGACATTTTCAGTTTAAAGAGTTATGCTTCTATTGCGTATTATGGCTGTCTGTCTACAAAATTAGGCGGGAGGAGGGAAGGAAAGGACAGGACAGAGAAAACACTGAACTTGACATAGAGCTCTGCTTGGAGAATATGTCGAATATTAATCAGTGGTCGGAGGGGCGGCACACACCAGTTTTCCAGCAGACTGCACTTCTAGTCTGTGCCTTTTGGGGGATTTTGGCTGTTTGGAGGCAGACAAAGCAGTTGTACTTCATCTGGTGAAATGGGCCCCTCGCACTTTTAACAAGGAGACTCTGAAAACCCAAACGGTGCTAAACTGTAAATCTGCAAGCAGGAAACTAACATGCCAAACTTGAGACACCCTCCTTTGGCTGGGCTTTCCAAGCAATTAAATAAATAGCCATCATGCGGTGTCTCCGGGGCAATAAAACATGCCACTGAGGAGAATTTACAGGAATGGGCCAGGGAGGCTGTTGCCTGATAGAGGGCTCTGATGTTCTCCCCTTGCGCCTATGTCTGTGCTGGAGAAGCTTCTCATGAAAATAAAACTCGATTTTAAATATGAGCACTGGTTTATAACCTTGGCATCTTCCTTCACCCTCCGCTGGCTGTCCTTTTCTGCATCTACTCAGTATCACACCATACATGACAGGTAAATCGTCACTCAAATTGATAGAAAGCAAAGTTATGCAAATATATAAGAATGGATTACTAGCTTTGCACTAGATCAGAAAACAAAATGACATTGGCCTCTTATCAGGAGGCATTTCATACTGTTACTGCAGTTTATGCCAAATAGGCAACCTCCTCCACTGGAAAGCATATCCATTAATTTCCTTCAGAATTCTTAGATGCCTGACCAGGATTTCAGAAAAGCTGAAGGAAAAGAATACCCTTGAGCATTCCTCCACGTTCTATTCGGACACATGCGTACAGAAACAGGATTTTAAGATATTTTAGATGCTGAGCACCCTCAAGTCAGAGCTGAAGGAAATCAGCCCCATGCAGAATTATGTCTCTAGCATGGTAGGAATGCCCAGTCACAAGAGACATGATCAATAAAGCTTATGGTTTATGTACCTCAATATTGAGTTTCCACATTTTGATTTAAGGAGTTCCCAGTAACATAACCCATGGGGGCTAAATTTTCCTGCTCTGCATGAATGAAATGTTGCCATTTGTTCAATATTCAGGTTATTTATCATTTGGAATCCTCCCCATATTAGTGAAGCCAAATCCCCTTGCAGAAAGAGGCAATTCTGAAAAAGGAGTATAAAGCTTTGCTCCAATAAGATATCAGCTAGTGAAAAGCAAAGCTATTTGAATTAAATCAAAGCAGAATCAAAACTTGAGTGCTGTTGAGTCTGCAAGGTTTTGTCTTGCAGGCAAACTTTTGTGAGTTTCAAAGGAGCTGTGGATTTTTTGACCTTATTAAAATAATGAAGTGCTGTGAATTTCATCAAAAGATTGACTATATGAGGTTTCCAACTTTGGTCCTCAGTTGAGTTTGCTTGCAGAAAGATTGCTAAAGCGTGTCCGCATATAAAGATCCAGTTCTTCACCAGAGAACCTGAGGTGAGAGTGATATTTCAAGTAGATGACCTATCTTTCAATATATCTTACAATCTGGAATTTACGTGTCTGAGTAAAACCTGTGTAAACACCTAAATGCTTGACTCTGATTTTGAAGAGATGTCACACTATTTTTCCCAGCCGGTCTTAGCTGAAATGTTGTAAACGGTTTTGACATAGATCGTAGGGTATGCAGTTTTCTGTCTTCCGTTACAGGTGCCAGATCAGTGGAAATATCTTTTTAGTTCTTCATTCATTCTAGTTTCCCACATCATGTTAATTTATCTTTGTCTCTTGCAGAGCCTCACTTAGCTGACTAGCTCCCATTTGTCCCCTGACCTATGACTGCTACTGGTTATGTCGAGTATAGGATGAGGAGGGGAAACTACCATGAGAAAGGTGTCTTTTTTTTTCCATCAATCCCTTGAGGAATTGAGCCTAGTCACTGCAGAAAATGTGAGGATGCTTTGTAAGTTTCTAGATTTATTTTCATTCCAAGTGATGTTTTTAACAATTACTGTCACTGCAAAGAATATGAAAAAGTATTGTTTAGGAAAAAGTTATCATCATTGTATTTTCTGGAAGGTCAGATAAGGGTGTGTTAGTACAGAATTCATGCAGATTTCTTCACAGCAGAAAAATGGATTGGCTGTGAAAGTCAGATTTTTGTAAATTGCTGTTTTAAACCAGAAAATATTAAATTGCCATCAGTTTGCTATTTTTTTTATTTTACAGCTTATGGAGGATGGATACTAATTTTTCAGTATTAAGATATTTTAAAAGGAAACATAGCTGACACTGTAAAATTGAAGGAATTAGAGATGGTTTAAAACTAGTGGCCTGTTCTCCAAACCTAGAGCATGGAATAGTAACATGTGAAAAGGGAAATCACCAGGGATGAAATATTGACCAAGATAGCAGGCCCTCTTCAAATGAAAGTGTAACAAACTAGAGCCTTATTAATCACTGCTTCTCATGTGTGCATTGTTGTTTTTTTGTTTCCTAAGCAATATCATTAATGGTGAAATGTAACATTGTAAGTATAGTTCTGTAAAATTATTGTGATTTTTTTGCCAATTCATTAATTCTTAGTCTGATTATTGCTAAAAAAAAATAAAATTGTATTTTGCTATTTCCAAAGACTTCCCTGGAGATCTGAAGCTGAAACTGTCATGGGAATATTTTGTCAAACCTAAATAAACACCATTTTACTTTTTATATTTTGAATGAGCCCCCTATGTGGGTGGTGACATTAAATTAGTAAAACTTATTACTGGAAGAAAAACTATATTCTTAAATATAATTTATAGCTGTTAAACCTAGAGCACCAGGACCCAGCCTCTGACCAATTATATGCAATTTCACGAACCTGAATATGATTGTACAAAACATAATTAGCAAGTTATATGTGTATCTGGAATATAAGATTAACTCTGTGTGGTTAAACCTTTATTCTGGGATGTGAACATTGACCTGCCTTGCAGAAATTGGCATTTGCCTTCCAAAGAATTAAGTCTGGTTGGACTTTAGCAAACATTGGAGTGGTATTAGCTAGCTCTGGTTACCATCTGAGTCAGTTAGGAGTTCTCCTGGACATGCCAGGTGAGAGATGGTGGAAACAGACAATGACCTGTCAGCAGGAAGACTTAAACTTCTTTTTGTTTCAGGACAGAAAAATCCTTGAGAAAAGGATGAATTTGAATAGGTCATAAATATGGATTTGAGTGATGAAAGAAAAATGTATGTTACAAATTTAGATCCTCCTCTATGAACACAGAGTTGGGAAGAGATGTGTAATATGAAAGCCTCCGTATATCTGACAGTTTAACAGCTGGAACATGTAGGATGAGAACTTTGCAACTAGTTTCATCAGTAGGGAGATGTATCCATTCTTTCCTTCTCTTCCCTGTACGCTTTGGTGTTCTACTGTGTTGCCTGTATTAAAAAGTGATTTTTGTTTTTATGTATTCGGTATTTATCTTCATATGGCTTCTCTTTAGGACAATTTCATAGTTCCGTCAACCCTCAAAGATATCCGTTCCCTTATGACAGCTATAGAGCTAGAACATTTTTACAGTGGCAAGCCCATGGTACTCAAATGGTAACAGGCTGCTACACCAGAAACTGCATGGGCCAGTTTCCACACCACAAGACTGGTGTGGAAGTCTCTTCTAGTGACTTACATTAGACAATGCTGCAGTGTAATTGGGAAAGGACCTGAAACCTGAGCATCCTCAGTGAGTTTGTAATAGGAAATGCCCCATAAACCTGTGGCAAAACTTTGTTGATATGTGTTTGAATGTGTATGTGCTTCTGGATTTACATACAGATAAATATAGGCTGAATGCATTGTATTTTAGGCAGATATGGTGCGGGTCAAATTGCAGTGACAGAGAGCAAGGGAGATTGAGCCCGGATGTGATTAGCATAGAACTGAAAATGTATACATAAATCATCCTATTTTCTTTGTTTAAGAGTTAACTGGAAACAAGTCTGGAATTATCTAAACTGGTACGCTTTGTTTAAATCAGTAGGGTAAATAAGTCCAGAATTTGTCTGCATAAAATACTAGTTGTTCTTTTCAACTATCTAATAGTAAATGGGTCTCCATAGCAATATTGCTAACTTTAAAAACAATGAAGTGTTCAAAAGGCAGGGTTATTAATTCATTAAAAAAAGAGATGATATGCAGCAGTGTTGAGTAGAATAAACACAACTGCGTACTCTGCATTTGACTGTGTCTTTGCTTATATGTACATTACGGAGCAGTAGTCCAGTGCATGGCTGCTCAGAAAGAAGTGGCATGTGCAGATAGGTGACATAGTACCATAGGTATCAGCTTAGAGACAGATGCGCTACAGCCTGTGATGAAGTGACATGCAGATGAGAGCAGGAGGGCTTGCCAGCGCTTCCTTTGCCAGTAGTGGGTACAGAGAGAGGGAACCAAATTAGTCTGTTGCAGTGTCCCAGCGCAGCAACAGTGTTACAGTACAGGAACATTTTATCACTTATGACTTTAAGCTGTATAATGCTTCCTGGATTCTTACATTCCTCACTAGTAACTGCTTTTACTGTCATACTCTGCAAATTTGGAGGCTGATTCTACAAATCTTGCTCATACAACTTGTCCTTAGAAACACAAGTTAACCTCTTGGAGTCAGTGGTTACTCATGTGAGCTAGACTAGGGGTCTTGAACTGACATCTCATTCAACAACAATTAAGGAATAAGGACTTTTTTCTCCTTTGCCTCTATGTATGAAGCGATTTTTATTTCATATAGAAGACAGATATGTCTAGCTGCATTAGTGAAACATTTCTATATAATTGCAAGCCTGTTAGACTTCAAAGTGTATTGTTTCTCTTTTTTTTCTCTCCATGGTTCTAACACGACACTGGAATGTTGTCTCTGATCTTTAGCAAGTTGATACAGCTCTGACAGTATGGGAAATTGACAGGAAAAATGCTGAAATCAGACCTGCTGATGTACTGTACTTTAGTGCATGAGCGGTCCACCTGATTTCAACGTGGGGATAGAAGGACATCAACTGCCCTGGGATATATGACTGATGCAGAAGTGTCTAGCATTACCAGTTTGCTTTCAGTCTGCTTGACAGGTGAAGCTGTGGGGCAAAGCTGATGATCACGAGGTGTGCTTTCCTCTGGAGCTCTTTGGTTAATAAGGCCTAATGGGTAGGCACAGTACCTGTTGCAGTGAAACATGGCAGCCTACGTCTGGCTTCAGGAATTCATGCACCAGGTGGCGACTCAAAATTAACTATTTGCTGTGCTCTATGTGTCCTGACACCTGCGTGTGTTAGCACTGTTTTTGAAAACTAGAAGGTGACATAAGTCTCACATTGGCAGCATGGGAAAATTAGATATAGGTTTGGGAGATGAAGAAATACCTAGATAACATGGATGGGAGGAATATATCACAGAAGAAATATCATTGCTAAGAGCACCTTTTGCTGTATCAATATGTGTGTAACAAAAAAAGGACAGACATGATTCTCATTTGCTTGAAAGAAATGCTTTTACATTATTCCCCTCGAAACTTTCCTTTTTTTTCATGTGATGGCTACAAAAACTTTCTAACAACATGCTGACAAATTCAGTCACATTGCTTACTTGTATTCCTCTCTTGGACTGTCATCGTCAGTCATCTTGTTTTGGAAAGTGAACTCTTTGAGTAAAGACCCCCTGTGTTTTACAGCACCTGTCACAGTGGGTTCAAGTTCATGGTCACGTTAATGCAAATATATAATAAATAAAATTTAAATTCATTAATAGACAATATTCAAGAGGATACTCTAATCAATGAATAGTTGTCGTGTCAAAAAGATCACAAAAAGAAAGTGCACAAGAGATTAGGCTGAAGGCCTCATTTTCCTTCAGGCAGATGTACATGTGATAGCTGTTGGAATTATTTTCATGCCAAAGGTGAGCACATTGTATATCTAATACAAGTTTGTAATGTGATATTGTAGAAAACCACATTAGCAAAAATTTGGATGGCAGATGCAGAGGCTTTCTATCAGCTGTGGCTCTGGGAATTACCACAAAAGATTAAAGGCCAAATTCTACTGATGTCCAGGAGTAACTTATTTCACCAATCATGCAATTGGAATGAACAGGCAAAGTAAATAAGGATAAAGGATGGCAGAAGATGACCAAAAAATGACAATACAAAATGTTCTTTTTTGATGGGAGGTGGTGTTTACCTAGGAGGGATGGGATAATTTATTTTTTTTTAGGGAAATAAAATGGCTGAGCAGTTAAAAGCTGGAATTTGTATCTCTTAAAATGGCAGAGACCTCTTTAATACATTTCATACAGAGACACTGACTTTTGATAACTAAATCTCAATTTAAATTTGCCTAAAGTTATCTGGAAATGGAGTATGGCTTATTTCTGGTATTTAGAGCTGCTCATCCTAACCATCAAAGTATTACAGGTGTTTTGCAAGCCAGGTTGTGAATCTCACTTTTGACAAGCAGCAGTGTCACTTCTTGTAGTGCTGTCCGGTAGGCTGAAAGAATTCACATCCTGACAATGCTGTGTCAGAATTTTCTGCTTTCCCTTCCCTTCCCTTCCCTTCCCTTCCCTCCCACAGTATTTTTCTTCTCCCTGTGCTAATGTGTCAAGTTTTGAATAGAAAGTATCACTAGCCAAAATTTAGAGATTCAGAACTGAAATCTCTCAGAACCAAAATAGTTTATGTAAGCCTTGATTGAAGTTTTCTCTGTTCACTACAATAATTAGTCAAATATTATATTCAAGTTCCTAAACATGAGGAAGCCTGGATTTGGACTGGGTATTAATTCCGTGAGTTGAGATGATGCTGTTGTACCTTGTACTCTTTAACATCTGTTGTATTTCATTGACTGGTAGATAAAGGGCTATGTGTGCATATGTAGAGCAAGAGTCATCTGTGAACTAGTAAGAATAAACTAGGCAAAGGCTGTTGGTTATTTTAGGGGAAATGGAACATATTAATCCCTGTTTTACCTGACCTAAAACTTAATCCCAGAATAACCTTTCAAGATACTTTCAAGATGAATTATTTTATTTTTTGGCATTCTCAAGACTGGAGTCAATGAAGACAATCTTCTCCCAAAGCTCATACTGTGCTGACTGTGAATCTGATACAGCATTTGTTTATTTACATAGTAAATCGGTTTGCAGTAAATTTCAAATGTATCAGAAATCAGTACAGTTAATTTTCATTCTGTTACTGTTAGATTTGGATTTTTTTAAGTCTTAAAATGAAATCTGTGATTAACCTTTTATCACCTAAATAAGATGATTGATACCCATGCTTGCTAAAAATGGAATTTATGGTTTTGAAAACTGTTCTAGTTCAGAAAATGTTTGAGATAATCTTACACCAGTGTTTTAATCCCATTTCATTGTGTTGCTTGTCAAGTCTTCCCCTTTTAGAACTTAATTTCCTCTCTCTTCATGGATGTTAGAAATGGACAAAACCAGTAAGTATATTCAGACTTCTCTCACCTTATTTCATAGACTTTTGACAGTGTGTTTGATTGTGTTCTTAACTCTCTGGGGAGACATCTGTGATTTGCTGAAAATCTTGGTACCTTTGAGTTACCCCTTGTTTCCTGAGGGAGAAAGAAAAAGGTTTGGGATTTAGCCGAAAGTCTTGTAAGGAGATACTTTCAACGCTTTCAGTTAAGACATGTTTTAAAAATGTTTAAATGGATGACTTCATGCTTCATTTTATGGCATTCCTGGAATACTGTTACACATACAATAAATGTTCATTTAATCACGAATACTATGCTAGTTGTCATTCGTGAGACAGTGCAATAAAGTCCTCACAAGTTCTAAATGGCCTATTTTATATAGAATACAATATCCTTGAGCTATAGCAGTGATGTTCACGTTAAACTCAAGGATTTAAGTTTTAAATTGAAGGGTCTTTCTCTTATTTCGCCACGCACATGACTTCCCGTAGAAGTTAATCTCAAAATGTACTGAGTCCTCCCATTTTATAACATATTTTATAGGGGAAGATAATTGCTCTTGTGCTGCTCTTTGGTCTGATTCTGTTAAATTTATTCTAGAAATCTGTTATCTGTAATAGCTAACAAGAATATCCACATCTAAATAGTTTTGCTATGGTGGTACTGCCTAAACATAACAAGGGAAGCAGATACGATGCACAGTTTATGCATACTCTTTAGAGAGTAGTGAGTGACATTTACCATTTGACACAAGATATTTACATCCGTTCATCAAAATATGACTCCTCATCGCAGTCTTCTAAAGCTAAGCCAGTAATGGACAGGATTATGGTAATTTAAAAATGAAACATAGTGTAGAAAAAGAACATGATAAATACATATCGTATTGCTTTATATAGCTCTAGTAAATGTCATACCTTAGGCTAGACTGAATACGTTTTGAGTTTCCCATGCAAAAATCATTTTCGACGCGAGTCAGTCAACAGCCTTTTCCTTACTCATTACTACTTAGTCTAAAGATCTTAGGAATCTGTTTTTGTTTCATTATCAGTTTCTTTCTGAGAAATATCATTGTCTTTACCTAGTACTAAAATATATAATAATTTCCCTTCAGTTTGTAACTGGGGCAAAAGTAAATTATCTACCAATTCTGTGAAACTACTTCTGTGCCTGGATCTTTCATTCTCTGTGTGATGCTTTAATCTGGAAATTAATATAACAGATACTCCTCAAAGAGTCTCAGAAAGAAGGAGAAAAGGGTGTTTTATATTGGAATCAAGCCACCAGCTAGATACTTCAGTTTTCTTTATTTGGAGAGCAGTAAATCCTTTTTGCAAGTGGAATAAACCAGTGAGAATAACTAGGAAGGCATTTAGTGAATTACACAAAGGGTGTGTGGTTTAGACCTTTTCTGGAACACAGGCTGCAGTTTAGCTGTCGAGGCACTATCATTCTCCTCAAAGGTGAAATGATTTAGAGGCCTAGAGAAACTTAATTTTTCTTGATCACCATGTGCAACCTGGAATTTTAATGGCAGGCATAATTAATTCTTCTGATGTTAATCATCAGGGCTGGGCTCCACAATTATCAGCCTAGTGCAGCTGGGGCATGGTGCAGACATGAAAAATTAGGAAAATGAATCAGTAATAGGGTGGCAGATTTAATCTGCATCATGAAAACAAAGTTAAAAAGAGGGAGATCGAGAGAATTTCAGCTGAAGCTTTTGTGCCAATGAGCACTGACAGAACTGAAAAATGTTGCCGATGTCCAAAGTGATTGGTAATTACCAAGCCATTGAATTTTTTATTGTCAATTTATCATTGCGCCAGAGGTTAAATTTAACATCTTCTTCTAAAGCCATCACTCTAGGAGGAAGGCAAGCTTTGCATCACGTGGCCCAGGAGTCAGTGAAAGGTTAATCAGGTATTTCTTTAGTTTGTGTGTGCTCCCAAATCTGTCTTTCTTTTTGTGTCCTTTATGCTGCATATATACCGTGGGGTATTTTTTAATTTATATTACCTGTACATTTCAGAAAAATATTAGATTGCATTCCTCAGCACAGCATCATCTGCCTTGCTGTGTATTTGTAATGCTGTATTTTCATACTTCCCCAGGCATATTTTACACACATTTCAATATGTTTATGGAGATTTTATATATACAAAGAACTGTATGATACAAGGCAGGCACTTCCCAAGTAAGGAAAAAGATAATCTTAGCGTCTGAAAGTACTGCAGGAATTTAAAAAAAATCTGATGTAATTTGGTTTGGGTGTTGGGTTTTTTTTATTTCTTATCTGTGTTATCTGGTTTGCACTTGATTTTTGCTTTGTTCTGAAGCCATGTTGTTTGTGAATGGTCCAGTTTAAGATCAGGGTAATGTCCGGAATGCCAGAAACTGATTTGGGGCTGAAGGACTGAGAGGGGAAGGCTGTTTGCATTTTCCATCGTGTACAATGCTGAGTACAGTTTTGCACTTAGCAAATAAGAAATATTCACAATTCATAAAGGGAGCACACGTTGCTCCTTTGAGTTCCCCCCCCCTCAAGAATATATAATAAATGGTAGGGTCTTTTTCAATGCAAAAGCCATAAAAGACTGAAAGAAAGACAGCATCAAAATATCCTTGTAATAGAAATATGTGACATAAATATACATTCATATGTTAGGGACCAAATTGAGCCCTGAAGTAAGTGGAAATCTGTTCAATTAAATAGTAAGATTTGTGCTTCTCTGATTATAGGGTTGGATCTACCCTGAAAATTCCAAATGCATATTCTTACACTCATTGCTATGTAGCTGTCTTCTAATACAATGTTAAATACAACTTCTGTCTACCTAAATTCCTACCTTAATTCTGCTCAGTGAGCTCACTTCTATTTACTGTATTTTTTGCGTGTTTATTTTAGATTCCAGACTGTGCTCCGATTAAGGGAATTGTATGCATTTTCTATAAATTAAAAATGGAAATGGCCTTTAGGGGAGAGTCAGTAGAGGAATCAATGCATGCATTAATTACTGCAATTCATTACCCAAATAAACACAAGACTCAGCCTTTTGCTGGATACAAATTTAGGGACATACGATGTTTACAAGAGACAAAGGCTTGTGATCCTGCTCATGTTAATCTGCAGATCAAAGTATGTGAGCCTGTTCCTAGTGGAGGCTCCTTTGGGGATACCATAGCTGGGATCAATCCCCCCATGCAGGCAGTGAATTATTACTGCTGAATACAAAAGCTGCTCACGTGACACCACTGTCCCCTAACAACAGGGACACTTGCTCCAGATAGTGCTTTAGAAGAGCATGTTTTCTTGATACCTCGCTTTTCTATAATTAAACTCAAATCATAAAGCAATAGCTGTACAATGACCATTGATTCCCTTCATAAACAAAAATATGCTTCAGTTCGTAGCAAATACTCAGTCATTTGAAAGAAAAACATGGAAATGTAATCTTTAGCTTCCCAGAGGCTTTATAGAATATAAAGAGAAGGTTAGAAAATACATAGCAAATAAAATTATACAGAAAAAAAATCACCAATTTATTGAAAAGGTTTCATCCTCTTCTGAATTAGTATCCTTTCTTTTCCTTAAGAAGAGACTAGAAGAGTACTGGAAGAATGCAATTTTCCTAACAGCATCGGGTTGTCTTTCTTTGTCATATTTTATAGATGGAGGATAAATTACCATAGGAAGGTTTGTGTTCAAACCAGGACATAGAGCATGATTTGAATCTCCCTGCATTTTGCATAGCTGCTATTGTGGGTGCAAGCTCACCCCCAGTCCCAGCAGCTCACAGCAGAACACCAGCCAGTTCCTCCCTTCCCCTTGGAACACTCAGCTATTTTAATGGGATTCTGACCAAAACTGCAACTAATTAAGAATCAATTCAGGACCATTAGTAAGTGGAACTAAGCTAGCCAGTGTTGCATATTTCAAAAGAGTTCCCTTTAATGAGAGGAGTCCTTGGACAGGGGAAGAAAAACCCCACAAGCAGATTAAAGATAGTGTAGGGACCTTCTCCAGTTAAACTAAACAACTAATGCTACACAGCAAGATGCTGAACTTGTAGTCCTCTCTAATTGATCTACTTACTGTTCTTAAGGAAACTCAAAACAACAAAGAATGCAGGTATTAACTGCTTGTTAGTCATTCAATAGCTATTTATAAACATTAACAATTGTTACATTTAGCAGTCTCTCTTTCTCTTCATCAGAGAAACATATGTTATCTTTTTTTTCAGACATATTAACCTTAGAACTGTCAAACCATTTTCTTTTCTTTGGGCTTTGTACTTCTGCAACATCTGCTTGTCTGCGCTGCATTGCCTGCAGATGGTATTTTTAAAATTTGTTAAGGGGTTAGGATGCCATATTTTTGACAGCTGTAGTTTTGTTTCACCATAGAGCAAAACTTCGCTAAAAATGCAGTGCTTTAAGGGAATTATTTCATTTTCATTATTTCATTAGTTGTATCAATTTCTCTCCCTAATCTCTTACATTGTGAGTTCTGTTAATGAACTGGTAGCATGTAAATGTAATCATTTTAGGCAAACTAGAAAAAGCAATATATGGCTGATTGATTTGAATTATTAGAGTGGGAATGCATACAACTATATTGAGATAGTCTGATATTTAAGTACTAAAATCACTATACAGTAAATTGAAAGCACAAACCCGAACATACTATGTGGTAAGTCCTAAACATCACAATTTGCTCAGCTCATGAGAAACTGCTTGGACAAGGGTTCTCGGTTTGAGACAAACTAAACAGGGTGACAAATCCACTGTGAGTGTGTTTAAGAAAAAAGTATGCAGAGCTGTTTATATTCCCAGCATATGAACGTGAATGGAGACCTCACTGCATCACCTTTATAGCTGATACATATTTTAGATGTTTGTAGAGTAAGTTAAGAATTTACACAGGAATTACCAGGAACCTTCATTATTTCAAAACACCAACTAATTTGGTTGCAAAGGACAGAATGTGCTAGAACATCTTTCCAGTATGCATGTTTGAAAGATGAGCATCTTGGCTATTTGTTTTCTGTTTTACAGTCTAAGCTGTATTGCTAAACAAACAGTGTGCACTCAGGACAACATTCTCCTGCAATAAATATCAATCAGAACAATCATAAAGAGGCAAATGAAATTTGGGTTATTTATCTTTGTAGGAAAAGTGGGCCCTAGCCAGGAGCAGAAGCATCTCCCTGTCACTGCCATTTCCATTAGTCCTTGCTTTGGATACATGGACTCTTAATACAGAGACTGTGTACAACTTGCAAGTACTGTTTTTAGAAGCTATATCTGTTTAACCAAGCTTCTCTAGCTTCTGTGAAAAAGGAAACAGGGTTTGTGTATGCAATGACAGGTGACAGTGAGAACAACAACAGAGGAACAGAGTCTGGGGAGAGAGGAAAAAGGCTACTTTAAGGAGGCTGGAAATAAATCAGGACTGACTATTAAACATGCACTTTTTTATTTTTTATTTTGAATCTTACTTGGATATTGCATTTTTAGTAATCTCAGATGTATGTTGACATTTAACAGGGAAAATGACTGACAGATCAACAGCCGTGAACTTTTTTATTTTTAATAAAAAAAGCAAACAAGTATTTTCAGCTCTCTTTCCTGTGGGTTGTATGCTAAGATCTGAGAAGGATAAAAATATAGAGTCCTCCCACATCCTCGTCAAAGCTTTTGGCTTTTACAAAATAAATGGAATGGAACAAAGCATCACTTGAATGTATAGAAGGATGTTTGGAATGAGGACAGGCCAGGAGACACATGACCAGTATTTCCATGCCAGTGGAGATCCACAGACCAAGCATCAACCCTCGGGCAAGTAACCCTCAGAACAGCTCCCAGATGCTATAAAAACTATTTCAGAGTGGTTGTGCAGCCATTCCACATCTCATGGGCAGAGGATTCTACTGACCTGATCTGTGCCAACAAACACAAGCAATATCCTTTTCTTTTTTTTGTTTTTTTTCCTTTTTTGTCTTAGGAGGTGACCTGAATGTTTCTCTGTTTCTATTCTACCATCAGTTAGAAAAATAAAGCCTCTGCTTGAGCTGAAAGAGGTGGAGGTCCCTCATCGCATCTATCTTCTGTGCCTTATTTTTACTCATCTATAGTAACCTATGAGGATCTCCTTATGTTCACTTACCATCAGCATATTCAACATGACAATATAACTGCAGAACTATCGATACTGTCAAGATCAAGACTCCTTCCCAGTTTGTATATGTTGTCCTTTAGATTTTAGTTGAGTGTGTTATTTATACAGCTTTGGTTTCTGACATCTTCCTGACTATTCACTTTCCTTTATGACAGCAATGAACCTCGAATCATGGGGGGGTGGGTTGGGTTTGTTATGGGTTTTTGTGGTGTTGTTTTTCTTTTTTATTTTTTTTTTAACATAAATAATTATTTAATGGTAATATCTGACAGGGACTTGGTAAAAAGGCTGATATGCTACTGGAGTTCCTACATCAGGTAAGTAACGATGTCATGTTGGCTAAAATTTCTGATACTATGGAAACTGATAAAGTCTGAACTGTTATTATTTTTATTTTTACTTCTTG
The DNA here is from genome assembly GCA_013398815.1 of Ibidorhyncha struthersii. Classification (NCBI taxonomy): domain Eukaryota; kingdom Metazoa; phylum Chordata; class Aves; order Charadriiformes; family Charadriidae; genus Ibidorhyncha; species Ibidorhyncha struthersii. The sequence goes on along the minus strand of VZSZ01006025.1, from coordinate 374,662 downwards.
GCACATATTTACTGCTTGCTTTCCCATGCAGTTTGCCAACAACTTTTTTGCATGACTGCCAGCAGTATGGAGACTGCAAGAATCTACAATTGCCTTTGTCTTCCTTTCAGAAATTCATGAAATACATTTCACATCCTTGCAGGGAAGATCTTTCTGTCTCTAAACAGGAGGAGGTGAAATAGAGTTGAAAGAGCAGTTCTTTTCCTTCCTCTTCTCAGATATGTAGCACTCCTTTATTGATTCTCCTCCAGGATGCATTCCCCAAAGAGAACTCCCCTTTCTCTATTGCAGTGAGGATCAGCTGCTCCCTCAGGGAGGAGGACGTCAAGGGTGGTCAGAACAGAGGCCAGGCAATGGCGTCACTGACCCTGAGCCAGGAAAGCGCAGCAGGGTGGTGACAATAACCGGTCCTATTGATAGGCCAGTGATGACCACAGCAAAAGCAAAGTAACAAGTCAAGTTGAAAGTCAGCCTGGGAAAGCCAAGCAACAATTCAGGTGTAAATCTGGGAAAAAGTAGACCAACAGTGTTCCTCAGGGAAGGAGTGGGTACCCAGGCCTGAGTTTAAATGAGCCCATGGGCAGAGGTGTGTGTAGGCCCCAGGTGAGGCAATTAAGGTCTATTAGTGCACTCAAGGCTGAGACAGAACTTTATAGTTTACAGTTCAATCTGCATTTCTCCTGCTTTGTCCAGCCACTGAAAAATTTGTTTCTCTGCCACCAAAAATGAACTTACACAGTGTCTCTGCACTTCCCTACTTGTCCTCTACTCCTCAGCTCTGCCTTTCTTCACTGGTCTAAGACTTTTAATGCAAAGTGACAGCAAGAACAGTAAAACCTTGTTACAATGTCACTTGAGGTTTGGATAGAAAACAACTTTTATTTTAACAAATCCATGACCTCGTAGCAATTTTGCTATTGGCGCTGTGCTGCATACCATGGCTACTTGGAACTCCATAGCCCCAGCAAAGACATTTCTACTTCCCAATCATGACTGGTTCCTCAAGAAAGACTAGAGTATTTCTCATATTTGCTGAAGGAGTTAGGTTTACGACACACAGCTGAACCCATCTGATACTCTCCAGTTGAAGGCAGGGATCCACGTGCACTCAATCAAAATCATTTTAATAAATCATAGCCAAAGGAGAGGGGGAAGAGGGCAGGACAGACAGGAAATAGATATGTTAACATTCATTTGAAATGATTGCTGCTGATAAAGCATCCTACTGGCTCTTCTACTTTGTTGGGTAGTAAAGTAAGGTCACAGAGCACCAGGAAAAAGACAAAAGCAGTGATGTGAGAATCATGGATGTTATAGACAAGGAACTATACTATCAGAAATTGAACTGAACAACAGCATGGGCATGTTAGCCTATGTTTTGCTAGTGTTAATGCTGGGTGTTCAAAACAAGACTTCGCAGTCTAAAGTGATTTTTTTCGTATGATATGTAATGAAGTAGGTTAAATTATGACATAAACGTATAACTTGACTTTAAAATATCTACATTTTTGCCTCTATAGTGCTATAGAAGAGAAGAATCTTTGAACTGAAACAAAGAAAATATGAATAGAACTAAAATTGTGTCATTTCCCCCCCTGCCCCCCACTCAGCACTAGCTACCTCAGGAAACACAGTCAATGACAGCCCAACTTAATTCTATGACTTCTGTTCCAGTAGCACTGTAAACCTGGCATTTGTATGAAACTGTTTAGTCATGTATTGGCTTTTTCAAGTTATTGTCTTCTTATGAAAGAAAATTGTGTCTTTGAGATTTTTCAATTAATGCTAAATACTAGTGCTATAGCATCTGATCAACTTTATTTTTCTCCACTTAGGGAAAGTCAGCCTTATTTACGGCTATTGAGCCAGTTAGCTCCCACCTCTACCAAAAAATAATCAAGAAGTACATGTATGCCTATGAGACACGGTGGGCTAGGAGGCATAAAAATGTACATCCTCATTATGAGTTTCTCTAGTTTCCTTGGGAGAAAAGCTTCCAAGTTTGGAAGTAGTTGAATAAATTTTCGGGTTGAGGAATAGTTGTGTAACCACAAAGCCTGTGGGCTTCTCTCATTATTTGAGGGTTTTGGAAGTGTGGACAGTATGTGCTAGACCAAACAATAATGTTTTCTATTGGCAATCAACCACCTGTCAATAATGCTTGCAAGCTATTAACTTAAGGTGAATGGAACAGGACATATATAAAAGTAAATATTAATGGCAGGTACAGACCTGAGCTTACAAGAGGCAGAGGGATGTGGTGCACCTTAAGACAAACTGTGCCACGTGATGGCATGTCCAACTGATCATTCCTAGTAGCAAGACCACATGAGGTAAACTGGCACTTGTGTCAGGCAAACACATTATAATTAGTCACTCATTCTGACATTAGAAATTGTAAATGTCGGTAAATCATATATTTTGTTTTCATAACATGTTCCTGGCCCCAAACCGCACAGAAGTAATTAATTCACCTCAGAAGCTTGTTTAGCCAAACTAATTTGCTAGATTGGAATATGGCAAATACAAGATCTGTAAATGATAGTGATTTTGATCCCAACATAAAAACCGTGTGAACAAAGGTCCTTTTATTTTGATCAAACTGTGTGGGCACTGTACCTATTCAGAGGAAACAGAGCTCTGTGGGATGTGTGCAGCAATCTGCTTGTGCAGATCAGAATGTGCAACTAGGGGCGAAAAAATGAATGCGATGGCCATCGAAACTACGTATGGCTTTTAGTGGGAATGAGTTCTGTTTGTATGATTGGTGGCCTGTGTTTCTTATCCCCCTTCAGGTAAAACATTTGCTGCAGGCGGGATTTCTGCAAAAACTTTAGGACTGAGCCTTAAAAAGGAATTTGCTTTTTGAATAATTTCTTTCTTTCTTTCTTTGAGTGAACATAAAAGGGTCCACAGAGCAGTAGTGTATAAAGACAAAGCCAGGCTGAGTTACATCTTACCAGTGATACACAAGTGTTAGTCAAATGGTGAGATGACAGTGGAGTAAGGAAACAATTAAACTTCAATAAAAGAAAATAAGGAATAACATTCCAGTCAGATCTAATCACATTATGTATAGCATAACTTTCAAATTGGAAGTCCATAAAACCCAACCACACCTCAGCCAGTTTGTCTGGCATCCGTCCTTTATAATAACCCAGAGGTTCCTCGTGGCACAACTCCAAGGCAGTTTGAAACTGTGTCTGCAGTGGGGATGGCACTGAGCCATGTTTCCAAAGAAGCAGAATAATTTTTCTGGTGGGAAAGGTCAGGCAGTACAGAGCCATGAGGGATGAGATTCCCTTTTTCGGCTTTTTCTCCATTCTTATTCCTTCAAATATATTTCTTTTAATAGTAAAATTAATTCACAAACAGAAAACCTGCCGTTAAAGTGATGTTAAAGACCCATTTAAACTGACAGGCAGCAGGAAATCCAGAATGCAGGCAACCTGGCTTGTATCATTATAAAACTTAGCAAACAATTTGATAGGTTACCGATTACCTTTCCCCTATCCTGTAAGTCTCTTCACCAACAAACTTTTTAAACTCTTACCTAATACAGATAAAAAGAACAGAATGTAATGGATTCTCATTCCCATGTTCTGTATTTGGTATGTGCAAGGCATGCATGAATATAGTAGTTAATTTACATTTATCTTCCATTTTAAATAATAATCTTATTCATAATACATAAATGGATTCCATATGCTACCAGACAAATCATTCCTAATTTTCATTATGGAAGCACATATGTGAACTGTGCTCACCCAGGGTAAAATCCTGGCTCCATTGAAGTCAATGGCAAATTTCCCACTAATTTTGCAAGGGCCAAGATTTCACCCTTGATGTTCAGCCACCCTAATAATACAAAGAGCCAATGTTGAGAAATAGCATCCTGTCCTCTTGTTCTCTCTTCTCATACGTCAGATAAGTTTGAGCAAGAACTGAGTTATCGCTGAATTAATGTAATCCATTCCTCTGAGTTTTCTAGCTTGCATTGAGTTCTTTGCTTGGGGTGAGAGGGACACAGATTTACAATTATAGTAGACACACAGTTGTCTGTAAATGTTATCAGTACCAGCTATTTCAGAGACTGTGCAGAGAAAAGCAGAGATCACTGGGAAATGCCATAAGAACTAGAGTGCACCACAGAGGAAGGGCAATATAGAGCTTCCAGCAGTAAGCATCTCTTAGGGAAACTGGGTCCATGGCATCTTTTGTTACAAAGTATGGGTCATGATTGGATCTGGTCCAACAGAAAATGATGTTTGACCTATTGCTTGTTCTATGTGGTCCTTCTTGGAACTCTTCAGATGTGTAGAAAGTGGATTACAGGCAGCTGAATCGTTCTTGCAATCTGATTTCTTTCCTGGGACACTAACACACTTGTCTGTAATGTGTCAGCAAATGCCCTTCTCATGTGGCAAAAATGCAGTCCACTGCGGGATGGATGTGTGTCCAGTCATTTGTCATCAGTGCAGATGCTTGAGTCACATGATGAGCATTGTGTAAACAGTCCATGTTATTTGAAAGAAGATATCCCTTGTGGCCCATGTGTAGCAGAGAAAGAATCCTTGTACTTTGGTTGCACTCAGCGAGAACCAGAATAAAGCTCGAATTCCTCTTAATTTCTTTGTTGGATTGACAGAACACCAACATTTCCTCTTACACATAGACAAGGGATGCACACTGAGAGGAACTTTAGTGAAACTGACTGGATCACTATATTTTATCTTGAGTTAGATGGAGCTAAATATCAGCACTTCCAAAAGTGGGAGGTTGATTTCCAAGACTGACCTTGATTTGAATTCAAGAATCCCTAAAATTCACAGAAGTTGAGCCTCTGGAAGCTTTTTGGTTCTCGAGTGTTTTAAAAATGTATGAACAAAACCTCAATTTTCTTACCAGAGCTAGGAAATAACTGACATTCTGGCTCATAGAAGAAATGAAAATATTTTATTTAACATGTACATACTTTAAAAAGTGTTCACAAATTAAAAATAAACATCAGTTTAAAATGAAAAATCAAAAATTTCCAGTTAGAAACCGTAAAGATGGTTTGAGTTTTCTGTTCTTTTTGCTCCCTTTTTTGACTGTAAATATTAGTCTGGTTCAACTAAGATTCTTGAAGCATTTTGGTTAAATTGTAGTTTTGACAAATCAATTTATGATTTGAATTTATGAAAACATGTCACAGCCTAATTACTTGTTAAGATCCATTGTTTTGGAGTCCTTTCACTAGAAAAAACTGCTCATTGAGCTAATCAGCCAAGTTCTTGGCTGGTGCAAATCTGAGTGTCTCTACTAGTGTTCCTGGCAAGATCTCTGAATCATCATGAACCATCACATCACTGTCTGCTGAAGCAGACGTTTTCCATGTGTAAGGACTATGAGATTAGGCATCATGTAATATGTGAAAAGCTGGTTAATAAGGGGCTGGAACAATAAATTATATTAATAACTTGAATTTTAGCTAATTTGTCCCTGCAAGGTATTATTCCATTTTATTTTGTCTGCATTTTTATTTTCAGCACTAGGACATGACAAGTAGTGAATTATGATCTATTCATTCATACCCAGTTTCAACACAACTGGGTGTGAATTAATACTCCATAATTCATATAGTGGAGTGTCTTATTACAATTATAAAATTTTATTAGAAAATGTTTTTTAATATTTATATTGTTAATTAAATGATGATGAGTCTCATAAATTCTGCACAATGAATTAGGTTGTATTAGTCACTATTCAGATTTCATCTGTTAGCCAATCAATGTACACAGGCTTCTCTATTATTTAATATACTATATAATAATTTTGGGCTATGAGATTTTTCTTTAGTATGTGTAATTTCTTATTCAGATGGACCTGATCAGAAAGTTTTCATTATGAATTTGTAAACGTAAGGGTCAGTATGGAAACATTTTTTTGTTTTACATATGTTAATTCACTGAATGTGGGAAAGAGCATTTAACGCTTCATTTAAAACGTAAGAAAACCTCAGGTCACATAAACCTTGGGCAAATAAGCAGTGTTGTTTTGGAGGGCAACAGCAGTCGCTCCTGTCTGCTAAGTTTCCTAAAGCACTTTAATCTATATTTTGGATCTAGCTCTGCATTTTGTATCACTCTGAAAGCTTCATTCCAGGTCTGTTTGTGAAAGCACTTAAACATGCGCTTAAAGTCAAACACATGCTTCAGTGTGTCCAAAATTAAAGTGAGATCTGCGGTACTGTCAGGCATATCGAAATTGAAGATGAGATACATAGTGGGAATTGTAGGTCAGGATAGATGTGGACTACATAACATTGCTAAGATAAAGATATCCCAATTCTAATCATTACTCATGAAATCAAAACCATGCCACCTACATAAATGATATGGAAAGATGCAGCAGCCAGAGCGAGTTAGATAAAAAGGTGATTTGTTCAGTAAAAAAAAAAGTGTCTGTCTTTGCATGATATAAACAATAGAAAATAATTTAGACCCATTCTGTATCTATGTAAACTTTTTTTAAAAAAAACCATACATTTTTCTAGTTGGTTTCCATGAGAATTTCAATGGAATTTAATTGTATGAGGTTGTGGACGAATTTAATGCCCACAGATGTTAAATTACTTTGAGTCGGGTAAAGTGAAGATCTGCAGAGATGTACCAATAATCCACCTCCTCCCCAGCCTTTGACATTCTTTTGATTACAGATGGCGTAAGGGCTCAGTCCCAAGTAGAGATTCTCTGTGCAGGGAATGCAGGGCTGAGTCCTTTAAAGCAATGATTATGTGTGGCAGCATTCTTCCCAGTCAGGTGTTGCTGTTGTGAGAGTGCAGCCAGGGTTGTCTACTGCTGCTCTATTAATAATGGAACGCTCACAGAAATTCCATGCAAAATTGATTTTTGAACAGTATATAAGAATCTAATATGAAGTCTTAAAATGTCATTGAAAAATCTGTTTGTAATTTACTTTGCCTGTAAGAACTTACTGCCCCACTATAAACAATTTTACTGTATTTCTCCCCATTAAACAACAATTTTTTGCATATTTGTTCAGCCTTCTTGCTGTGACATGCCACTGTGAGCTGATAGATAGATATTTAAAACCATACGTCGGCTCTGTTTCTTTTGTTGCTTTATTCAAATGGCAAGTGGAGATACCATTTTCATCACAGTGCAGGTGAACAGTGTTAATGGTTCATTATCTAACGCAGAACGTTAACTGATGAATTGCAAATGTACTGTTTGGAGAAGAGTGAAGATACTTCTGTGGCTGCAAAAATTGTTCTTGTTCTTTTTTTAAGCTTAAAAGACTGTCAAGTACAGAACAAAGATTCCTGGGGTTGAGGCCCAGGACAGGGGAATGGGAGAGCTTCATTTTCATTGTTTTGGGCCCAAAGCTTTCTTTGTGACTGGATTTCTTTTACTAAACACTTGATTTAACCTTCCACTCACTAATCTAAAACTTTATTGATCAAATTGCAAGTGTAACTTTACATGCGACCCTTAAAGATGCCACTGATTAATAATATGCATGTACAAATAAGCTTTAGGAAATTTTAGCAGTTTTAAAAGGATGAAGATATTTTTCAGCCTCATTTCTTTATCTCAAAAGTAGACCTGAAAACACTGTTGGGCAAAAAAGGTGTGTTCACTGATGTTTGCACAGATTCCACAAGTGTTCTGCAAATGTGTGGTATTTTATTTTCGGTATGGGTGATGGAAGCTTTTTAGATGACAGGACCCCAAGTGTATGGCTTCCTTGCGTAATACAGTGTTTCTAGTACTAAAGTACTGAGGAACAGCATTGCTCGAGCTCGTTTGCATAGCTGTTCACTCCTCTGCAGCTGGGCCGTGGCTTTTGACTTCGTTGTATCTGACAAACCTGTCAGGATTATGAAATTCCAGAATGACTCCATATTAAAAGATCAAAGACATGGTTCTGCCAATTAAACCTAAGGGTTTTATAGGAGTGTGAAAAAAATTTTGACAACCCTGTCCAACATTTGCTACTATTTGTATTACTTGAGAGATAGAGATTCCAAGAAGCTGTTATTTCTTATTTTCTAAAGTGTTTCCAACAGAAGCATTGAAATTTAATAACTTGAGAAAATATAGGGACTGCAGGAAAAGCTAGCTGACTTTAAATGCTACTTAACCATAGGTTCTTGATCAGCTGGAGGAAGTTGTTTATACTTTTGGATTAATAGCAAAACTTGAGGTATGCATGGATTTCCAGTTGTTCTTCAGTCAGGGGTAGGTTTTAATGCTTGACCTGAAAAGAATAGTTCAGAATAATATCATTCTGAAGCTCTACTTCAAAATCCTTTTATTCTGGGTATAAGCACAAAAACCAGCAAGCCCGGCCCCAAACAATTAAAATGTACCTCTGAAACTAGTAGCTTCTAACCAGAAGAGCAAGGCTTATCTTCCAGAAAATGTTTACTACAGGAAACCTTTCCTAGTAGGTTTTGCAACTTTTGCTATAATCATTTTGCAACTTGCATATAAGCTCTTGGATAATGGCTGAGCAACCATCCAGCCGCTTTGATTGCTCCCACACCTGACCAGACTTTCTAATCGTGGAAGTACATTCAAACTCTGCTAAAAGCAATAAGGAAAAGTCTAGGTTTTCCCCATCGGAGGTTGCTGCTGGTGAAGCAGAGTGATGAAGAGTGGCAGTTGCTTCTAAACAGGAGGTTGGGTTGTTGCATACCAACTAATCAGTAATGAGTTGAGGAAAGTTATGAGAGAATATATGTCTGGCAGAATAGTTTGCTGAGTAGCATTTCTCTGGGGAGAATGAAGTAGTCAAGTAGACGTGAGGCCTGTGAAGGCTGTTGTAAGAGCTGGTAGTTGGAAGTCAAAACTCTACTAGGTAGCTGAGGAGTAGAAATCCATAGCTACTATGTGTTCCATAAAGTAATCTATATTCCATGAAGACATGAAGATTGCTAAAATTTGGAGACCCTGCCTTGATAAGCGAAGGCCACATTGGCACTGAATGTGAAAATGCAGCAGTACATGAGTTCTCTCTGAAATGACCTCTATTAACCTGTGGTCTGTGCTGCAATATAATCCTTTCTTTGACATGTGGGCCAGGACATTAAGCTTGATTTCTGCTTCTTCATCAGCGTTTAGAGCTAGTTAATAATGAAATAGGAGTGGGACTGCTACAACTTGGGGATAAATGTCATTTCATACTGCTAACAAAACTTGGGGGACTTGATAATCAGAGGTATTTTCCACAAACAGCTATGCCATGCAGCTCTGTTTCTTGAATTTCTGTAATACAACAGGATTTGTTTGTAAAACACAAAACAACATTCAGAGTATGTTGTTTCTGCTACATTTTCACTGATTCCTGTCAATCAGAGAAAGCTCTTAACATTTCACGCTTCTCCCCATTCCTTTGCTAGTTTAATCTAGGAGAAAAGTAAGATGCACTGGACTGGAACTCAGGAGACTTGAGCTCCATTTGAATGTCTCCCACAGTCTTTTTTGACCTGGGCAAGTCACCTTCCTATGCCCACTTCTTACCTGTATGTTGGGAATAGTAATTATTTGCTGCAATTGCCTAACTAGACCGTGAGCCTTGGGAATCCAAGCTGTATGTAGACAGTAGCCAGTACCATGGTATCCTTATTTTAGTACACAGTTTTAACATCTCCTGTACCTAAAAATACGTAATAAAAATTCAAAGCTCTTGTAGAAATGATGGATCGTTTTTTGTCCTTTGTGAACTGTCTGATAAGAAATGTATGGAAGGTACAAGGGGAAAATAGGGTGACACTGGGGAGTTCCGCTATGAAAGCTTGAAAACACAGATTGGAGTTGAGGCCTATTGTTGATTACCTACTAACCTGTCCATGAAAGCAGTAGCTCTTTTTGCAGAAAAGCAGTAATAAAAGCCATGAAGTGCTTAGAAGGGATGACTATATGAATCTGTTTTGTTGTATGAATACTGTTTGTTTCAAGAGTAGGAACAAAAGTCTGAAACTCGGCAGGAAAAATATGGGCTATGGCTAGCTTCATGCATGTCTTGGCTTCTTGCACTAGAAGAAACATTTGGTAAAACTGAACAGATCTGTTTTGCTTCCTACAATATTTGATGATCAAGAAAACCTCTAATGTTTGGCTAATCTTTCGAAAACTTTATTGTGCTTTCACTGTTTAGGGAAATTTTTAAGTTAGCATTAGCATGAAAACCTACAGATGTTAGCTCTTTATCCTTTGTCTAAGATCAGATTTATCTGACTAACCAACATTAAAAATGTGTAAATTTGTGGCAAACACAATGAATCTTGAATATATTAAAGAAACAAACAGATGAACCATCTGGAAACAAGACAGAGATCTGAAATAACTATGCCAGTGGCACAATCCAAGCATAATCCCTGGCATAATTTACACAGAGCAACTGTATCAAGAGCCAGAAACTATTCTTTTAGAAGGCTGAGTTTAATAATGACTGCACATTATCATTCTACTTGCTGGGTAAATATTGACAAAGGAGTGGCACATGCTGTAGAAATGTATCTACATCCTGCATTCCCTCTAGGGAAACTTCTGTATTCTGAATTTTCCCTACTGTTTTTTTTTCCTTTTTTCTTTCCTATCCATTTCTAATCTAAATTTATTTCAGTAAGTGTAGCTCTACAATGACAGGAATCAGTTTGTTAACTTTGAAATTATTTTTGATAACTTATACATACACATTATAGCACATAATTGATTATGCACACAAATGCTTCATATTATGTAAAACAGGACAATTTGATAAGTGGAGAAAATTGCACATCACCATTAAGTAGTCCTTAATTTTGCGATACACCATTAAAGATTCACACATAATTCATCAGCTTTTCTCTTTCTGCTATCACCTGAAAAGATTTCACATTGTCGCATAATCCCAGTGCAAACTACTTATGATGGAAAGTAGTAGTTTTTACTATTAAGTGACTAACTAATGTATTTCAGATGGGTGCATTTTCCCATGGCACTGGCATGTTTTGGCAGCCTGCAGTTTTATTGGTAGTGATCATGGAGCAACACAAATTAGATCTTGTATTGTTTACATCTTTACATTGCTGGCAAAGGTGAGACACCTCAACAAACAATGCATCTTGAAGAATGTTTGCAGGGTATTTTGAATGGTGAATATATTGCAAACCTGGATAGAAACGAGGTTGCAGTATATCTTAAAAAGTGACTGATTTAAACCCGTAACTAATGTATCTTGTAGGTTAGCATTAATTTGACTTGCTGAGTGGATGGAATTTATGGGTATAATGCATGACACTAGGCAAATAAAAACATCCTTCTTCAGTAATAAAGGTGAAGGCAGGCTCCATACTGGCAAGCCAAGCACTGTCTTCAAAGCTTTAGCTATGTAATACCTACCTTACTACTGTGGTACAGTGATGCAATACATTGCAAGTGACCCCTGTCAGAAAGTACCATTCTGGTATTTGACTTCAAGCTTAGATTTTTTTTCATTTTTTAAAAATCTCCACTTAGCATTTGTCTCATCTACTTCAGCACCCAGCTTTTACTCCTTCCAGCTTTTCTATTATTCTTAGCATCTTAGCTTTCTAAGCCCCCAGGTACTTCAAATTACCTTGTTTCAGAAGGTCTTATCACCTTCCTCCTCGCTTATGTTCTCATCTGACTTGGTTCTACAATACATAACAGCAAGCAACATTAAAATACTTGTGCTAGTACTTACTAGTATGTCATGCAAGCACAATCACAGCAAGTACAGGCTTTGCTCTGGAAAGCTTACAGCTTTAATTAGGCTGGCAATTTTAATTAGATTTCCAGAACAAACCTTGGAAATGGACATGGAGAAAAGGAAGAGATTTTCCACATTGGTAACAGGGTTGGAAATAGAACCTATCTATGTGTTTTGACTTATTATACTACTTTGTCATTCTGCTGGTACTTCTTATGCTTCTACTCTTTCTATAAAGAAACTGGCCTCATTTTGCCTTTCAGGAAAAGATGACATGTTTATTGTGAAAACTCTTCTATAAAAGCAAGGGTTTGACTTACTGAAATGAAGCTCCATTACACTCAGAGCTGAGCCTATACCAAAGACCTAGTTGGAACTGTACTCAAATTATGAAGTGTTTGTCTGAAATGTAACCTATTTTGTAGCTTGATCCTTCCTCTTCAAAAAGAGTTTGGGAACACAGTTAAATAACCAGAATAAAATAAAGCTGTCTCAGTCTGTGCAAATGGGTTGGATGATGATTTAAACAGGTAGATGAGATTTCCCTTCATTTGTGGGGAAGTTGTATGTGTATATCCGAAGATAAAAGATGTGTTGAGTATTCTTTTTTTCCCTCCTCCCTTTTTCTTTTTTTCACTTTCAGGATTACTTTTTAGAGGCTGGCAAGTGTTTGCTCTTTTCAAAATCTGTGGAAATTATGATCTGTGTGTGTGCCTTCACCTGTGAGGTCAGCCAAAGGATTTTACCATTGCTGAGATGGATTTTTTTAAGCTCTAAATATTCCAGATCCTAGCAAATTCAAGAAAACTTCTATCTTGCAAAAATGACCCAGAGCATTGTGAATCAAAACAACGCTTTCCCTCATAATAACGGCAAACTTTTGGGGTTTTGGCAGCTGAGTTTTGTTTGCTTGGCGTTTTGACCCTGTGCACTCTTAAGTCTAAACAATTACATCTACTCAAGTGAGCTAAATGAGCATACTCAAGCGAATGAAGTTCCACAAATGCTTAAGAGCTTGCTGGCTAACTTTTCAAAAGATATGCTCTAGTTCAGCCACAAATTGCTTGGCTAGACACTGGAATTGCTGGGTGAAATTCTGTGGTCTGTGTTTTGCAGCACTTCAGAATAGATGATCACAGTGGTCCCTTCTGACCTTGAAATATGTGGATTGGGTGTTAGCCCATGTTAGCAAAGCCAGAGTGAGGAACACAGGAATGTGGGCTTTTAGCACATGAAAGCTTGTTCAGTTTTTAATTTTACTTTTAGCAAATCCCCTCATCAAAAGACACAAGTTGTCTGGAAGCCCTAAAAAACTACGTGACAGTACTTAATCATTTGCCCAGTTCAGTGTTAAGGAAAAAAAAATCAGTTAATCAGGGGGGATTTTTCTAACTGCCTTTCTGAGACTTTCTCAAAGTCTTCATATTGCCAGTCCTTTAGGGGCTCCTAACGTTACAGAACCTGCATGGTCTTAGCTGTAGCATTTACTTCTGAGGAGCTTGTTGTAAAAAACACGGTATGTTTGAAATCAAACACATCGAGTATCCCTAGGATTTTCCATCTTTAATTTATTACTGTTTCTAGTTATAGGTGGAGAAACTGAGCTTTTTTTTCCTTTAAAACAATTCTGCAATAGTGTTATTTCAAAAGAGAAGTTTTATATTGCTTTTGCCATGAGAAGGCTTATTCTGGAGTGCTTACTGGGCAGGCTTCAACAAGGTTCTCTCCCTTTTCCTGATGTGCAATGGCAAAATGTGTTTTTTAGTTATTATTTTTGATACACAGGCATTTTAAAGCACAAAGCTGGAAAATAAATGTATGGTGCAACAGTTTCTTTTGCTCCCTTTTATTGTGATAAACATTTAATTGCAAGGGGATTGATATCTGTTGAGCTTCCAGTAGAAATTCAAGACACAGCCATTTATCAAGTTTGATATTGACAGCTATGCATGTAAGATCCCATTTCATATTTCTTGATACTGCGTATGTGAGGTCCCTTGTTATGTCACTTATTTGTTTTCTCTAGGGTGAAGGTTAGGAATATGTTTCAAAGCTAACTTCTGATTCTGTTGGCTGTTCCGATTTATTGGTTTTGAGGATGTTGCCTTTCTGATACCTCATCAAGCAAAGGTATAAGAGAGCCATTCACATCCTTGTTTCTTTCTGAGGCTTTTAACTGCAGTTTCTCTGAGCTACTCACTGGTGAGAAGAATAGTACTGTTTTTGCGTAGGCTGAAAGGGTAAAAGTCCGTCTCTGTTACACTGGTTTGAAATGCAGAGTAGAGTCATCTTTATTGTAAAACAGTAGAGGATTGACTGCTCTTGCATGGCTGTTCAAGTGGAAAATGTATCCTTCCACAACTGTAACTACCGTGAATTGTTAGGGTTTCTGTTTTTCTAATACGAATTCAGAATTCATTCTCAGTGTGTAACTATTTCTTCCTAGTTGGTAAACATGATTGAATACCATGAATATAAAACTGCTAGCATGTGGGTAGTTTAATTTATCCATAAGTGGTGTCTCTTGGTGCACCTCTGGTGCAAGTTTCTGATGCTGATATTATTGTGTAGTTGTGTAATGTCAGGTATTGTGCTATTGCATAATGTCAGCTCACAATGAAATTCAAAAACATTGAAAAGCAGTCTGTCTAAAGCACTTCTGACAGCTTGTATCTTCCAGTTGGATGATTGGCTCACTTAAAGGCTGGGCTTGATGTGGATTGTATTTCTGCGACATGAAAGACTTACTTCTTTTTCACATTTTACAGTTTTTGTCTGGTAGGTTTTGGTGAAAAGAAAGTGCTGCTGATTGTACAGTGATATACGGAAAGATAAAAAGTATGAGGTGTTATATTTTTACCTGCAGACTGTGGTGAGAAATGATAGATAGGTGAGCTCATGGTCTCTGTGTTGTTTCACTGTAGCTCATCCCAATACAGGAATACTATGTCTTAGGCTACAAGAGAGCTCTCTAAATCAAGATGCTGTAGTCAAGAACATAAACCATGTATTTATTGATCAGAACCACACAGAACTGCTTTAAAAATCTGTCTCTGCATTCACTGAAGTCAATTTCTTCCTTGATCATTTCAAGGTCCAGTTCAGGATGCCAAAAAGGACTATGCCTAAATGGAGCAATAACCTAAAAAATCAACCTAGATATAGTTGTTAGTTCCAGTAGGAAACAGCTGGCATTAACCCTGAAATAGTATTAGAATTTGTGATTATTTTTTTCTTGATTCTTTCACCCTATCCCATTTTCTATTTAAAGTATGGAATCATTGTAATTTTAGCCACCTTAACACCATGTAGCGAACGGTTAACTGACACACTTCAAATTTGCAGGAGAAATGGTGTGTAAAGCAAAACCCCACAAAAGTCCACAAAAAAGATAATAGAAACTGTGCTGGGTTGATGTTTCTGTTTAGTGCACTTTGTTTCCACTATGGTGGTCAACGTACTTGAACACTGCAGCAGTTTTTAGCTGCCATAACCCATTCATATGGAAAAAAAAATCCCAAACTATAGGAGAGCTACCTGTTTTACGTATCAAGCACAAAGTTTTGATTTACACTGCTTTTTTAGAAAACAGTGGCATGGTCATTGCATGACGCTTTCTGCAATATGTTCAGTAACAAACCATTTCTGCATTGTATTAACCACATTTTTTCTAGAGTGTCCTCAGACACTTTCATACAACTCATATGATTGTTTTCCATCGATCAGGAACCTGAATGACTTCTGCAGCTGCAATGGGAAGTTCCCATTACCCTTGATCAATATTAGGCTTGAAAGGCACTTATGACTTCTTTTTTCTTCTCTTTGATAAGCAAGAAGAGAGGATTCCCTAAAAGCTTTCAGGTTGCTACAACTGGTCCTCCACTGACAAGGTGGTTACATGTGTTCCACCTCCTTTCAGTTTGGCAGTTCCAGTATAACATCTGCCTCCTCTGGATTGTATATCAGCCAACCAGTTTCATCCAGGCCCCAGTCTTGGCTAGACATTGAGATAGACAGGAAACAACACAGCCTGAACCTAATGAAAAAAAGACAGGGGAGCTGCCGGGGGTATGCCGGTGACATCACAGCCTGATCTTTTTCACCCTCTTTGGGAAGACAATGACAAACAAGTTAAATGAGAATGGTAACAAACCGAGAATCTTACTATCCTCCTAAATGATCTGTTAATTTTCTCTTCAGTCCCTCTAACTTTTTCATTTAGGTCTTGCTGAGCTTGGAAGTTTCTCCTGCTCTTTTTGGAGGTGAGAAAAGGGATTTTCTCAATTCCTAGTGAATTTGTCTACTTAACATACCTGATGGTTGGATCCTATTTTCCCACTGATGTACTAGAAGAGGAATGTAATTAACTGCATTATCTCTGTGTAGGAGTTACATAAATCTACTTGGGAGAAGAAGACTCAATAAGGGGATAATTTCCTCCTTTGATATGTCTGACTTCTATTGATTTGAATGAAAATGTATGTGCATCTGAGGTACAATTTACATGGAGAAGGGCCTGAACTAAAATCTCTGGGCTGACCTACTAAATTAGGTGGAAGAACAGGAGTCAAACTTTGCTTCCCATAAAGATCTCATTTTGCAAATAGCTGGGAAGTACAGGAAAGTAAGTATTTTTTAAAATACATCTTGTTAGGAGATGATAGGCTAATTTTGCAAATACCCATGAATTGATGCAGTTAGACAAATCAAATACAGTAAATTCTTTATTGTTGTAAACATCACAAAGAGTTTTCTTTCATTTCCCTATTTCAAGCATAAAGGAAAATTACTGCAGGAGCAAAAGTAGTGACAAATCTTAGGCTGTTGTATGTGATGTTTTTAAAATTAAGGAAGCAATCTCTTCAGTCTGCAAACCTTTCACAAGAAATGAAGAAGAAATGTTCTTAAAGTAACATCATTCTCTTGACATTCTCAGCACTATTGCTCGTCAAAAATTCTTAATTAATCCTGAGATTGGCCATTTTTACCATTTAACACCAAAAACTCCATCATGCCTTATCTGTTTTCATAAAGGAAAGCAGGGTGCCATGAAAACTTTCCTTATCCTCTCTGAAATGAGAGAGTGCCCTGATGCAGGCATTGTGTGTGAGAGGTGTAAACCAGCTCGTAGTGCCATTTCTAGAACACACGCATTTTACGGAGGCTTTTCTGTTTCACTGTTGACAGAAGTGGGAGAGGAGCCCATCGGTGCTGCCACACAGAGCAGTGGTGTGCCTTACTGCTCACCGCCAGGAATGGCCCCGTGCTGTTTGCTACTTCTACACTGTCTGCTCTCCTGCAAGAATCACCTTATCTGCTGGACCAATGAGACCATTAATAGAAACCCTGTAGTATGCCATCAGAGCTCCACTTCTTGATCAATAGTTATTTACCTCTGAGAGGTCAGAGCTTGGCTAATATAGCTGAATAATTTTATTGATAGATAACATAACAATGAAAAATAAAGTTTAGAATAGAAGATGAATGAATTCAGCAGTTTCTTCAGGGATGAATATTATTATTTGAAAATTTTAATAGCTGGTGGAATGCTGAAAGGGCAGACAACAAAAGCATTGAATAATTGTCCTAGGACTATAATCAGACTTCCATTATTGACCTCTGCTAATATTCTGCTGTAACTGTCTGCTAAATTGGTTCCTTGGGGCTTGAAATATACAGTGATGTTATGAGTTCCTATTGTAAATTGCCACACAGAAAAGTAGCAAGTCTCTGAAATAGTGCTAGCCTTAGTTTGATCAATACTCAATTCTAAGCAGTGCAAGAGGCAACTGTTGCCATAGAAACATTGATGTCACAGAGGTTGAACAGTGGCTCTTACAACAAATCATTTCCTTTGAGCAGTTGTAATTGACTATATGTACAGTTTGCTGTCACCTGAGACTATTTACATCAAGCCAGTAACAGAGCTGCATTAGTTATTCTGGGAGTAAGAGGGTTAGCTCTTCTTTTTGTGACCTTACAAATACCTAGGAGGATATTGCCATGGCAACCAGAGATATAAAAGGATGAACATTAAGGTAGCTACATAACGCAGTGCCATTCTTTTGGAGCATGAGAGGTAGTTTTAATAAACTTTATCAAGCCATTGCATAATATAAACATTACATTAGTTATATCTCTGTCACAACTTTTGACTTCTAGAAATGTTACCTTTGGCATAGGTAAAAGCAAGAATCTTTGAAACTGGCTGCAGAACTTAACTGCTGCCCAGTTTGTACTGAGATGTTACAGAAACACAATTTTACAGGATTAGGGAATGAGTTTAGGATGGAGAGCCTCTTTCTGCTTTCAGATGTAATGCTGCATGGTGATCTGCAGGTAGTGCTCGTTTCAGAATTTGTCTGAATTGTTAAGGTCCATTTTCTCAGTTAGCTGGATGTTATTTACACGTATCTTTTAAACACAAAGTCAGCCATGTGCTTAAATACCTTTGTGCCCTTGTGTCACAGTGTTTTACCTCAACTGAGGTTTTAAAGTAGGCACTGTATAAGCTCCTTTAGTGCTTCCTCTGTTCCATCTGCCTTTGTTCTCTGAATGATTCCTCTGGAGCCAGTGGAAATATTATTGTGCCCTGCAATGCTTGGTAGTTCCTTGGGAGGGTGAGGTCATGTTGTAAAGCACCTGCAGTGTCCAGCAGCACCCAAGCAGTTAAAAGGAAAACCTCAGTATTGCCTAACTTAGAAGCTCTCTAAATGCAAATCAATGACCTTGCCATGAAAACATATATTATAGTACTTTTTAAAAGAGTGGTATCTGATCTGATACCATAATTACCCAAACCTGCTACATTCTGTAGTGTAAATATAAATTTAGTGACCTGTCAGTCAGTCACATAGACCAACATTCTCTGGTTCATCAATAACAAAAATGCTGTGCATCTACAAGCTACCAAATTTCAGATGTAAATAGCTAGCCTCTATATGCCTATAATTGCATGTGTATACACTTGTTTTCAGTATATATACTGCAAAAATGTAAAATTAATACATTTGCTTATTCTAATGGTATGGTGTGATATATAGGCTTAATGGCCTCATATACTTGTAACTATTGAGGAAATAGATTAAGTTATGCGAGTTTTTAAAATACAATGCCAATGGAGTCTCCTAGCATCTCACGCCTATCACTTCTTTCACAAAATGCCATGTGCATGTGTGATGTCCTGTTTATGATAATGCATGGTTGACTCGGAGAAATTCATAGCTGCAAGAGACCAAGGCCTCCAAGACCTTTCTACAAAACAGCAGCAACAATGCAACAGGCAAGAGCTGTTTTTAAAGGTAACATTTATATAAATAGGATATATGTAAAAAAAAGGTTATTTTCATATTCTAGGATATATCTACCTGATGAGAAGGAAGAAACTCTCCTTAGTCTACCCAGAAAGCATTTCAGGCTTTCTTGGATCTTCATCTGAAATTTCTGTTACTGCTTGCTGTTATGGAGAAAATCCAGGGGAATTACACCATTGGTACAGCAATTTGTATACTAGAATGGTTCAGAAAGATATTAGGCCATAGGTGTAGGCTGTGTCTTCACATGAAAGAATCGTGACATTTTCTGCTATTTAGAAATACACTTTGTGGGAATGTATTTTTGAAATGCAACATGAAACCACAGCTGTATAATATACAGTATATAAAAGTAACTGAAAATAAAGTACGTGCTGACATTTTGATTTAGGCGCAATAAAATTAATTTACAGGGATGAACTGAGAATGCTGCATTCTTTCCTTCCTTCAGTTTCAAACACAGGCTTCCTTCCCTACCCACCCACCTTTTTTTCTAAGGAAGGCTGTATAACTTTTCTGGGGTAAAGAGAACGATCTCTAATGTTATATCATTTTTGTGATCCTGTCACACAGATGACTGAAAAAGAACATAGCCCTGTTGATACATTTAAAAAATCCTCCACCAGAACCCAAATGCAAACATTTTTTTAGTATTCAGAGACTGTACAGACGAAGGTCTGGTGGTGACTCTCTTCTTATTTTATTTCTGGATGGCCATGTCAGCTGGTATTTGGTTCTGATCTTGTTCACATTTTGGGTTGAGCAAAGCGTTCTGTGATTTTGATTTACTTCCACTATGGTAGCTGCTGTTAGCGTGCAGATGACCTGCTGCTCGCGCAGATGAGACAGTCTTTTCTGAAGTGCTTATGACTGGGTTTGAATAGTTTTGAGCAAAACTGGAATAAAAATGAGAGATGAGTTTGAGATAGTATTTCTGTTTGGACGTACTGTGGAAATACTTGAATTCTGAAAAATGTCGTCAAAGTGTGAGCTATAAACACTGTGGCAGCAGCATCAGACACAAAGGAGATCAGAGAACTATTTATGTAACAGGCATACTTAATGAGAATGTCACTATTGTGGTAACTGTGAAAAGCAGCCAGTCTTTTGTGTAGTTGGAGCAGCACAGCAGTGAGGACGAGTTAAAAATACGGGGTGCTGAGAGGTCGGCAGAGCAATGGACATACAGAAGCAGCAGCAGCACAACTACAAATACAAAAGGGTGGAGATTCTGCTGTCATTACGGTTATCCTTCTGTACCCTTTATGATTCACTGGCAGAGAAATGCAGACACAGTACTGATAGCCTCTCTGTTGAAGTGCAGGGTTTGGGAGAGGAAGAAGTATTTTATACATTAGATGTGCTAATGCAGGCCAAGACTGTGAGCCGTGAGCACAGGATAGCCAAGGGACAGCTCGTGAAGCTTGATGAGCTCCACAAATGCGTGTGTGAAATATTCAGCAGAAAATCTTAGGTTGCCAGTAGTCTTTGGCCAGCATCATATATAAACTTTCCATGACCCGCAGAGACAGCTATGCTCAGTGAGAATGCGAAGGGGTTGAAACTGAGGGTAGGATTCTCAGGAGATGGAGGCCTAGAGAAGGAGAGCAAAATTCTCAAAGCTGGATCTTACAGTCTGTGTAATGAATTCCCACAGGTCAATTAAAATGAACCCAAACCGAAGTTTGTCCTCCATTTTGGAACAGAAACTCAGCAGATCAGTTTTGTTACTCTCCTTATTGTGGTTCTTTTTGCAGTGGACATGCTTCATTGCAACAACTGTCTCTTAGTGGCTGCTCTGTTAACTACTGCAAATGTAACACGCTTGACCATATATTTTGTCTTTAAGAAGCTTCAGAAATGCAAAGGTCTTATGGAAAGAAATGATATTTTTTCCCAAATCTGAATGCAATAGAAAGTCGGTAAGGAATCCTTTTTTGGCTCTGGATATCTTTTATGGCCTGGACTTCTGAAAGCTGCTGTTCCCACTCATTCTCCATCCCCTTCCCTTCCCTTGAGTAACTGAATTCAGCATCAATTACTCTTGATCGACGTTGCTATTAAGTCAAGTCAGAATCAGCTCCATTGTCTTCAGTGGAATTTTCCTTTCCAGTTTTGGCACCTTGTCCTTCCCAGTACTGCTGTTACATTTTAATTTTGATTTGTTTGTCAGAAATGCAGCCAGTCAGAGCTCTGGTATTGCTATATTTATGCTCTTAGTTACAACGCAAACTACTAAACACTTTTGTTTCAGGGAGAAAAAAACAGACCAGTTAGAGAGATCAAATCCTTCTCTCAAGGAGCTCGTATAAATGTCCATATCCTGGAGAAGCAACCAGCCTTAAATTTCTTTCCTAAAGTTGGTCAAAAGTATGCAGATTTCTTAATTGTCATGAATTTTCTTTTTCTTATTTTTCAGAAAGTTTTTCCTAACCTGGCAAAAGCTAGCCCAAAATATAATTGGTTTTGAGAAATCTGGAAAAAGCTTTACATTACATGTTGAATGTCTGCTAAGTCTATTAGTTACCCCCTGGAGGGCTAAAGATGACTAATTATATCCAACCTGTCATTAGCTATGGTGTTGTGTTTTATGCAAGAGGTTCCTATCTGAATGGCTTCAGCAGTATAAATAGGTTTGATCTCTAAATCATGTAACTGTGATAGCAGTAATCCTTAGTGTACCAACAAAACTATTGACTGGCATGGCTTATTTTGCCTATATGGGTTTTTTTTACCAGTAACAAGTAGCATTTTTTGTCAGTATAACTTGGGATCACATTTCCAGCACACACAGTGTCATAGTTTCCTGGTGGTCCTATGGTGGTAAAATCCTCCTGTGAGGGTTTCACCTATCATCCCATCTAGGAGATTTGAGGTTAGGAATTCTTGTGTCATGGCTTATTCTGGGATTTAACACCAGTTCTTCTGGGGATCCAGTATCTCTGATGTAAGGGGACACTTACCAACCTGCTGTTGATCAATTGCCTGCCATGGCAGACTGGGTGTGATATTGCCTGAACTCATGTGCACGTTGCAGAGATCTGTCACACCCTTTAATTCCAGTATTTCCAATAGATGCTTTCTCTGTGCCAGGGACTTTATGTGGCTGAGTTCCCTCTGAACTTCTAGCTTCTTCCTCCTCAGTATAAGCCTCTGGGGCTTGACTGAGATGTCTCCTCCATGTTCTGGCAATTGTCTTTTACTTCCTCTCTCCACTGTCTTTAGTCAGGTGTAAGACTGCTTAATGCCCTTTCCTGGAGCTTCAGTTGAGATATGATGGGAACAAGAAAATGAAAGGTTTTCCCATATGACAATACCCCATACTTAACAGAAATCAAAGGCATGAGAGCATGCAAAAGATTTTTTCAAAAGAGAAATAGTGCTGGAAATTATAGGCGGGGCTGTACGACAGCTCTTCATATGGGTTACTAGTAGAAACCTCTTGATAAATCAGAGTTGCCTTTTTGTGATGAGAAAAAAAACCACATAAATTCCTGCAGAATCAGAAAGAAATCTTCCTCTTTCTCCAGTCCTTAAGAATTAAGTTTCCATTGATAAGGATTTGGGATTAGCAAGTGTCATAGATGCATGTTTAGACGGGCAGATCTGCAGTGGTATGCAAGACTGCTATCCAGCCGGCTGTCACTGGTGGGTGGGTGTCCGCAGCTCCCAGTGGCTTGAGGATGTCTGTGCGTGGGAAGAGTGAGGGAATGAAGGAAGGGAAATTGAGAGAGGGTGCTGTTCCATCTGAGAAAGCTCTGTCAGAACAGCAATCTGTTCTAATACTGCCTTAAGACCTTTTAGTGTGTGCTAATGCCCACATGCTTTTCCATGATTGACTCTTTCATTACTGTGACCCTGATAATCCAGGCAGGCTGCACATCTTCCCCTGCACCCCTGTTTATCATAACAGCTGTTTCAGGGCTAGAGTCTTCTGGAAAAGAGCTGTGTTTCTCTGCCCCTGACCATACACCGAACATTGGAGGAAGAGAAATCTTTTGTGGTCTGGATATTGCTGAGAAAGGTTCTGTTGGGATTCTTGGGTCTATGCCATTTGCCTGGGCTGTGTCTTTAAAGAGTAGGGAAGCCATGTGTGTCCTCTGTGTTTAGGAGGCTGAGCACTGACTCTTCTAGCTGCTCTCCTTCTTTTTTATGAGGGAAGTAATGAGTGTCTCATCTATTCCTGCAGTGCTGAGACCAGAAGGACGGGGGCAAGCAGGGGGGTGGTGATGTCTTGGGCCTCACAGCCTCAGTCAGACATTCTGGTCCTCTCTGGTTCCCATCACTGCCTGCTGGGCATAGCTCAGCATCTACATCTTAGTGCCTCCCCTCAGTCAGGGAGCTCTTTCCTGACCCCTTTTGTCATGCTGTCTGAGCAGAGGCAGAGAGCGTGGGTGTTCATTCAAGGTCTTTTACAGAAGGAAGTTGTGACAGCTATAACGAATAAGAAGTTGTGAAGAAGCAAGAATCAGGTGGGGAGGTGAGGAGGCAATGATGGGAATAGCTTCAGGCTATCTGGCAGGCCTGGAGCTGCCTAGCTGTCTAGGACAAGGTGAAAAGGGGGCATGTTTTCAGAGCTGGGTCTGAGCTGTCCATAGCACAACATATTAGTTATGGAGGGAAATTGGTTGTTTGGCATCTACTTGCACATTGGCTGTCTGATACAGAGGTAAATTCTTTGGTCTTTAGTACAGGTATGCCCCATATCAAACTTGGAGAGAAATCCAGTGGCAAAAAAAACAATGCAGACAGTTTTTTTTTGTTTGTTTTTTAAAAATTCCTTATCACAGCATTTGCTTTATCTCTTTATTAAGGTGTTATAGGAGTCTTTTTTTCCATCCCTTTCTCTTCTGCGATACTTTTTTTCCCAAATGATTTCCTTGACATTCTAGTTTTGGGTAGCTTTAAGTCAATCTTTTCCAGTGATGACAAATACAAGTACTTTTTATATAAAGCAGTGTTAAGCATTTTTATTGGCACTGGCCATTTCATGAGTTAACTTTCTTCTCCAGCACTCCAGCATAAACTGTTGTTTGCCAATGAATGATAAATTAATTTTCATATTAAAATTCCTTCTACGCAGTTAATATTAACATCCACAGTGCTTTTTTGGTTTAAGTATGTAAATCTCTGAGTATGCTATCTTTTTACCAGGACTATGTAACAACCTCTAGGTCTATACTGAAGTGAACCCTTCCATTCCCAAAATAGGAAATGCTGACCACCAAACAGTATGAGTTATGGATTTCTTTTCATGACAATACATGATTGACTTTACCCAGGGTGTAGGAAGAAAATACAATGGAAACTGTAATGAAGAAAATACACTCCATTTGTCCTTCATGCAGACAAGCGTGGAGTTCCTATAGTATTATATATTGCATCTACCTTGGTATCGATATAAAATTATTAGTAGATAATAATATTAAAGTTCATCATGATTAACGTAATTAACAAGCATATAGGAAGCAATAAAGATTTTTCTGTGTTACTGGAAATGCTTTTAGATGCCATTATGGTCTCCACCATTGTATGTCTCATATTTAAGACTGTTCTTTCCTTTAGCTGGAAGCTTCCTTCCCTTGCAAAAAGTAGAGGTGGGCTGGACAGTTCATCTGACATAAAGCACCTCTGGGCCGGAATACTTATGCAGAGGAAGGAACTTGTTCACTTAAGAAAGTGGTGGGACATGCTGCCTCCTTTCTTAGTCATGCTTATGCTGTTATTAAATAACATAAATAAAAATACTACTACTAAATTATTAATAACAAATGATACTTAGCACTTACATATGCAATTTATTGCCAAAAGGTGGAGTTAGGCCTTATTTGCTCAGTGTAGTAGGCCATATTCTCAGCATTTAAATTTGATTTTTGTTAAAAATCAGACTGGCCTATTATTGTAGTTTAAAAACTACTCCAAAAGCCCCAAACAAGGGGGCTAGAATAGGTTCCATGCTTGTCATTTAATCTGATGATGTCTAGGGTGGCACCATGGATGTTACAGGGGAAAAATGCACTGTGCTACTGCCACTGTTAGAAACGATCTTCTGAGAATAGGCACGTGAAGGTCTGTATTAGAAGGCAGAGTCGGTCTGGGTTAAATACAGGTTTCCTTGTCTGTGGTTTATTATAGAGATGTTTTGAGTTTAATGGATTGAATATGAACTATCTCAAAAGGAATTGACTTTAGTTAGGAGAATGATAGTTTTACATTAGTGGTGGAAAGAACAAGCCTGTCGTAAGGACAGTAATGAAGAAGTAGTAGAAGGAATGTTCTAGCAAGATGGAGGAAGCTCTGTGGATGTGTTGAAGCATTTGCTCACCTGGGCTATGTTCGTGTTGATCAGTGTCTACAGAGAACATGATGGCCTTTTTTCTTGAGTACACTTACTTACTTCCATCTTCATCCCTTCCACCAATTCAAGATGCAACTCAGACAAATCTCCTGTTTAATAATTCCTGGGCAGACTGGGCAGCCATGCATTTGCAGTGTTAAAATGTTGCATTGTCAATTTCTTTTGGTGCTGTGAATGGCTTTAGAACAGCCTCGACACTAGTTTAGCTTTTGATGCTTTGAGAAAAGTTACATGTTAGGGAGTATGGTTGGGCCTGCATCACAGGCTCTGTAATAAATGATGTTCATTAGATGCAGGTACATTTGTACATAACAAACCGTGTTCTTTCTGAGACTAGGAGGAGATGCGTGGCTTTGCAGTGGAAAGCCTGCCTGATGTAGAGTAAAGCTTAACACATACCTAATTACAGAGCAGACTTCCCCTTTCTGAGATTCAGAGGCATTAATTAAAGAAATTTATTACAACCTGCTCCATTATCTCCAGTCACCTTTACACAGATGAAGACTAAATTCTCTCTCTTTCTAACAGAGTTTTGCACACAGAACCATAGCAGTTAGGCAGAGACTTTCTACATTATGTAGACAAGCAAAACAGGATTTAAGAGGGATGGTCCACTTGGTAGATCTACTTTATAAATCATGTTTCTTCTCCATCTACTCTCTGTTTCTGGAAGGTGTTTAGAATGTGAACCCATGAGTTAACACCTCTTTGGAAAAGGGTATTGGCTCCTGGTCAAGCATCCTGGCAGAGACATTCAGAGCAGGTGCCATACTTGTGCAACTGGCACTGGCACCAGGCTAAGGCTGAATGCTTTCCAACATGCTGTGTGCATGGCACAGGTGTTGGAGGCTGATGACTTTGAACTCTCTTGTGTCACTCCAATCTGCCTTGAATCACTGTAGCCCGTTAGAGGGATTACTTTGTTCTCTAGATGAGAAGGGGGCTGCTAATTTCCAGGTGTGGAGGCTAGTTTTATGTTTTTGTATGATGAATTGACAGTAGCTCCAGAGCAAAAACAAGTGTCATTCTTGGGGAGGTAACTATACGGAACATCCCCTGGGTTGCCAGACAGCAATTCAGTGTGGGAAAAGAGCAAGAGGAGACCACAAAGCTGAGAATCTTATGAGAATAGTCAAGAAAGAAGACACTTGCTAATGATACAATTCTTTAAAAAAATATTTTCAAGTGTAAAAACTTGTCGAACATCAGAAAATCTCTTGCTGTCCTCACAGAAAGAGGTTGTTGGCAAAGGGAACACCCTGAAAGTTAGTATGCAGTTTAGACAGCTCCCAGGGACTGCCTGACAAATGGAAGAAAAAATACCAGGGGTCCATACATGGGGCCCAGCCTTTCTGTGTGATTAGTTAGGTCCAGTTAGGTCAAGTTCCACTGAGTATTTCTAAACAAGCTATTTGTGTTTAATCATAAAGATGAGTCAGAGCTTTTTTACAGGAAGCTAGAAAAGAGATCTCTTGCTGAGGCCATCTGGAACTCCTCCTAGTCTTGTCAGAAGAGCCTTGGCTACCTTACTCTGACAAAGATGAGGAGCACAAAAAGAGGCCATATTCTAGCTGGGCACAGACAGCTAAGTAGAAAGTTGACAGTGCCCTTGTAGAACCAGCTGTGTCTTTAAATATAATATAAACAAAAATAAAGGGGCCTCAGACTCTCAGCTCTTGAAGTTTAGACCTTGGATCCAGACTATGGGCTGTCTGCCCATGAACTAGATAAGCTGTGTCCAAAATACACTTTTTCAAAACATATTTTAGCTTCTAGCAGGCTGTACTTGCCAGCCTTCCCGCTAACTTGATCCTGTCTCACCCTTATCCCACCAATGCCATGCCAATTACTTCAGCTGGGGTGTGCCTACCCCCTCCAGCCTCCCAGATTGCATGTCCCAGGAGGTGCGTGTCTGGCAGATGGCATTTGCCTGTGCTGCTTCATTGCTTGCATTAGAAGTTCAGTGTTGTAGGCCATTCAGGGAAGAGTGCTTCACGTCTACACAGCAAGCGTGGGGACAGTCATGTCAAGTTGTGTCTGTAAGAGCAAACATCAATTCTTCCCTTTTCACTCTTTGCATAGCTGGTGCCCAAAAACTACATGGTAGTAGTCTGTCCTAGGGATGAGTCCATCTCCCTTCTCTTTGCTTAGGCAGACATGTCCAGAAACACCCTCCCTGGTTCTTGACTTGTACTTGCTCCTGTGTGTGCAGGAGAGAGCTGAGGGTAAAGAAAGCAGGCTTCTCTCAGATGGGTTCCATATCCTTGAATTCATTGCTCAAGAGGGTCATATGCCATCTTCCTTCCCTGCAGCAGCTTACAGCTATCATCTTCCCTACCCCCAGTCTTTGGTTTCACTGTTGTAGGCCTCCTTTTGCTATTTAACTATCATCTGGTGCCAATCCTAGTTCTTCCTGTATCTCTGCTGGGACATCTGGATATAGAGGATCTTAGCACTCATGGACATGGGGCAGATTATTGAAAGCATAAACCCATGTGTTGGTGGCTAAAGAGAAAGAAGGTCATTGCCTCATCCCTGGCCCAGATGGCAACTCCGAAGATACCTACTGCTGGTACAATGCAACTTATAGTAGCTTCTATCTTAATATGGCCATCTGTGTTGTCACAGTAGTAATGCCTTTGAAACAGCTCTGGAGACTGGAGGTAGTGCTGCGCAGAGCACGAGGACACAGTGGAACAATTAGGCCACGAAGTTTTCTTGGATAAGTGCTGGGGTTGAAATCAGCAGCATCCAGACTGCGTGAGTAGGCATCTTGCAGTATGGATACAGACTTTGCAAACTCTTTGCACAGTTGCCCTGTATTCCTGCAAAAGACAAGCAGTATTTATCCCCTAATGAAAAGGGATTTCTGGCTGATTCTTTCTGTACCAATATTTGCTGTGATGAATAACAGATTGATTATAGTCATATGCTCTGTCTATAGGCGAGTTTTTTTCCCCCACAACTTATTAGTGTTACAAGGAGCTTGCTTTATTAGCTCGTTCCTAGTTCATCTAATGAATTTTCAGCTTTCAGAGCCCCTCTATACATACATTTCACACTGAAGGGCAAGTAGAATCGTTTTTAAAATTGCAGGAGAAGTAAATAATTCTGAGCAGTGTTGAACCCTGCTGCCCAGCCCTATGCTTTATAGATAATTGTTCATTGATCTGCCTGGTGTTAAGGAACTTCTGGATCTCTCATATCAACATCCTGTTGATTCTGGGAGTTGGGGTTATTTCCCTGTCTCTCTTCTCTCTCCCTCGCTGTACATTTTTTAGATTTCTGTTTTTGAAAGAATGCCAAATAACAGGCTAAATAGGTCAAAGACTGTAGGAAAGGAGGAACGTGGATGGAAACTTAAAATGGACACAGGGCCAAGGTAAAGAGCTTTGAGGAAAAGAAAATGCATCTTGCAGTTTCTTTTCAGCTACAGCGTGTTTAGGATAGGTGACTGATGGCATAATTAATGAGTAGGCTGGATTACTGTGCTTGTGTGATGGCATTTTGTGCAAGTGTGCAGTGATATATTGGAAAGGGACTGTAAAGTACCTGAAACTAGGCAATTGTTTTAACCTTAGGCAAGTTTCTTTTCCAGTCAGAGCTTTTCTCCTGTTCCAAAACACAATGTTTTCTTCTTGCTTTGTGCTCAGTAG
This sequence comes from Ibidorhyncha struthersii, assembly GCA_013398815.1. Lineage (NCBI taxonomy): Eukaryota > Metazoa > Chordata > Aves > Charadriiformes > Charadriidae > Ibidorhyncha > Ibidorhyncha struthersii. The sequence continues at coordinate 345,611 of VZSZ01006025.1, read as the reverse complement.
AGCAATATTTTTACTGTTCTTTATAACCGAGAGGATAAGTAGGATGCCCAAGAGCTTTGTCTAATCATTTAGCTAATGATCCTGCTCTGTAGTATCTGTTCAGGTGTGTAATTCAGTTTAGATTACTACTCTGATAGTCCTTTCTGGCCGTTGGTTTTGATAGGACTCACTTCTACACTCTGCATCCCCTGAAGAAGGAAGGTCATAGTTAAGCTCTGAATTTACTGACAGTGTCTCATTTTAGATTGTTGCCTCAGTGTTGGGCATTCAAACCAAGTATGATCTTCAGTTTATATTACTATATCTTTAAATGTGCCCCAGATTTCACTTGTATGTTTTGTGGGTTAAAATATTTTAAAAACCACAGTTTGTAGCATAACTGCATACCTGGTTGTCTTACTTGTAGAGAGGGAGGAGATGTTAGTGCTCTATGCAGTAATCACTATGGGTCTGTGTAACCATTCTGTTCTGCAAGCAAAAAGCCCTCAAACCCTCCCACCCTGAAGTGATTGAAAAAAATGGCTCCATAACATGCTGGAGAGTTTACGGGGTAGAGCTATTAGAAGAACTGGAAAAACCTGTGGGCAGATGCAGGAACTACACTGCATTGTTGTTCCTCCAAACCCGAGACAGAACCTCATGTCTTTGATGCTTAGCTATCTCCTTATGTATTTGAGTATGTGGGGCCAGACTCTTAGCTAGAAACTTAAAGTACCTTCTCTGTTGTGCAGCAGCAGTCTTGATGCTTCAGTTTGAAGTGCTTAAAACTCCTTCTGCCACATCAACTGCTATATTTTTCTCCAGTATCTAAGCACAGTAGTTTCTGGCTTATTAGCTGCCCATGTTCTATTCAGAGTAAGATATTCTGAGGAAGGGTACCTTGATATACTCATATATTATGTTGTTTTGAAACTTTTTAACAAACAAACAAAATCAAAATAGCTAGACAAGCATGAATGGAAGACTCCCCAGATCCCCATTTCACCTCTCATTGAAAAGTCATTAAAGTTGTGCCTAGTCAGCAAATCCAAAGTCTAGCACCTGTTTGCCAGATAAAAACCAGCTGCACTGTATGTATAGTATTTAACCCATCTGCAATTTGCATACCATATGCAGTACCAGTTGTTTAAGTTGCTTTGCTTAAGGTGTTTTGGGATATTATGTTTTTATCGAAGATGAAAGGTGGATGCGATAGAGCGAAACTTGTAGTAAGGCTTTGTGATATCAGTATCTTGAAGTCATGAGATTACATGAGGGTTGAATTTTTGACTTGCAGAGGTTTTATTTCTTTAGTTTTCATTTCAACGATCCAACCCATTTTTTTGGTCATCCAACCCATTTTTTTGGTCTAAAAATATATTTCACCTCTTAGCTTATTTCTTCATTGCCTTTGATTAGGTCATGACTGATTGAAGCAAAATGAATTCTTCTTGTTTTTCTTTCAAAATAATTAGAAAAAGACAAGTTCGCTAGGCAGGACAGTCTTTTGGAATCCTCTTTGTTTAACGCACATGGGAAATTCCTGTGATATGAGTTCATTTTGAAATTATTTCTCTTCCTTCAAAACAGAGCTGAGATGTAAAACCACTTTCCCCTTTTGTGAAAATTATTGTCCTCTGAAGTGTCTGGAATCCTGAAACTGAAGACACAGAAAACCATTCTTGTCTGCTGTCAACCTACTGTCATTTTCTGCCGCCCTCCATTTTGTTCACATACATTGGTGAGGCTCCTATAAAGTTTTTCACAGCCTGTGAGGTAAGATCAGATTTACTGCAGTGACAGTATGAAATGGTACGAAAATATGGACAGTGCTAGAGAAGTTACATTCTAGGCCTCTAGCAGACAACAGGAAAGGAGTGGAGTTCAATCTGAATTTCATACTGGATAGCACAATACTTGAAATTCCTCATTATATCTAATATTATCAGCAAAGCTGTAAAAGGTACTGATTATAAAATAGTATTATTTGTGAGATACAATCACAAAGGAAGGGTGAACTCTGAGGTTGGTAGGATTTTAGTGTTTGGTAGACTTCGATTCAGGTTTTGGTTCTGCTCTAGATTTACTCTGTACTCTTGGGCAATTTGCTTATTTTCTGTGTGGCTAATTTTCCTACCATAAAAAAGTAGAAACGGGAATACTTGTTTTCTCTTTACGCTTACCCACTGCAATCAAACTGGTGATACTCTATTACTTACCTTGTATGTGTGATGCAGCTTTAGTCTATGGCTTGAGGTTATCTGTCGAACTGTAGAAAAATAGCAGAAACTAATCTTGGAGATTCTGAGTGTTTCCTAACACCTTCAATTCCATATCACTGCTGTGGAAATCGGGTTATCTCACAAGATGAGAACATAACTGATAAAATTTTAAGAGATTTGCAGAAATTATACCACTGGTGCAGTAATTACTATCTGGTGATTCTTAGAAACTTCACATTGTGCTGGCTTTTCCTCTTTCTTTCCTGGTGCTAAATTATGCTGAACAACCATAAATCCTTTCCTGAAATCTGCTTTGCATATAAGGAATTTCTAAGTGATTATTGCAGAGCTGTTTGTCAAGAAGGGAAGAAGCAGTTGATGTGCATAGTAGTAAGCTGGTTCATGTGACAACCCTGGCATTAAATATGGGCTTCGTGATTCAGCATCATTAAACAAATTCCAGTTATTAATAGATAATGGGCAATTGCTAGAGGTATGTCTCGGTCAGTATCTTTCTGTAGTAGCATAAACTTCATCTCCGAAGTTGCACAGCTTAGGCAAAAATAAACTCCATTTTAACATTTAAACAAAAACTCATCATATTATAATTTACAGTAAATCCTTCTAAAACTTGCGTTAGAAGTAGCAATCATTAGTCAATACCTATTGTTATTTTATTTTCACAAGAAAATCTTTGAAAAAGCTTTTCCTATTTAAAGCCAGTTTCTACTCCACACGGTTTATTCTTGGTCTCCTTGTACAAGCATAGAATAGTAACTTCTGCTGTGACACTGGTGCTTTCTTAGAAAAGATATTTGAGTTAAACAGAAGGGCAAAACAAGGTCACTGGCATTATATATCTACAGTAAGCTTTAAGAAATGAGTCAGACTTACAGATGGAATGATAGTTTGCCTTGTCATGAGAACACACATCTTCAAAAGGTTCATGCTTTGGAAAAATAAAGTAAAAACCATAAGGAACCACTTAAGGAGGCTGCATAAATAATTTGCCATTTGTGAGCAATATATGCAAAACGATAGGACTGCAAGGACTGTATTTGATGGAAAAGCTTCTAACCATTTAAACTGCCATCCTGGTGTTTATTACCTGAATCACCTCCGGGAGTCTGATAAACACCTGTGATCTGCTGGTAATTCAGGAAAGGAAGCAGCACTCTGCATGACCTGCTTTTTTTCTCTCAAGCAGTCATGGTGTAATAAACAGTGTACAGTGATTTTGAACATGCAAAGAATATATTTAGACAAGTTAAAGCTACTGTTCTTGGTTTAATGCTTAACAAAGCTAACAGCAGAAAGTAAATGGTTTAGCACCTCAATATGGTGTACACAGAAATGGAAGGAGAGAGCAAAAGACAATAGGAGCTAATGGTACTTGGAAGGCAATTCAGTCGTTTGGTTTAAAAATGAGAGTAAATGGTAAAAACCTTAAAGAGAAATAGGGAAGAAGCAGGGCTTTCTTTTAGCCTATACATTTTAAAAGTTACTACCTGACCAGTAAAGTAATAATTTCCTGGAAAGCAATATTTAAATATATCCATCATCATTTAGATCTTGGACACATACTTAAATATTATTGATTATTTGCAATTGTGTGCATCCATGTGTAGGTATATTAAACAAAAAAAAGTAATGGTAGCACGTCAGTGATTGGGATAAAGTGCAAAAGTGGAACTGGAGTCTCTAATTACTAGTTCTTTGTGGTGTTTTTTTTTTTAATTAAGAAAGCTGCAAGCAAATTATAGACATCCAGTTTATAGCATTGCAATCTTACAGGCTTGCTCTCATGAATATGGTAATTTTTTATTTTATGTCCTCTTGAGATGTCTTGTTAAAAACATTTTATTGGTGATCCTAAAATTCAGTAAATTTGAAGCCCTTGGCACCCTGAAGATAGTTAAAGTTCTTCAAAAAATGTCAGCAATAAATATTTGGCAAATATAAAGAATATGCACATTTTTCCCAAGTGGGTGATATATTTTTTTCCCAGTTCTTATAGTCAAGTGATGACACTGCAGTTCAGAATATAAGTGCATATTGATATTTTCTTCCAGAAACTGCATGTGTTGCTTAGAGAGTGCTTCTCCCACAGAGTTATTTTTGTGCAGACACCTGGAAGTGGTTGCATACTTGCTCCGGCTTGCAGACTAGTTTTGGACAGTCAGGTGTATATATGAGCAAGTGGTCTTTATTTGGAGCAATTAAAATTCTAACATTCTCTTCTCTTGACATGCAATTACTAGGGCTCTGCTGTTCCCGCTAATTGCTCTTGCTGGGGACATTGGTGAGGAGCCAATGATTTTGATGGGTAGTGGATTATCATTTTTACTCTGCTACCTGAGAAAAAAATCATTTGCAAAATCCCATGTGTAATTAGCAAGACTCATGATTAATTGTCCTGCAAAATTAGCTTCTCTGTTGCTTTTATTTTACTGCTTCAAATATTAATTAATGTTAACTCCTTTCCTTCAGTTCTAGCTTTTGAATATTCAATGCTGCTTTGAAAAATTAGTCAGGGCTTCTACTTGCATTAACATGCTGGTGCTTTGATTTCTGAATAAGTATTCTGATTTAAAAGATCACACTTGGGTCATAAATAATTTTTATAGGAGGACAAACAAAGCATCAGAGCATCATGGGAAGGCATTCATGCACTAACTGAAAGTAAATTGTTTCAGTAATGATTCATTCCCCCAGTGCTTTTGGGGAAACATCAGCAAATATGCAAAACACTCCGTTGTGTGGGGCAAAACAATTATTTAATGACAGCAATCAATGTATATATTTTCAAATAAGTACCACAGCGAAAGAGGTAAAAATAATGGTGGACTAATACCATTTTAGTACCAAATAGTCCTTTAAACTTTGAGCAGTTGCAGTATCTACTCTCTGTATTTCTATGAACTGCACGTTCTTATGTTTGATGGTGTAAGGTGGAAAATGCCAAGTGTCTATACTGTCTTAGTGCTCTCAAAACTCTCATGTGCTTGGTGTTATGACTCTGACAGGGTCAGAAAGCACAGAAAGGACCTAGTGAAGACTGTTCTTGGGTCACTGGGACGCTGATGGATTGAATTCACAGGACAGCTCATTAAAAGCAGCGGTAAGGTATCCTGAGACCCCAAAGAGCCTTGGCTTCTGTTTTAGCCATGTTTTCATTGTGCTACCTTAGCTCACACAACTCCTCACAACAGAGCTCTTTTCCAAGAACTACCGGTTCCTCCCAGTACAGCTGTAGCACTACCTGTAGAGCACTCCTGCACAACAGCTATAAGCTAAATTTTGCCCCTGCATCAGTCTTTGCTGTATTTCTTCTCTGTGTTTTCAGCATGAGCTAGATGAGTTTCTTCATAATTCATCAGAAAAGCCCTTGCCTTCCTAGATATTCTTCTCAATATGCAGTAATCTCACTGTAATCTTGTCATAAAAATCAAAGTTGGGCACTGGAGAGAGTGGTAGGGGTGAAGGTGACAGTGTGGTATATTTGGCAATATACCTGGCTTTGTTACCAAAAATAAAAGGAGAATCAAATTTGAGAAAATCTGTCTCACTTGCTCTTCTCATTGAAGTGTACAGCTCTTCTAGCAGCTTTTGTCAGACTTTTGTAATGCAGTGCAAGACCTAGGAAGCTATAGCTATCTTTTATCTGTTTTTTCGTTACTTCAGACTTCTGTAACTGAGGACTGATTTTTAGCCTTGTATGCCTGTAATATGACATTACAGCCGGTTTGCCTGCTTTCTGTACAGCAGTTCTGTTCTCCACTTCCCCACATATGAATAACCAAGGAAATTGCTTTTTTATTGCTTGAAAACCAGTGCTTGCCCCAAAGCTATGCTCTAGTCATGTCATGCCACCTGTTTCTGATGACATGGCTTGTTCATGTGGGAGTGTGTGTATCACACAGAGAGCAGCATTCTTCCATTAAACCATGTGGTTGATTTTACTTGCCTTTTTGATCAAGTGAATGAGTTCTTTTAAATGTTTTTCTAATATTGACCTAGGAGATCAGTGACAGAAAAATAGTGTTACCTTTATAGCTGAAATTAATTACAAATCAGACCTGAATCTGACCTTTGTTTTGGTCACACTGTCCACAAATAGTGATTCCAGAATGCTTTACAAGTTCATTAAAGAGCTTGTGTCATCCTTCACAAAACTCTTTTTTATACCCTTCTCAAGTCTCAGCTTTAATGATGGGCTTCAGCGTACAAGCCTCTTGCCCCTCTTAATAAGCTCAGACATGTCCTTCTCTTCCCTAAGCTAAAACGGTAGGCATATTAATTCAGAATTTCTGTAGGGCCTCAGAATGTCTTCATAAATGAGTGAAAACCAAGAAATAAATTGCAGTCTGGATCCAAACATCAAGAAAAGTTTCACATTTTACTTGGATCTTTAGGGATCTTTGAATAAATAAAAGGCTTTTGTGAATCTTCTGCTGTTCATCTGTAATTGCTTAGTCAGACTAAGGTGTGACCATGAAGCCAAAATTGATTCACATGCTTTTCTGATTTCAGCAGAAACAGTTATGTATAGTAGTGGTTGGAAAGAAGGAAACAGGAACACTTGCAGATGTGTATGTATAGGGTGCTTGCTAGAAAAATTCTAATTTTGTCTCTGTCACGTGCTCTAAGAAGCCTTTTCTACACGGAAAAGTACTGTCACCTATTCTGATACGAACACATCGTTCTTCGTGTGCAATCATAGCTATATGGACAATCTTTTCTGAAGTAATAAATGGCCTTTTTGCTTTTAAATATACCATTTTTAAAAGTCACTTACTAACTGTGTTATAGCCCCTCAAACACTGGTATTATGCTGCAGCGCTCTACCTGAGAATACCTGAGGGATCTGGATCACAGGTAGGGTCCAGGGCAAGGAGGCTCATTTAGGAATTGAAATTCAGCTTAGGTCCTTTAGAAGAACAAAGGCTTTTGTCTACTGAACTGATAGAAATTAATGAAGCACAAAAGAGAAGCTGAGATACAGAAATTATGAAGGTTGAGACTTTTCTATTTCCACAACTGTCATGTTTACTGGCCAAGCATCCCCAGGGGCAATTCTCTAGGGCCAACCGGTTTTGCTGCAAAATTGAAACAAAAGAAAGAAGAGACATCAGCTAATCTTCAAACTTAAAATGGAGCAAGTAGCGCCATGCTGGCACAGGCTTCCATATATGAAAGCTTTTGTAAATCTCCTGCATCAACAAACTGCCACATTGAAGTTTCTAGACTATATGTGATGCTGCACTCTTCATCTTCCAGTGATGCCCGCAGCATTTGCACATGACATTCTACAGGAGCAAGTGGCTTCAGGTTTAGAATCACAGGCACACTGCTCATATATCTGAGTTTCTGTATTAGCAGACAAATGTTTTGAGAGACTGAATAAATGATTTTGCAAGGATCTGTGTAACTACAGCTGCTTAGGGAAATTTAAGGGCTTGCAGAATTTAGCTTTAAAAAAAAAAGAAGTAAAAAAGTTCAACAGCTCAATATTCTTTTTCTGTATTATTATTATTTTTCTTTTTTTACCCACGTTTGCATATAACATCCATTTCACAGAGTGAAATCTGGTGATTATTCTGTTGTTTGAAGGCAAGATTCCATTCTTAGTTACTTTTTTTGTTTTCTTTTTGACATGAGAATGTAACTTTAATAGCTGTGGGTTTGGCTGTGCTATATAAAAACACATGTTTTTGAGAAGGGCAACCGTAACCCTATGTTGTGGAGGGTGTGCAGAGTTCCAGCAGGCACAATGCTGTCTCTGAGCCGCCTGCTGCATTACAAACTCACTGAGTCACCTTTGGGGAGGCTTGTTTTCTCTTTTCTACTTATCTTTTCTTGTCTACTTTTTTTTCTTTCAAAAAAAACCCAAACCAACCTATCAGCAGAGAATCATGACCCTGGCTTTCCTTTCTGAGCAAGTATCCCTTTTGCGTTTTCCACTGATTAGCACTCTGCTAGATACTAGCAAGAAATGCAAGTGTTTCAAGATTTTTAACAAATAAAAGAAATGATTGTTTGATTTGTGGGGAAGGGGAGAGGGGAAGGAAAGATTTTCACATGTGTGTGTACCTCTTATGAATCAAATATGGTTTCTTCCTTCAAACTGGACTCTGTCAGGAGGCTAAAATACCCTGAAGGTTTGCTACAGCACTATCTGCTTCTGAGATGGTATTTACTGGATGATGAATATATTAGTTCAAATTTAAATTGATTCTATGGAGGGGTAATGTTGATTCCATATTTACCGCTGTGTTTCAGTAGTGTAGACCAATCATTAGTGCAGAGAGAGTGGGAAGAAAATAACTTAAAGGTGACACTGTCTGAAATGCAGGAAACAAACAGTGCTTTATAAATAATATATTTCTCCTGTTATGTAAAATTTTCAAAATAAGCTTAGAGTTAAGTGTAATGTTCGATCACTAGGCGCATCTATACTAGCATATTATTAGTCTGTTTAGTCACATCTAGAAATATGTTCTTCATATTTGTGGTTGCCAAAGTAAATAGAAATCAATGAAAGTAGCAAAAGTGCTGAAGTAATTTCAATAAGTGAAGTGCTCATTAATTTAAATTTCACACTTGACATTGTTACAGACTAATCATAGAAAATAAGACATTGACTTCTAAATATTTTCTAAGACATGCAACTTTATTTTCAAAGTGGCATTCACATTAGAAGGAAAGACCTCTGACTGCAGCAGTTTAGGCAGATGTTAATGATATGGTACACTTTCTCAAAAGCCTGAAGTCCATTCATATGGATGACATAAGCTTGAGGACTTAGCAAGCAAACAATATTGAGACACTGGGACTGAACATGTTCTGAAACATCAAAAAGCTCTTCCTGCCGTTTTCAAACATACAAAAATATGTGTGAAGCCTGTTCACAATTTAATGGGAGATATACAGAGAGCTGGGGGTGGTTATACAGGAAATTAGAAAAGCCTCATCTCGTCAGAGTGAAATAAATATGCCATGGTATAAGAAAAGTAATCGGAGGGGTGTGCCTGTTCTGTTGATGTCAAGCAGGTGTTCATACATTAGAATAAACATTTATAATTGATATTAGAGACAAGAGAGTGTTTTGAATTACACTGAAGAGAGACATCCAACTTACCCCTCCCCTCCTTTTTTCCATTTAAAAAGGAAAAGATTGGAAAATGCTATTTTTCCAGCTATGTTTTCCAGTGTAGACTGATCCTTTGCTCACCTGCTTTTCTGTAATATATACCAAATCGCATTGCATAATGCAGGATGCAATAGAAGTATCTCAGAAGGAAGACTACATTGCAGTTGCAGTAAGTAGCTTTACTTGTAGATAATGGGAAGCAGGTAGGTGATTGGTGAGTTGGTGATTTCTGATTGATAGGTGGAAGGATACCATCTCATTTCTGTTTGTTGTCTAATCAGCTCCTTGGTCATGGAGAACTCCCATTCACAAAGAACAAATGTACTTCCCTCTCCCTCCCTTGAGAACATCCTATGTTACTTAGAATATTCAAGATAATTCAAAATTCTTTAGCACCCCAGACATAGATGCTATGAGGGTCATGGCACACAGATCCCTTATTGTCAACCCTTTTAGAAGAGTTAAGTCAATTAACTTTGCTCAGACTTGCTCAGAATGCAAGCCCCTGTCTAGTGTTTAGTCCACTGCAAATAAGGTGCTACTAACCGTTGTGGAAATCTTTTCTGATCCGTTATAGGGTTCATGACTAGAAGTTTAAATATTCATCTTGTGATGTGTCCACAATGTATTTTAGAGCACAGGTAGTTTTTCCTGTTACAATCTCTTGCTTAACACAGGAAAAAGTCAGTAGTAGTGGTAAGAAAGGGAGGAGAACATGGTGTGCATCTGAACGGACTGCTACGATATCTTAAGTCTAGTATTTACTCAAATCTTTAATAATGGATACAGTATTTCCTGATCAAGAAGCAGACAACTATAAAAATGTACATGGCATTTAAGTGCCTTACCACATTACAGCTCTATGTGGCCTACTTTTTCACCAGATTTCAGTGTAAATTTGGATAAATTATAATGATATGAATATGAATTAGAGACCAAATGTAGCTCAAGATTTGACCATTGAGCTAATTTTATGTATCTGGTTCATATTATTATTGATTTTTGGTTTTGTCATTTTGGATTGACCTTTTTAGTAACAAGATCTCGATAGCAATTTTGACGTTGGATTTACATGCTTTTTGAGCTTAAATTTGTGGATAAAACTGTTAGGCCCATTGGGCCAGTGGTAGTTTTTATCTTTGCTTAGTAGAACTTGAAGTTACTATGTAGAAACCGTACATTTCACAAGCCTGTCCAGTTCCGTTCTGTTGTGAAATGGTAGTAAAATGGGTTTCTCTTGGAAGGGTTCAGGCAGTATTTCTAATACAAGATTACATTCAGAAAGCAAGCTATTGCTGAGAACTCTCCTATTGAATGGAACAGTTGGGAAGGTGATATACCAAAGGTCTTAAATCAATGCAAGTTTGTCGTTTGCCTTCCTTTTTGACTAATGTGCCTTTGGGGAATAAGGATGTGTGTTATAATTTGCAAGCCACTGTAAGTTTTCCTTATAAATATAAAAAAAGCCTGCCTTTTCCCCATGAAGTCCTTATCACTGCTCTTTTTCCTTCAGAATCTTCCAACTCATAGTAAAAAAAAGAGCATTTATAGTAGGAAACCCAGAGACATATCATTGATGGTTTAAATATTATGCCAAAAATGAGATTTCATTTACTGTAAATGTTTCATCAGATAATGTTTCTCATGGGAAAAAGCAGAAGAGTCTGGTTCTACCCTTTTGATTGAACTCAGGGACCTTTTCTGACATTCATGTGGAGTTACACATGAAACATTGACTGACTGCCCATGTTTACACAAGAGCACGTATTTGGGGCTTCTGTCCTGTGCATCCCTGAATAAATGTTCTGGTCTGTGACAGCGCTGGGCTTGATGAGGAGAAAGAAGTTTGGAATAAGAGAGCCTTGGTCCTCAAGCCCTGCATTACACTACCCTTCTTGTCAAGTAGGTCAAAGACTTCAGTGTGAGGTAGTACTTCTATCCCAAAGTTCGGCTCATGCACACTAGTTTTTGTGCCGTGTATCAGCTTTGAGCTTTGACAACACATTCTCTTTGGTCAAAGAGTGTGCAACAGCTTCATTATCCATAAAATAAGAGTCTGGAATGAAAAGGGGTGATGCAGAGTGGGTCGGAATAGGAGAGGCTTTGGTGGAGATAAGATGATCTGAAACATCTGCAAACATCTGCAAGTAAAGGTAAGCAAACAGCTAGGGGACAGGGGGACAAGTGGGGAATGTGTTCAATTAGATTCTGCTTCACATTAGGGGACTATCATTTCGTTTTATGGCTTTGTTGACAATCCTCTCATTTCTATTTTATTGTGAGTGACATCATCAATACTATCAGATGGAAGAACAGTTCACTAACAGATGGCTTTGTACCATTTCCAGTATGGTACCCGGCATATCATCTCACATTTACCTGCTTTCTGTAGTGTATTTTACATGGAGGAAGTTGTGTTAAGGAAGTTGTGTAAATATATTTAACTGGGAGTCCTGTGTAGCTCTCAGTGGGCCGTAAGACAATAAACAAAACTTGGATAACATTTTGCAAACTAGTTAATGAAGAAAGTAAATTAACATGTTTTGAATTTACTTGTTTATTTACTTCATTTACTTGTTCAATTTCCTAGAAAGGAAATTATGTCTCTTGATTGGAACACAGTTCCAATTGAAATGGGGGAAAGGAAGACCATGCCACTGCATGGTGCACTAAAGAGCAAGCTAAAGCTCTTCTAAGTCCTTCTTTCTTTCTCCCTTGTAAATGTGCCCAGGCCACTAATGGTGGAGCAGCTCAGGGTGATGTGATTTCAGGGCATGCAGCTTTGCCAAGGTGTTGGTGGAGCTCAAATAAGATGGTGAAGGTCCTTTGTTTCAAGTACAGTTATGGAGAGTCCTCTAGTCGTTTAAATTGGTGAATGAATGAAGGCTGTATACACACAAACAGCCTAGGTACAAATTCATCAGCCTAGTTAACAGGGACTTAAAGGTTATGGCAGTAAATGGGACACTTGTACAGTGAAGTTGATAGTACTATACTGTCCTCATGGCCAAGGAATCCTTGGTAATATGTGGGATGCTGGAAACAAGGTCAGACTGCCTAATCTGGGAACAGTGGACATAAAGGAGATGGAAACCCAGATAGCAGAACATTTAAAGGGAAATTTAGGTATCCATTGAGTTACAGAAAATGTACAGAATCCCTAAATTGCAAATTGTGAACTATAATTAAGAATACTGCCTTATTTTCTTTACTACAATCTCTAGATATTCCAGTGAATGAAATGTGGTATATTTTTGCTGACATCATGCAAAAACTAAACCAATATATTTGTCAGAACTTATTGACATGTTTAATGGCATGCACTCCTAAGTAAGAAAATGTCTGGAGTTAACAGAGCAAGATTTTTTCAGTACTCACATGACTGCATTTCCCTTGTAAATTTTAAATTGATTGAGAGAAATATGTGCTGTTAAGTTCCGAAAAAAGCCACTTTAACAGAAGCTGGAATGTCAGCCCTGAGGAGCTTTATGGAGAAGAGCAGATTAACGGTGCATGTATCAGAATTCTAAGAAGTAACCCTAATGCTTTTGATTTTTTGGTCATGTTTCAGTCTAGTTCCTAACCAGGTTTCTTTTTAGCTTGTTTTAAATTTTGTTTTGTTTTGTTTTCCCTGCCAGATGTTTAGATCTTCAGTAAGTCATGCAGCCTATGAGCTGAGTTAGTGTCCTTCTTCCTTAGCTAGTGCTGATTAGTGTCCAACTGGAAGGTTAAAAGATTGCTGAACTTCTTGAAGAAGGTAGAAGATGTACAGTCATCATCCACTCCACTTGCCAAATACATATCTAATACAATTCTTAAAATAAAAGCTTATGGCAAGCTGTCTCTTTTTTAGTATCCAAAATGGGGATCTGAAAATAAAACCACTTACGCACTTAATATAGGCTTAGGATACTAACTTTAATCATCTTAAAAAGCAGACTTCTAGACCTATTATTTTCTTACTATTTGGCTCATCCTCCTGTTAGTGACTTTACAAAGTAATGAATAATGGTTTATAAAGTCATCATTATGACTGTGCCTAGTACTGTGCTATTACTTGCTGATTTCCCTCATTTCCACTCTTTATAATTAGGACAACTAGGATGGGAAGGTATTTTGTTTTCTATTCTTTTGCCAGTTTAATGTTTGAATAATTTTAAACTTATCTAATAATTTATAGTTAATTTTGACACTTAGAGAACACTCTGCTACCTGTATGATCTCACTGTGCAAGTAGTGCTGGAACCTTTCCTGTGAAGAATCTGTGCCTGAAATCTGCCTGTCACTAAGGTTTTAAGGCCCAATGGTATGCTGAGTTATAATTCTCTCTAGCGGTTCTGGCAGAGTTTGCTGTGGATGGTTGCTCTGGAAATAGACGCTTTGGATGCCCATGGACAGGAGGAAGAGATCCTGTAAATTTAATGTCTATATTCATAATCTTTGCATTTACTTCCAGAGTGTCACAGTATTTTTATGTCTAAATTAATGTACTCTCCTTATAGATGGTCTTTTCTGCTGTATATCTATATCTATCACATGTTTTTTTGTGTTCTATGTAAAACCTAGCAATGCACCTGACTTTGAGTAAAGGCTCATCAGTTGATGACAAAATTGGGCCTATGGTGCCAGCAGTTTCCGACCATTCTATTCAGCCCAATAATATAGCTTACACTAACAGCTTCATATACCTGGTCATCTGCACAAAAAAAGCCCTCAGAGAAGTGCGCTGGTTTAGTGACACACTCAGCTCCCAAACCTGCAGTACTTTGAATCAGTGAAAATGCTGCTTGAAGAGGGACTGCACACTTGGGCTTTGTGTGAAACAACTAAGAACACTATGAGAAGATTAGTAGGATAATAAATTACTAATAGTATGGTGTAGTAGAAACCAAAGGATGGGGGGACCCTTATGCCCTAGATATCAGATCTTTGGAAATTGTTGTCAGAGCATCTGGTAGTTACTTACAGTTTACAGTTGCTAAAAAAGGGGGTGGAGACGTCCATGGGAGAGACATTCATTGATGGTTAGTAAATGTGTAAGAACCACCTCACATTCAGAATGTCCCCAATCTGAAAACAGGAGGAGGCCGGAGAATACAAGGGGGAAGTATGTTTGTCCTCTTCTTATTCTTCTGCAGGCATCTGCTTATGACCTTGGAGGCAGAGTAAAACACTAGCTGGACCTGCTGAGCCAAAGCAGTATGGCTGTTCTGAAACACAGTGGAGCTCTAATAATTAAACCTTTAAATAGCAACATGGTAATAGTTTTTCTGGTATACAAAGTGAGAACAAAATCTATCCTGCCCTGTTGTAAGCTGGGTTTGGCACATTTAAGTCATTTTCTCACTGATTTTTACAAGATGATGAACTTACAGGCGGAAATTCTTTTAAGCCATAAATACCATGCATGCTGTCATTCCTCGAAGTACAGATAAAGCCAAGGGGATGTTAAGAACGGTTGAAGTGCATTCCTTCTCTACTTGGTTCACTCAGATGAAACTGTCTGCTATCAGTTTGGGCGTACGGTGTTTGACCCTTGCTTGTAGATATAAATGAAATAGAGCTCCTATCACTTAGTCACAATGCACTGAATGACAAATTTGTCTACAGCAGTTGACCTGAAAAGTGGAGGCTTAACCTTACATGGAAGCCTCTGAAGTTTCTTGCATCTGCTTTATCTCTGTAAACATTCTCCAATCCTTCCTCATCTTATTCATTACAGACAAGGCTCCTGGGACTCCGTGGTTGCAGACCTGTTCTCTGAATTTTATATTCTGTTACACACTTCTTGATTTTGTGTTTTTTGCATTATGTGGCTCTGGAGAAAAAGGATGACACAACATCCACTGTACTTTGCTTGTACAAAGTTTGTGCTACTCTTTTCTTGAGTCAAACAAACCATTTTTTAAAAATGTAATTTAATGTATTTCAGGATATGCATTCTATGCATATTTTTTTATCATGCCACAGTATTTGCATTGTTACAGTTCTTTAAGATTTTCCCATCACAAATCTGGGTAATACAGGTAATAAATTGTATTATCTGGTAGTGCCTGATTGAAATACAAAGTTGTAAGAATATTTAGAAGTGGTATATACACACATTATCTTTTACTGATCATGAGATCCACACAGAGGTATAAGAAATCATCTCCACAGTGTGAATCCAAAAGTGAAAAACGATTGATGGGCATTCTATTAAATTCCCTGCATATGGAATTAGAGGTTACCAACTCTAGTCTTTGCATCATAATGAACAGAAGGAGAACAGAAAAACGACTTCTGGAGTCAGTGTCTTAAACCTCGAACCTTAAACATTTGCAAAAAGAGATATTATTTCTCCTTGTCCTTTCTAAAACTTCCCATTTAGTATAGAAATGCCAATTGTAACACCACGTTGCAAGGATGTGAAAATTCAGGGACAATACACAGTTAATTCTTTTGTAAATTGGGATCACTGACGGAACTCATGTTAGGAGAAAATTGATGTTTTTGCATCTAGAACATTGTTTATCCAAATATTTTCTGTTCACCTGGGTCAAGGAGATGGGAGGGGTGTAATATAACATTATCATTCAGTTCTACTTTATAATTTCATTCTTTGAAATGAGACACTCCCAATTTCATATTTAAATCAAGAGATTAGAATGTTATTGCCTTTCTTACATGTATTCAGAAGAAAGTATTTTTCCTCTATCTGTTTTCTTGCTGTATGCTGTAGATCTTTCTTGGGCATTGGGCAACACTTTAAACTACATCCCACAAGCTGAAAGAAAAGGATTCCAAGCTAGAAGGCTGAAGAAACTTTGCTTGTTTTGGGCAAATTCCTGACAAATTTCTATACTTCCATTGCACTCTAGTAAGGGAAAAGGTCAGCCCTAGCTGTTTCCACGGCTGCTTGTTCAAATTTACAGAGAGATTAAACAGGCAAAGTTATGCTCTTCAGGTCAATAGTAGGTAGTAGATCTTTCTGCATGATTATGATGAGGATTTGGAATGGGAACTTGACTGCTTATCTTAAAGTTCCTTTGCTCCTGTATGCTGCCCTGAGTGGAGCATGGGCAGCTAGGGAAAAACATAATTGAATTTCTTCAGCAGCTTTTCATTTCTGTGGAACGTGGAAAATATGTCACTCGGAGGGGAACAGTCCTGTTCTTCTTCCTATATGTATTTATGACTATCTTGCACATTTTTATGACTTTTTTGCATGTTTATTAGTGTGATTTATTTACATATAACAAAAGAAGAAAAGGACTGCCTGTACTACATTAGATCTAGGGTCTGTTTTGCCTAGGATCTTGTCTGTGCCTGGGAAAGACCAAAAGGGCAAATCAAGTATGCAGTGAATATTCCCAGAATATTCTTCCCCATTGAGCTGTGGCTCAACATCTTCCATGAGCATAGATGTTCTTTCTGAACACATGCAAATGATCTGCAACCATGATGTCGTCAGGTGTAACTGCATATAAAGACCAGAATGTTGTGTTTACTACAGAAATTACTTAGCTATTGTTGAAAGTCCAGGCTTTCAAAGCAATACAGTTCTCAATTATGATCCCAGTTAGAAAGTTCTGATTTGTCTTCTTGGAGGCTCTGTACTTAAGGTTCAAAGTCCCTGTGGAAGTTAGAATTGATGTACCTGCATCACAGGGACACAGGCCTTTGTGATCTCTTTTCAACTTGACAAGTCACTTCAATGACTTTCAATAAGGTAATGCAGAAGGAGGAGAATCGCATTAGAAATCCCCCTCCATCTCTCCCTCCTTGCAGGCACAAGCCCTTGCCTGAGAAACAAATTCTCTCAACTTCATCTAGAGAGGATCAAACACCTTCTGCTGTTGTTCCTAGGCATTGTTAATTGTTGTTAATTTCCAACACCTCATTAATTATTTGCTATTAAAGATGTGAGTGAGGCAAATGCCCTTCACCCATGGATAGTCACAAGAATGGACCATTAATAACTACAAAAATGTTTTACTTTTGAAGTTGAAAGGGAGCTTGTATGAAAGTCACTTTGTTTGCAAGAAAAGCCTCATGCAGCATCAGGGTGTCATTTCATAAAGAGCTCCATATGAAGAAAACCTTAACGTGCAAAAGAAACAAAACACGGAACAGTGATAAGACTGGAGCTGATGTAATGGACAGAATATAGTGGTTAGAAGTAGCCCCCTCCCCTCCATACTACTTCTTATTTAACTTGTTTTCAAAAATTATAATTTTCATTCAGTACATTCTGATTATACTTCCCGTACATAAAAGTTTTAAATCCTATAAAAAACTCACAGTAAGCTTTATTCTTTAGCATACAAAGCAGTACATTAAGCTAGAATTCTTATTAAGTCTGAGAAACCTGAGTCAGCACTGAGACTACCTAATATTAACAAAAGTAGTAGTATGACACAGCCTCCAGGAAAGCATGGCATAGACAGACAAGTGGATGAAGGGAGCTTGAACATTCCTCAGACGTATGAATGTGTTTCCTGAGGTGATGCTCAGGAATTGTCCTGTATCCTAGGAGCTGGGTAAGGATGCTCATCATTTTTGTGACAGAAGCATAACAGAAAATAAATTTCTTCTGCCTCTTCCCAGCTTCTTTTCAAAGCTGAGCCTGTCAGAGTGGTTTCCACTAAAGAAAGGTTTCATAGAATCATAGAATCATGGAATGGTTTGGGTTGGAAGGGATGTTAAAGATCATCTGGTTACAACCCCCCTGCCACGAACAGGAACACCTCCCACTAGACCAGGTTGCTCAAAGCCCCATCCAACCTGGACTTGAACACTTCCAGGAATGGGACATCCACAACTCCCCTGGGCAACCTGTTCCAGTGTCTCACCACCCTCAGAGTAAAGAACTTCTTCCTAATATTTAATCTAAATCTACCCTCTTTCAGTTTAAAACCGTTACCCCTCGTCCTGTCACTATACTCCCTGTTAAAGAGTCCCTCCCCATCTTTCCCGTAGGGCCCCTTTAAGTACTGGAAGGTGGCTATAAGGTCTTCCCAGAGCCTTCACTTCTCCAGGCTGAACAACCCCAAGTGTCTTAGCCTGTCTTCTTAGGAGAGGTGCTCCAGCCCTCTGATCATCTTTGTGGCCTTCCTCTGGACTGGCTCCAACAGGTCCATGTCCTTCTTCTGTTGGGGGCCCCAGAGCTCCAGGTAGGGTCTCACAAGAGTGGAGTAGAGGGGCAGAATCACCTCCCTCAACCTGCTGACTGCGCTTCTTTTGATGCAGGCCAGGATATGGTTGGCTTTCTGGACTGCAAGACACACTGGCAGCTCGTGTTGAACTTCTCATCAAACAACACCCCCAAGTCCTCCTGAGGACTGTTCTCAATCCATTCTCTGCCCAGCCTGTATTTGTTCTTGGGATTGTCCTGACTCACGTGCAGGACCTTGAACTTGACCTCGTTGAACTTAATGAGGTTCGCACAGGCCCACCTCTCAACCCTGTCCTGGTCCCTCTGGATGGCATCCCTTCCTTCCAGTGTGTCCACTGCTCCACACAGCTTGGTGTTGTTGGGAAACTTGCTGAGGGTGCACTCAATCCCACTGTCCCTGCCACTGACAGAGATATTAAACAGCACCAGCCCAAATACTCATCCCTAAGGAACACCACTTGTCACTGGTCTCCACTTGGACATCGAGCAGTTGACAACTCTTTGAGTGTGACCATCCATCCAATTCCTTATCCACCAAGTGGTCTGTCCATCAAATCCATGTTTCTCCAATTTAGAGACCTTCTTAGACAAAATTTTTACTAAATCTACATGTAATGCCCAATAACCTCTTCACTGTTGGCTTTGACTTGTGGGTCTGCTTTACCATAGCCATACAGCTGTTGTCAGAAATCCATCAGACAGAATTTCTGGGACTTACTTGTCTTTGGCTGTTGGTTCCTGATACTCAGGTAAGGTGGCAAGTTTTAAGGCTGTTCTTTCCCTCCTTTCTCTGTTCTGGAAAAGGTGCCATCAAGTTAATCTTAAAATATGTCCGTTCTGTGGCTTCTCTTTCTCTTTCTACCTCTGTCAGCTTTTACTTTTATCTGGAATATTTGGTCACTCACTGCACAGACATTTGGTTATGACAGCTCCATGGCTGGCTGAAAATCAGTTTTAGACTATAGCCTGAAAACCAGAATTAGATTATAGGCTGGTCATCTTTCACCACTTTAGCTGCAGGGACTGAGTAACTGCCAAAGAGGGGCAGTAACTTCTTCCGCTGCTGCAGCCAAGTCCAAGTAGGGTTGTGAATCAAAGCCTTCATTTGCCATTGTTCACAGCCTGGTATATTCACTTCAATTAACTTTAAAAAAAATAATTGATATTCATATGGAAGGCCATTGCAGCAGCTGGGAAGTTTGCACACCATCCCTCTGTGCCTCTATTATAAGCTCCACGCATTCTTCAGGGAGTGGGTGGGTTGTAGTTTCAGTATTTTCTACAGAGTTTTAATTTCTTTAGCTGCTGCAGCTTATTCCAAAAGGGACTGTGAAGCAGAGCCAACAGGTCATCTGGGCAAAGACTGAAGAATCCTGTTCTCTTAAGCCAAGGTACTTATAGAAATAGTTCCATATATTATCCATTGCACAGGAAATCTGAAGCAAAGCCAGGAAACATATCCGTGTCTTCTGAGCTATGTTACACCTTTTTAATACCAGAGCTATCTTCCAAAGCCAGACTTGAATTCAATGAGTTGAGCCAGAATTTAAAATTCTCTGACGTCCAGCTTACAAACTAGCCAGTGTAGGGGAATTTGGACTGCTCCATAGCTGTTAATGCAGTCCCCCTGATGCTGCAGAAGCTCCTGTTCTCTCCTCTGAGAGGAGGATGGGGATTCATAATGTTGTTGGATCTCAGCTAATTAGCCTAGGACCTAAGTAGTGCTGCTTTTGTCTTTTTTATTTTGCTCCATGATGTGAAATAATGAAGAAAATAACACAGACAAATCTTTTCTTCTCTAAAACCTTCTGTGCATATTATATATCTAAATGGTAGTAGCCTTTAAGGCTGAAAATGGCCACTAGATCATTTGTTTATTTCTATAGATTGTAAAATTTCATGTCTCCTGACATTGTCTCAGACCTTTTACTGGACCATGAGATCTTCTCCATAGGCCTCCAGTCTTGCTTTGGAGAGATCAAAAGGCAAGACATCCATCATTGTCCTGATTATTTTGCCCCTATAGCTGATAAGCCTCAGTGATTAACCATTCAATAGTCAAAAATAAATGTTTTATGTAAAAAAATACACTGGTTATGCAAACAATTAAATGTTATCCTCAAAAATATGCAACATATATTGCAAACTCAGAGACAGATTAAAACACTGGATTATATCCTACAGTCTTGTCTCAAGTTTCACTGGAGAGCACGTGAAAACTTCCCAGGAAGTATTTTCACCAAATGCCAGATCTGTATTTGTTTGAAGAGCTGAAGTATAATGAAGTACCTGACTTAAGACTTTACAAAATAAGAAGTGCCTGGTTGGTGCTAAAGCTTCAATTTTAATTCGCGCTTTATTACGGGAGTTGTTCTTTCTTGGAGTTTGAGCTGTGATCAGGAGCACAGCCAGGACAGTGTCCTGGTTTGAGGCACATCAACCCTTCCCTGAAAGCTGACAAACTAACATAACTGAGCGGTCACTTATACTGGAGACTGATCTCTTTCAGGCAGTAGTTCAAGCCGAATTTATTCCCAGTCACCTCCAAGAAAGACCCACTAAAAATGGAATGCACCACAATGATACATGACTTTGAAAAGTTTGTAATCTATGTGCCTACAGGTTACTGTCAGGAGGTAGTAAGAAAAGGGGAAACAGCAAAGCCGTCCTCTACACATGTGCATACCAACATGTACACCTGCTAATACAGACATAAAAACTCATATGTGTGTATATAATGATAGTAACATATTACAATGGATTTTAGACTTAATCAAACAAAATCCCAAATCCACTGGGTTTAATGAATTAGAGAAAATGAAACCCAGGAAAGTCATGAAACTGCGTGGGCATTCACTTTAACATTTTTTGATAGGAAAACTTCATATGTGGTTTGAAATTAATTTTGTGATCCCAGTTTGGGATTTTATACACTGTGCTCTGATAATTATTTTCTTGGTTTTTGTAATGACCAACAGGTAACCATCAGTGTTTAATGTTTACTTTGCTTGTATTACAATGCAGTTTCTTTGGGAAGGAAACAATGCGCCATTGCGTTGTTATGTCTTTGACCAGTACCTAGTACAGTGGTCCCAAATGCTCCTGTGTATTACTTCAGTATAAATAATGTATGGTCATGATGTTTCTACTCCTCTGTTTCTGTTTGTGCTGGAAACTGAATTAATCTATGTCTCTTATAAAGCTGATGAAAACTTAATATTAGGCAGTTCTGAGCCTGAAATTTATGTTTATTTTTACTTCCTGGGCTTGGAACATGTAGGTGATGTACTCCTTTATCAGAGAGTAATAGAAAACCTTGCCTTTCTATATTGAAGGGAGATCAAGACTAAGAAAACAAACAAACAAACAAAACCACAAACAAACAAAAAAAAGGAAGCAAGTTTTCTGGACATGAGGCATAGCAATCAGATGTTTAAATGGAGACATTTGCATGCGAAATACAATAGCTGTGTCTCCAAGCAGTATATATAAAAATGTGCATCTGTAAATGAAAAGCTTGGTTGTGATGGACCAAAAATGTGGTTCTTCATGTTCTATGAATATATTCTTTTTTATGCTGAGGGTGTGTTTAGCTTTAATCTGACCAAAGAGGGTGAAGTCTATTTTTTTATTATAGCATAACATCTTATAATTCTTTAATTGTAAGCAAACCTCTTTTTTTCCATTGCAAAACAAAAGCAGAAATCTTGAAAGCAGTGCATTTATCTCTCTTTGGGGGCTGGGGGTTAATATCCAATAGCTCATAACATCTTTATTATAATGCATTTATAATGATTTACTGGGATGATTCTGTAGCTAAGTATCTAATGTCAAAGACTAGATTTGGCATGGTGGAAAATGTCGTATCCTTGGGTAGCTCTAGGGAAAATAAGGCCTCAGCCAGTGCTTTCTGTGTAATTCTGCAGACTGTAATAAGGATGGAGTAATTGCATTAATGTCAATTAAGCTATTAATAATGCCCATCTTGTCATTCCTAAATATAGCAGTCACTCACACATATTACTGTCGCCTGTAAAGACTGTACATAAATGAGGCCATGGCTTATTTATGCTTTGAAATCTGGCTGACAGCCAGTCCTGTATCTCTTGTATACCACCAAAATAACTATTATTTTGGAGAGAAACAACCTACGCTACTTGAAGAGGCCATGCCCTGTAACTGTGATGATGCTAAATACACAGCTCCTGTATAATACACAGAGTTACAGAGATGCCATCATGGCAGTCTGTGTCACTTCCGCATATGCCAGAGGAAGCTTTGTCATGACTGACAAAGAAGATCTTTAGAATAATGATTGCAGCATCCCTGTGCACGTGAAGAAATGTCACCTCTGTTGATGACTTCTGGTTTCCTGTAGGATAGTCCGTAACTGGTGGTGCGACTGCCCTTGCTAACCATCTGTTGTGGGCTCCAGTATTTTGGCTGCATTTGTGACATGAAATTCTGTTTCTAATGCCATTTAGAGAGTTTTAATTTGTCTTAAGTAGGATTATCACTAGACAGTTTAAAGACAGAGCCCTGGAATAATGCAAGTGGACATGCAATCTCCATAAAACATGCACAGATCTATATTTAATAAAACAGTTGCTGGAAATTGATGCAATAGTTTCACAAAATGAAAGGCTAGTTGGTATATTGTGCAGTGCTTCAAAGATGGTGGTTAAATGTTCAATATCATCAGCTGCAACGCGCAGACAACCATCGTTAGCAAATTTCAAGGGTTACCAAAGGGGTCATTCTCAGAATTGGGCAGTCCTTCAGGCAAGAGGAGAGAAAAATCTGAGAGGAACCTTTCAGTCAGAGCTCGTGACAAATGGGAGGCTGTGGCCAGTTCCTACAGGAAGACAGAGAGAAGTACCATGATCTGCCTACATCAAGGAGCAGGAAAGGAGGCAACAGATGATATGTATGCATTAAGGGGAAGAGCGGAAAGGGAAGTGAGAATGAGACTGGAATTGTTTGTGAACACCGCTGATATTCTAATGCTACTCAGCCCCCTACCATCTCCAGAGAGCCCTGGTAAGGTTAGAATAGGTGAAGTCATTTTTGTAATAAAGTTGGCTGTAGCTCCAGGTCATAAATCACAGGTTCAAGTGCTCAAACTTATTATACATTTCTCTCTTGCCTCACACTCTCTTTCTATTAATACTCTGACTTGGATGAAAATTTTCACTGAATACGAAGGTAGGAAGAGTGAATAATTATTTCATCCCTATAGAGAAGAATACATTTACATATGACTTATTAGGATTATTTTCTGAAAAATAACATTCTGTTTTCTTCTACCAAAGGAAAATATAATTTCAGTGAACCTGCTAGTATTTCCATCTTATTTTAACTGACTTCCTACTACAAGGTTTTAATGAGTCTGCTGCTGCTGTGAGTAGTAGCCATTAGGTGGACCACCCTCTGCAAGTTTATATCCTGTGTAGCTGAATCTTACTCCTGACTCCTCTTTCACTTATTCCTTCCTTACTCATTTATTCCTTGTTACAGGGAAGCTAAAATGTCCCCAGTAATGCTCCATGTCTCAAAACCATGTAATATAAAAGAAAATAAACTAGTACCTTTGCAATTATTAGCATTGTCAGAACAGCTCGGTGCATTGATACCTCCTTGTCCATTTTTCTCCCTTTTGAGTCAAAACTTTGTCACCTTTGTTAACTAGGCATATTTGAAACAGCTGTTTAAACCCTCCTCCCTCATTTTAATTTCTTTCCTAACTTCTCCCTTTAAGTACAGGTCCAGTAAAAAATAGCTTCTCCCTTTAAGTAAGGGTCCAATGCAGAATGAGAATGAATGTTGTCATATGAAGTGCATTTCAAATGTAATAAAGCAGAAAGGAGTTCCTGGCCCCTGTGTCAGTTGTAAGAGGGTGCATAGTGCGATCACTATAGCTCAGTGGCTGCAAAGCAGAAAATGAAGATTGTAAAAACGTCACATAAAGAAAAAATGCACAGTGGATTCGTTTTGCGATGCTCATAATTCAGTAATGCCTTTAAGTAGCTAGAAGAAATATAATAAATGTTTTTCCACAACATTGATCATACTGTATCAGAGGAAATATTAGTGTGCAGGGAGCCATGATTATGCTGGTAGTAATTCTCGGTGCAGAAAACTCCTAGAAGATGGGACCCTTTATAGGCTGAACTTTTATTGGCTGCAGTTATTTACCTTTAAGAATACGCCTAATACACTGTCCTATAGCTAAATATTTTTGTGAAAACTCAAACGAGCAACTGTCAGTAAATCAGAAACCCTGCTACCATTTTAGAGGATTCATGTTTTTCCTGTGGACACTCTGATATGTTCTGAGATACAAAAAATGACCAATTGACCATGTAAAACAAATTTTCCTGCTGTGTTATAAAATCTGAATTTGGTCAGGCAGGTTTATTGTGCATGGTCCCATCAAACCATTGCCTGTAAGTATAAAGTATCCTTAAGAAATTTAATGCAATGTTAGATTAGGCAATAGAATAAAGTACACGGTTATCTGAAGGTTATAAGCAAACATACATGGACCACCATGGAATTCTTCTTTACCGTACTGAAAAACCCACCGTAAGCCACCAAAAACGTTTGGGCTTTGGGAAGTCACGAGGAGGACGGTGTTGATTCCTAGCGCCGGTCTCTTGCTCCTCAAGGTGGCAGGACCTGGTAGTGCTGGGAAGCGGCGTGGTCCAGCCCCGCGGGAGGGGACCACCCGGCACAGCCGGCGGGATGGGGACCGAGGGGACCTGGGGGAGGCCAGCCCAGCCGTGCCCTGCTCCAGGGATGGCACACCAGCGCCTGAGCTGAAGGAAGGAGAGCAGAGGTTGAGGTGAGGAAAGTGGAGGGTACCAAAAGGTTCTGCCATGGAGGCGGAGATGGCCCTTCCCCTGCGCTGGAGGGGAAGGAGAGGCTGAATGTGATGTGTGGAGGGCTTGTGTGCCAAATCGTGTGCTGACTTCTGGTCTCTGAAATACCCTGTTCTCTCTAGAGAAGGCACTAAAATATTCATGTTCATTTATCATTAGGCTCCTTTTCAAAAGAATGGTTGAACAAGGTTATAACTTTAAGCAAGAAACTATGCCTATGTACTTCTAAAGTATTGCTCACAAGCCTGAAGCAACTCTCCTGCAACACGATTTGCTGGGCCGGGGCCTGAATGAGCAAGCTTTCTGTGCGATCACTGGCTCGAGCCCTGCAGAGCATCTGGTCTCTGAAGATAGGGATTGGTTTTGTTTCTTTGATAGACATTTTAGGCGAAGAGCTAATGTGAAATGTTCCCCCTGAGCAGATGCTCCCTCAACCTTGAAACTTTAACCATTTTGGTTTGGGTTTGTTTGTTTGTTTTTTCCCCAAAAACACACTCTATAATTTTTCTTACATTTAAAATAACAGATTTTTTTTCTTGCTTTGAATAAAAAAGGCAACCAGCCTGCCTTTATCTATCATGGGCTGGTAGCTTGGGTTAGAGACTAAAAGTCAGTCCTGCATGATCTGTCCTTGGCTGTATCAGTGCTTTGTGACATAATCTTTGGCAAGTAATTTAAACTTTCTGAGGTTTAGTCTATCCATCGTTAAGGTGGTTAAAATAATAGGCACATCTGCCAGCAGTTGTCACATGGGACGTAAATAGTTAAGGGCCTTTGGCAAGGTTGTGTCAAAACAAGGAAATTGTGCAAGGCTGAGAATTATCAAATGCACAAGTTCTCTTGTGCACTTTCATATATTTCTTTTAAAGAAATGAGGGATATTTAATGTTCTTTGTGAATGAATTACTATGGCAATTCTTTGTTCTGTATAGTTCTCTATACAGTGCATACATGTATATTGCTCTGGGGAGTGTTTATTTGCATATGAATATTAGGCAGAAGAGTTTTAAATGCCGCAATCAAGAGCGTTACCTTGGTACGAGGTACAGCTGCTGCCAACACTTGAAAGAAACTCAGTGCCATACAGGACAAGGTGGGGGTGGGATTTTAGGGTCCTAAACCAGCAGCCCTAAATGCCAATTGCTGCCAAGATTAGTCACAGAGTCTTGCTTCAGAGGTGAATTCACACTTCAGGTAAGACATGACCTAGTACCAGTATACTCTAACAGCTTCTGAGCCTGGAGCTCAGTGCTCTCCTCCACACGGGAGGCTGCCCCAACCCCTGCACAGCCCCCATCACACACAGAAAAGCTCACTCTGGTTTGTACCGTTAAAATTTGCCCATGGAGAGAGTAAGAGGATTTTATAGCAACTTAAGATATATCGCTCTGATGCTCTGTAGTTAGCATTTAATCTGAACCCAGCTTGCTACCTTCCAGAAAAAAAAAGTGTTTATTTATTTTATTTTAAATAATAATTTTGTTGGATTTCTAGGGATTGTACAAGTGTGAGTGGGCTGAGCTGCCACTGGATGGCACTGTTGCATATAGCTGGCAGGAAAAAAATCGGCTTTTAAAAACCACAGTTTGAAAATGAGGTTTGGGGCAGTTACACATATCTGTGGGTACAGGGTTACCGGCCAAGCAAACTGTACCATAATGCTACAGTCACATAGAGAGACAGGAGATGTCAAAACATGTGTATTAAAAAATGACTCTAATATTGTAATACCCCCTAGTAGCTGTCCTAGCACTTGCATGTTCCCTTACTACAAACCAGAGCGCATATTTTATAATAGATTTTGGGTTATTGAACTAATTTAATTTAATTTAAATTTTATGTGAAATGAAATACCAGCAGAACCAAATATTTTAGTTCCTCTACACACCTTTTTCTCTCCAAAAGAATCATGAGGATGTTGACTTTAGATTGACTCGTTGTCAGTGGGGCCTAATTTAAAACCAACTAGGCCAAACCATTTTCCTTTTCACTACAGATATAACTGGGACTGCTAGTTTTGGAAATAATTTGCTCCTTTACATCTTTTTACTTCTTTCATTTTAAATCATAGATGAAAGTTTGCATTTAACTTGATTGGCTACTGTATTTGTATTGGCTACTGTATTTTAGGAAACAATAGAAAATGCAAAGGTTGTTTTTTTCTTCAATACTAGAACAAATATGAGGCAGATATTGTCTGTCCTTGTTCAGTTCAGTCCTTAACCTCTGAATTATTATACTTCTAAGAGAATGTGCATTTGATGTTGGGGAAAAAAAAGAGTTGTAATTATTTTGAGAAATTGGACATTGGTATGAATTCAACTGGACTCTGTGTTCTTTATTCCCTTCTTTTTCTTGAACATTAGAGTACATAAATTGTAGAACTGTTACCGGCCTAGATTCTAGCTATGGGATTTCTTTCTGTTCATGTAAATTATCACAAAATTATGTTGCCTGCCATCTATGGGATGCTTTGATCCAAAATTTCTGTCATTGTTTCCACATTTAGGGGCTGGAATGAACATCAAAGAAATGGGTGTACTGAATTTACTGAATGCCAAAGCAGTACAATAACATGCAAAGGATATAAGCAAATCCCAAAGGTAAAATGTGCTGCCAAATCTTGCACATAATAGAAGCTCTAAAGTGACAGTCTATCTTTGACAAATGCATAATGATATCAATGCCAAGGGAAGGAACTAGCATGCTGAAAGGTGAATAAAAGAGTTGGGAACAATTCACCCCATTTACACGTTTCCTCAGTGTGTTTTCACACAACAAGGAAAGCAGATGAGACAAATGTATTAGGTAATGATTGGAGAAGACCATAAACCTACTAAGGTCTTCTACTAATCTGGATATTTCCTTGGCTTGTAATGAGTATTTAAAAACAAAATGTGGTTAGAAACAATTCGTATTCTGAAAGAAAAAAATACAGGCCATGAGGAATGTAAAAATTTGTTTATTCTTTCTTCCTTTGACAAGTTCACATTTAATGCCCATATGGTACTTGCAATACGCTGCTCTCTTTCCTGGTTGATGAATTCCTAAATGCTTCAAATAGTTGCAAAGGCAAGTTAAGGGTTCCATATGTATTCACCAGGTTTTCCACCACTGTGGACTAACAGGGTAATTTAAATGGGTGCTATAATGTAAAAACATGAGAATCACTGCAAAAACCTGTTGATTTATCTTGTAAAAATCTGAAACCTACTTGTTAAATGAATTTTATTTTCCTTTCCTTGAAAACAAAACAAAACCCAAAGCAAATAATAACTGTAAAACCTTTGACAAAAGCTTCCTTTCCCACTATGTACAACACTTAGCAGAGGTTATTTAGCAGATTATTTAGCAGATCCTAATGTGTTCTGGAGTATAGAGAATTTTCCAAGCCTATATGTTAATGTTCATCAGAGGGAGTTTGACAGAGGCCCGCTGAAGTGCAGCACTCCTGCTGCAGCCCGTCAAATATTCAGAAGGAAGTTCTGCTGTAATAAAACTTCAAAGAGAAAGTGATCAAGGACCTGCTTTTCCTCCGTTAGTTTTCTGCCCTTATCTCTGGGAGCTGAATAGTCACCTCCAGTTTTGACAGGGCAAGAAAACTGCCTCTCTTGACTCCTCCCATTAGGTGACCGCCACATGTCAAGAATGCTGCTCAGGTGGTAGGTATGTATCCTGACAGCCAGCATCTTGGCCAGGTGATGGCCATATTGTGGTCATATCATAAAAAAGACTATTTCATCTTTGACAAAGAGACTGTCAGCCTTCTTCAGGAAAAAACAGATATTCTTACCTGGGCTGTGGTTCCTGTACTCCAGCTACAGAGGTCTAAGGAGCAGTTTAATAGATCTAGGCAGGGTAACATTCCTCCTGCTCAGTAACTGAAGAAAAAGCTTCTGACTGGCATGGGGCTATGTTGAGACTGGAGGGAGTGTTTCCATTGCCTAATTACGTGGATTTTCAGTTGCTGTTGGCTTTGGGGCAGCCCATTAACACCTCAGGGTGCACCATAACTTAGTTACTTGGGCTCTTGAAGCATCCCCCAGAGGCACATATATGGTTTAAAGCTGCCTCTGTCTTGCTCTTCCTCCCCCTTTTCCATTAACCCTGAAACTACAGGTTTTCTACTATGCTTTGGTGAAGTGCAGCAAATAATGTAATTCTTTATACGTATAACATCCTGGTTTGTGCAAGCAATTAGGAAACTGAATGCCGTGCCCAGATGGGGACCTGATCCTGTATGTCTTGGCTGCAGTCCTGCATTAGATTTGTAGGGAGTGTGACCTACATTCTCTTCCAAAGAAGGCCGGTTAGGAAAGGACATCTGGTTTGGATTGTGGTTGCTAGTAAAATCTCTTATGAAGCAGGGAAGGGAGCTGCAAGTGGTCAGGGAGGGATGCATCTGTTATCATAAAACAGGATACATACCATCACCGCTGAAGAAAATAGACAAATAGATAATGTAAACGAGATTAGGTGATGTCCAGTAGTGAAGGAGGGAATGTCTAGTCTATTGCATTTTGTAGGCAAAGTGTCTCAGCCCATGTCAGCCACCTGCTAACGTTAAGAACAGACCTGTTCTGACCACAGTAAGATTGAGTGCCTCAGTGATAATAAGGGAAAAGCCGAAACCGTCAAGAACTGTGAGGTTCATGGACAGGCAGCCACTTTCCCGAAAGGGAGAAAACGTTGGTGGCAAATAAGTCCCATCACCTTCAGAACAGTGTTAACATCTCCTGACTGTCCCTAGAGACATACTGCTTCCCAGAAATCTGAGTCAAAGTGTCACTGTTTCTGTAACTCATCTGCCTCATTGATCTCTGTTGCATCTTCCTCTCCTGTCACAGAGATACTGCTGGAAGCGATGCTGGGCAGATCAAAAGATCTGCAGAAAGGGGGCAGAGGTATGGAGATCAGAAACTCAGGTGGGACTCGTGTGAAACCTCCCATTTGACAGTCAAGCCACAGCCTGAAGATGAATGCGTAGCTATGCCTATGACATTGGAAGGATCTTAGTTTATCTTGACTGTTAGTGATATTCTGTAAGTTGCTGGGCAAATATTGAACCCACAGTAAAAGAAGGAAAACATCTTTGAACCTTTTTTGCTAACCTGGAGAGAATGGCTTTAATCTAAGAGTTAAGGGGAGAGCTGGCAAAACCCCATATACTAAAATAAACACCACCAATATGCACGAGGGTCAAAAAGCTACAAGTAACAGAGAGATGCTTATTCATAATAAAGTTGCAAGGACAAGAAACAGAACAGCAAGTCAGTCATGAGTATCTCCAATGATCATACTAATGGAAAAAATATAAAGAATAAACAAGAAAACCTGACAGTCTTAGTAATTGATCATGATTACAGCTGAACTGGCATAACAGAGACTTGGGGGAATTCATATGGCTGGAATATTAATAAAAAGGATATAGATTGTTCAGGAAGTAGAAGCAGGTTAAAAGCAAGGAAGGATATCATGTGCTCTGATGTCTAAAATGGAGCTCAGAGCACATGCATTATGATAAAGAAGAAACCAACACAGGCAATCTCATAGTTAGGGTCTACTACAAAGATCTGGAAGATCAAGTGAAGAATATTTTTTATAACGAAGTAGCAGAATCTTCTAAGGACCTGTACTCTACATGCTTTTAACTATCAAACTGTTAGCAAGGGTATACTGTGGAACATGTTGGTCAGCAAATTCCTGGTTGATGCTAGTTAAAAAGGAAGAACTGAAGGTGAATCAGTCTTCCAAAAGAGTTGATTCTTTTTTCCCCCAGAGGCTGTTTTCCAATTTTTAAGAAACTTCCTCAGATATTCACTTACTGGCCTCCCTTTGGCAAAAGGTAAACTTCAGGATCTTTTGGACTTGCTGAACAGGTCTCAGGCATCCTCTCAGGTCTGATGATATCTGTGCTTTGCTTGAAGCAAGAACAGCAAAGCCAGCAGGGAATTCACCTTCCTAGCACTGTTGTACCGAATAATGAAAATGTAGGGACCATGTTTAAAGCTCAGTGAAGAACAGGCTCATTTTAACCTGGATTCAGCTTAGCTGCAGACTCCTTCTATTTGGGCTTTGAATTCAAAACCAGATTTCTTTTAGTTTTTGCCTTCGTTGGAGAAATTATTATTGTCAGGTATCTTTTCAGCCCCGTGACTGAACTAAACTTCCCAGCCAGGACTAGATAAGTAACAACGCCTTTTTCTCAATTTGCTGGCTGGGGGTCTATCCCACATTACTTCCTTATTTCTGCTCACATTTGCAGGCTGCCTTCATAAATGCTGTACACTGTGATCAGGGGTGCACATTGTGATGGTGCATTGACTCTTTAAAATCCTAAAGGGAGACAAAGAATGGACTTCATTGTCAGGCAGTTAATTCTGAGTCCTTTTAAGTTCCTGTTTCACTCGTTCCAGTAGTGTTTGTTTCTGATTTTTATGGACATTGAAGGGACCTGAGCAAATGTTCAATACTTTCCTGTGTGAACGGTAAGAAACTGAGGTCTGAAGAATGCACATACAATATGACACCATTCCATTGCAGAACACCAAGGGCAACGTCACTTGGGTGATGTGATTGTGATAGACAGAACTCACAATGCATAGGAAGAGAAGAAGGTAAAACAGCAAAAGTAAAACAATAGCCTTCAGGAAGACAGACTCTTCTGAAGTTGGACAATTGGGAAGTAAGCTCAAGAGAAAAGGATATATGGTGCTGTGACAGCTGAAATATTTTGTACCTTTTATTGGATTAGATTCTACTAAATGCATCAACTGTAGCAGCTGGCTAGTGTAATTAACACCAGCTAAAAAGGGTAAAACCTCCACCTAGACTAAAATAAGGGCAGGACAATTGTTTTTAATTTTTTGACACACTTGTTAATTATCCCAGAATGAAGTTCATCATGGCCACCTCAGATTTACTAGCAATTGTTTTGGAGGACACAGGGGAGACCAATGAGAAAATTTGTAAAAAGTTAAATGTAGTACCAGTTCTTTCAGAAAGGGAGAGTAAGAGTGAAGAAATCCTGGCCAGCCACATGCATATTTATCCAAAGATTTTTTCCATAATTCATAATGAATTTTTAAGCCCCCAAAGATGAGAAGGAAATAAGTAGCAGCCAATATGAATTTGTGAAATTTATCTACCTGATGAATAGGAATTTGTCCGCAACTAATCATGTCAAATCAGTTTCCCTTCCTGTTAAAACAGGGTAACTGGCCACATGTAAAGTGGAAAAGTGATAGGTCGCAGATATTCTGACTGTTTGACACCATGTTACATTATCTTGAACAACCATCTCAGCACCGTTTAAGGCCTGAGCTGGTATATTATGTCAGGTTTTGGGGCACCAAACTCCTAGAAAGACACAAAGCATTTAGAGTCCAAGGGAGAGTAACCAGGTCACAACAACATGACATATATGAAAAATTGGAAGAGGTGTATTGTATTTCTTTCTCTAAAATAAAGAAGACTGATGGGCCATGAGAACAGCCTTTGATTTTATTTACAACAGCCTTTTACGGGAATTATTTGTTCTTTCTGGTACATAGAACAAATTTGCTCTGGCAAATTCAAATTAGGCCTTAGGAAAAGGCTTTCTGACTCTAAAGATGGCAAAACTGATTTTTTTGAGAGGGCTAGGGAGTCTGCATCACTGAAAATGTTTAAGAATGGGTTTAAGAGGAACATGCCTCATAGATTAAACCTGCCTAGAGAGAGGGCAGAGTCTTCCCAGGGGAGTCTTATTTTCCAGTGATTCCCAGACACAAAGTCAAATGTCTATAAGCTGCAGTTTCTGTGCCAGGTGTGTGTACAGCACAAGAGAGTACCCATGCTTTACCTAACATGGGTAGCAGCAGCAATGACGGTGACACGCCATTGGGTTAGAAGCTGAAGTGTCTAGCCAGGATTCCTGGTACACTCTGTTTTTACTCACTCTAACTAACATTATTCTTGTCACCTGTGCTGCAGTCAATATCCTCCTGTGGAAATGCAGATTGGTATTAAAACTTTTTTTTTTTTTTTACCAAGTCCTTTACGATCCTTGTGTTTTCTCCATTCATATGCAGCTTTCTAAGGTTGGTAGCGAGTAATGATGAAATTTAGCTTAGCAGAAAGTTTTGCCTGAATATATAATCTTTTTGAATTGTGACTAGTGTTTCTAGAATCCCAGGTAAATTAGAGCATTTGGCTTTTCCATTGTTTCAGAAATTATTATTGAAGTATCTAAATGTTCAAGAATATAAAAATGTATGAATGGGTGTTAGTTGAATGGATGTAGTAAGATTTTTCTGGCATGAAAAGCACAGTATTTATGAGTTAATTTAATCGGAGAAGAAAAATATTGAGTAGGTGACGAAGTAAAAATGATGACTGTGTATTATGTTTTTGCCATGCAGCTGAACAAACACATTCAATGACAGACTTTGGCAGGAGCTGCAAAGATGTTCTTGACAATGGCATGAATAAATATTAGGTGCTGTACACAATTCACTGCATTCCAGGCCTTGAGCAAAACCAGGTGAGCTTTGCCTGGAAAATGTGGAAGAAACAATGTAAGCATGTTGGGAAAATGTAAACATCTACAGTATTCTCCCCAGCTGCTTTGCTGTAACATTTTCATTTGCATCAGCAACAACTCTGTCATTTTTTATCTGCTCTACTTTCATTGCACTTCTAGGAATCAATTAAACTCCCAGCTGCTTTAGAGTTCATGGTAGGCACTTCAATAATATTGCCTAAATGAAGGACTTTATACCTGCTAAACAAAATATACTGATCAGGCTTCATTTCTGTTGCTGCAACTGCTTTATATAGATAAAGGAAAATAAGTACTTTGAGATTCTTTGTGGTCAATACAGAAACTGAGAGGATGTCTCCTAATAATTTAAGATGGAAATTAGAGGAAATTAGAGAGAGGCTATACAACATGGATGTGGGCTATGATAAATAACTAGTAGTAAGACAAAAGCCTGCCAATACATCTATTAAAAGAATGAGTTTGACAATATGGAGAATTTCCTTTTCCGAATTATTTTTTCTTCAGAGCTGATTTACAGCTGTAGTCTCTTGTTAGAACCTACAGCAGTATTGGTAGCTCAAGCACAGTTGATGGCTGAGGAGAAAAGAGAGACGGGAACATTCTGCAGAAGTTCTCCACTCTTTATTCTGTCTCCACTGAGTAAAATTTAATACAAGGTTGGCCTTCACATCTTCAGTGTTCAGAGGAGTAGTGTCAACAGTACTGCCTTTTCATCTTCGTTTTTGTAACTTGAGAATATTCCTGTTTAGTCTTGCAACAATAGTTTCCACTGACAAATAAAAATTAGGCTAGATGCTGAATTTTCTCTCATTAGTTCTATTTTTCTACTGGTCTTATTTGCAAGTGTGCAATGCTCATTTCAGAAGTAGTGTTCTTAAGTGTATTCCTCCTTCTGTATCACTCCAGAAAGCCATGGGGACAGTCTACATGGACTCTTAAAGACAAAGCTGATGTGGTCTGATGCTTCTACAAGGAATAACAATGTCTCTCCTTTATAACAGGATCTGTTTGTGTGCCTGAGGGATTCTTCAGGGAGTCCCAATAAGAATAAGCCTACAACAGAGAAATCATTGGCATAGGTGGGAAGGAGAGAGACAGTTTATGTCACTTGGGCAGTTCCTTTTCTGGAACGAGTCACAGGCATAATTCGGAGCAGCTTCAGACTTCTTGACCATCTATAACCTCATGGGGATGTTTTAGCAGCTAAGGACAGGTGTGGCATTAAGCTGCCCAGCCCATAGCTCCCCTTGTTTGCTTGTTATCCCTGTTTTGTCAGGGATGTGAGAGTTTGTGAAGATGTATATCAGCTTCCTTTAAGAACTTCAAAGGGAACATTTTTTTTTTTGTGCCATTTTTAAAATTAGAAATAAACAGAGCAAAGTGAAAATCCATCTTGTGGGCTTGGCTTTCTCTCGTCTGTTCCTTTCAGAAGTGAAACTGATGGACTCAAACCCTTAAAACACATACTGTGAGAAGAGCAGCAAACAGCCTATGGTGACATGTTGGTAAAGTCTAAAGGCTGTGTTTTTATATGTAGTCTTTACATGTCAATATAATCTCTATTAAAGAAAGAGTAAATATAGGCCTCTTCAGTCTAGAATAGTTTGTGTACCTGAAGATTTATGCTGTGTTGCTATCTGCGATTATATTTTCATGACTGAATATGGTGGAGTCTCCGACTCTGGAGACATTCAAAACCCACCTGGATGCCACCCTGTGCAACCTGCTCTAGGTGAACCTGCTTTGGCAGGGGGGTTGGACTAGATGATCTCCAGAGGTCCCTTCCAACCCCTATCATTCTGTGATTCTACATGCCATTTGGCTTTCTCCTCTAAGTTTGTAGAGATAGCTGATTTGCTCAAAATGACCAATATACCTCTTGTGTGATATCTGTTCCTTAGCTGTTGTCTGTTATTATTAAACAAGTTGGACAGTATTTTTTCTGGCTTAAAAGTCTCCCAGAAAGGCAGATTAGGAGACATCCTGATCTGTTTGCAATTGCATATTGCACAAGGAAAGCAGTGAGTTTATTCTGAGCCTCAGTTGACAGATGACTTCATCAGGCCATTATTAGAGCTATTAGAACCATTTCCAAATACCTGTTACTAGGGGAAGCTTTTCTGGACTAATTATGTCTTACCTATGGACATAAATGGACATATTTTCAGGTATGCTTGGCAAGCTAAGAACTGACATTTCTTAAAAAAACTGGCATATACTTTGGGAATTCTAGTCTTGATTACAATTTTTGTGAAAAGCTTGAAAATTTGGGCCCAAGAATCCTAATCAGATAATATAAAGTTTGTTTCATTTGTCATGTTAACTCTGTCTAGAGATCCATCACTTGTGTCATATCTCACTAGGTTCTTGACAACAGAGAGAGCAGTTTCGGAACATCAGCAGCATGTGCACGGCATCGGTGATTGTCACATGCAAAAAGTTGGACACACACAAAGACTGGACACACAAAAAATGTTGCTTTGAGCTACCTCTTCTGTGATATTTTACATGCTTCACCTACCTGTTGTTATGCAGTACGTTTAAGCATACCCAATCTGAAAGAATTCCTCACTAAGAGGGGACTTCTCTGCTTTTATGTAGGGTCACTATTGTG
This sequence comes from Ibidorhyncha struthersii, assembly GCA_013398815.1. Classification (NCBI taxonomy): domain Eukaryota; kingdom Metazoa; phylum Chordata; class Aves; order Charadriiformes; family Charadriidae; genus Ibidorhyncha; species Ibidorhyncha struthersii. Next base: position 309,060 of record VZSZ01006025.1, on the reverse strand, counting down.
AATCAGCTACAGAAAAAACACTGAAATGTTCCCATGGATGAATCTTGGGGCAGAGGTTGCTATCCTATTTTATAAATGATAAGTATTGTAAATGAAGCATTATTTTAAAATAAGATATCACTAGCAAGTTAGCCAGTTCCAGATCTTGAATATTGACTTGCAGATCTTTTCCTTTATCCTGTAATTCTTAATTGCAGAACTTAACAGCATCCAGAGGCAAAATTTTGAACAAATAAAACTATGGTTCAGCATATGAATGTTTTCAGGGGTGCAAAGTGTTCTCAGTGTAAAACCACCATCAATTTTTATTGATCATGAAAGCTGGGTTGGTAAGTTAAGAGTGGAAGCGGACTGAATGAGTAGGAGCAGCTCTGAATCTGACGCAAGAGCCAGAATAAGCGAGCACTTTGATTAGAGTAGATACGAATACCCTCAGGACATGAAAGGGGCAAGGGACAATTTCTCAATCCTTTTAGCAAACTTACATCTACTCATGGAATCCACTTGCTCCTGGAGACATTGCTTAGGCATGCGATTTTGTTTCTTGTGTATCATCTTTGATAACACTTGAATAAAGTTGGTAAGAAAATAGATGCTTTGTTTTTAATCTTTTGGCTATACTACTAGGCTCAACTGATTATGGAGAAAATAATTTTTAGTTATTTTTCATCAAATATTACAGGACACGTTTCTGAAAGCCCTTAAATGTAGTTATTTAAATAGTTTTAGATATTGAGTCTGCAGGTACATAACTTTTTCCAGTGGCATAGCCATGATTTGAGAGATTGTGGAAGTTAATTCTTTATTTCATTGCAGGGTATTTAAAATTACGGTTAGTGCTTGTAATGAAGCCTGCTCCTTTGATTAATTTTGGCTCTGACTGTCATTTAAGTGTGATTACACTGCCAGAAAGAAAAGTTCTTGACTTTGTATGGTTCCTCTTTATTTCTAGAAAGTTAGAGAAATAGTTCGATTACTGAAAATACCAGGACAACTGCGGACTTATATTCAGGTCTTTGCTCTTCTATCCTGCATATTTTTGTGGTGCAGGATTTTGTTGAATCAATTATTTCATTGACTTCAATAAACTGATCATACTTTATAGTTAATTTGGGCTTATATTTACAAAACTCCTATAGAAACAATTGTTTTGCAGATACTGATCAGGAATATTATATACATAAGAATCAGTAATGACTTTAATTTGTGGTTAGTTAATAACACATGTCTGATCACAGTACTGGAAGGGCTATCTCTTGGTCTATCTCTTGCACTCTTTAAAGAGGTATACGAGCACATAAGAGCTCGTAGCTGACAGACTGTGAGCTGTATGAATGGAGAAGGAATGTTAGAGATATAAAAACAATTCTGGTCACATTATTACATTAATGCCTCTTTGAGGATTTTAGTCTGAAAAATTATTCTGTGTTACCTTTAGTATTAAATAGATTAAATCCAAATTTTCATTTCCAAGACATAAATTTTACAAAACCTGTGGATTCACAATTTCATAAGTTCCCGCAATGGTCCAGACTCCCAAGCCATAGAAAAAAACACTCCATTTCTCTAAGCTACTGTACAGTTTCTTGGCAACTGAGGATAAACAGATATTGCTTGGGAATCTGTATTCCTTTTTCTTGTTCTTATTTTGGATGTAATATGGAATGAAAACCAATGTTGTTGTCATACAGTCCCCCAAAATGACAAATAAAATAATATTTATAATATAACTTGGGATGTAATATTAGATTAAGCCTTTAGTCTCAGTCATATTGCAGCAAAAGGTGTAACATAAGTCTTCCAACTCCAAGAGACAATGGCAAAAAAAATAATTCAGACTCCAGGCATTGGTTCCTTCCTGCCCATTTGCTCCTGGATGAGAACAGAAGCTGCTTTCTAAACCCAGGTACTTTGAAGCTACTGTGATACGTGGCAATATGAAACTCTAAGACAGCTTTGGCTCTCCATCTCAAATCCTTGTAGATATAATAAGCAGAGAAGGGAAGTGTGATTTCTTGCTTGTCTGAGTAAAGACAGGGCACTACCCTTTATGAGAGCTGGAACCAGCTGAGTAGAAGCTTAAAGTCAAACCAAAAAGTTTATGAACCTTCATCTTTCTCTTGTTAAGTTGGAAGATGTTAACACCATCAAACCCAACCTATGGCTATTGACAGACATATTTAAAAAGAGAGAGAAGCTGATATTTGAGCCAAATTGCAATGCTCGATCAAAACTAAGGAAAAATGCAGTCAGACACTAAGAAAGATCTCAGAACCAGAACGCCTTGGGACAGAGAACTGAGTGGAAGGCCAGATGAGGAAAATGTGCGCAAAGAGAGTATTTGTTCTTATTCAGCTGATTTTGCATTAATTCTTCATAAGCGTGACTGGAACAATATATTCTGAATATTATCGATTCCTCCCTTTGACAGAAATAACCCTACAGGTTCCTAAATGTTGGACAATTTTAGCTACTATTTTACTCGTTGGGAGAATTTCAACCAGGTTGAGTGTCTGAACACCATTAATTTAAAAATGTCACTAGAATTTGATGTTAGTGATTTTGTGTTCCAATTGAAAGAAGTTGATACAGGAACTGGTAAAAATGATGTTTTCCATGTTCTGGAAAAGATCTTTTGCTGTATTCTGAAGTAATGAAAATATTCACCAAACACGTAAGCTACTTCTTTGTTGCTGCCTTGGATTCTCCTATGAAGTTTCCTAGGAGGACATTAGATATTTTAAAATGTGGCCAAATATAGATTTAAACTTTGAAAATAAGGCCTAAACAGCTAAGTGATTGTTCATTAATAGAAAATTCATTATTATTATTATTATTGTTATTGAATTCTGTGTAAAAATCCTAAATACACTGTTCTAGAAGGAGCCAAGTTCTGAGAATTTTATTTGAGTAAATCATGAATTAACTGTGAAATAAAATGTGTCAGCATTTGAACTGTATTTTAATAATAATAATTTAATAATTTAATAATTTAATAATTAATCTTGAAGAATGATGGAAAACTGAGGAAGCGGCAAAAGTTCTTCTCAGTAGACCAGGATTTTCTAGGAAAACCTTTGCTCTCTGCCAAAAGTTTCCCATACAACTATTTTCATCCTTCTTAAAAGGGTAGATTGTGTTCTTATCTTGAAGTACAATTTAATGCACATTTTCTCCAAGAAAAGTGACCTAGACAGTTACAAGTGGGTAAATCTGTCATGCAACAGTATTTTTTTTGGGGAAAAAAATCCTTCAAACTAAAAAAAGCAAAAAATCATGTTACTGTACTGTAGCAAAACCTATAATTAATAAAACTGTAAAATAGTCACCTGCAGCCCTTAAACCAAATAAAGTCTCCAGGAAAATAACATTAAAAATAGTAATTACTTGAAAGGTACTCACTGTTCCTGCAGTTCCTTTGTTTAACAAATACATTTCAAACATCAGTGGCACACTCGAAGATTGACTTGATCCCTGTGTTGCTTTGTAGTTAATGGCAAACTGGACCTTAACCTTGCCTCCCAAGCTCTATCTTACTTCTTCTTTAACTAGCTAAATAAATACCTGGTACAGTTTAACTGTGCAGTTTCACATTCTTCTTTTTCAGCAACAACGTTTAAAGAGTTTCTGTCCTCAGCTGGTTTTTCCCGCCTCTCTACTTTTGATACAAATCTTTTTAAAGAGGTGTAGGAAAATCGGTGAGGGACCAGGCTCAGATTAAAATATTCCTCTGCTTTTGACTACTTTTTTAGTGCTATTTTAAATTGAAACTCAGTTCCTTGAACCAGTTCCTGTGTGCCCCTACAAACAACCATGTCAGTACAATGGGAAGAATGGGGCAGAGCAGGAATGAGGGTTGTGAGCAGGGGGAGATGGAGTTCCTTGCACTGGAATTGCCACCAAAAATCATTAGCGATTATAGCTGCATAGCCATCTAAAGCAGAAAAAAAAAAAACTGGCACCAGAAACTTAGTTTAAAAAAGATAAGAAAAAGAAGAGAGCAATGATTAATTCACTAGAAGTACAGTAAGGTACAAACAGCTCACATCAATGCACCTGTTCCCCACTTCTTGGCACAGCATAAGAGATTAAATGTTTCTGTCTCTCTCTCTATATATATAATGTGGTGGGGTGTGTGTGTGAGAACACACATATGCAAGCAGGCACATGTGCAAGTCTCTTTTTCTCCCTCCTGGCTATGGTGCTTGGCATGGGAACTGAGCAGGGAGGCCTGGAAGCAGGAAGCGGAGGTGGCTGCTAACGTGTAAGATGCTGCTGGATCTGGCCCTGGCAACAGCAGTCAGAGGAGAGTGCTAGAGACGAGGGCTTGGGTGTGGTTTTGATTTAAGTTATGTATCTGGATAATTAAAATGAGAAAAATGTATTCATTTGGGGGAATGTAAGCGTGACAAGTTCTGTCAACTTTGATTCTATCTGCATAATTTTTTGAAATAATGTTTTTAAACAGAGGTGTAAACTTGTAAAGTGGCCTAACCCCCTTTCCTTCTGTGGTCTGCATATCACAAGCAGCCACTGAGAAACACAAGGATCTCACTCTAGATTTCCCAAAGTGGAACTGGAAATACTTAGAATTATTTCCTGTGTGTTCATATGACAACATGATATGATTTTTACATGAATGGCTTCCTAAAGTTTTAATTATGTCATTTATTTCAGGTTATATTAATTTCTTTCTAAGTCTTGAAAGTAAGAGGTTGATTTAATTGGTTTTCAAGGAGTTGTTCAGTTCATTTGCTATTGTTATGAGGCATGTATCATCTCCCATTTAATTATTTTTGTTTGAGCACAAAAATTATTGTCTTCTTTCTGTGGTAGCTCCTATCCTTCTCTTATAGCTGCATATGAGATTACTGTAACCTTGACTGGAGGACGCTTTTTTAGTGTCAGTAGATTGGTCTAAATTTCTATGTGGAGTTGTGTGAATATAGCAGGGAACAGAAATCCGACCTGTACTTTTTTTAAATGCTATTATTTATTTTTAAAAGAATTTATTTGTCAAGTCATAGGCTTGGCTGGATCCTGCAAGAATGCTCATATGAGAAACACCTCTTCTCAGCTTGGCTCCCAGCATCCCTGGTTGCACTTCCACAGCCGCTCTCGCTCCCAAACAGCTGGATGCCCACTGTGATCCCAAAGCTTACTCAGGTTTTCTCTACCGGCTACTTACCCCTCTGAATCTCCCAGCTCTGCCCTGTCTCTTCTGTGCTTTGTAAACTTGTGCCAGGAGTAATGGACGTGTGCGATAACCCAGTTGTTCTCAATACTGACCGAGCAAGGGGCTATTCCCGTGAGCTGCTGAGCTGGTGGTAACTGTGAAAGGGTGGTTAGCCAGAAGAGTTGGGTGACAGTAAGCAGCTTTGATGGAGTAAATTGCTGGTGAGGCAACAACTGCTTGAGGACATGTGATCCAGCCCTGGGTGTGCTGTGTAGGGGATGGAGCTGCAGATTATTTGTCCTCAGATGTTCCTTTCCATGTGAGCTAAACGGGCAGTCAGCCTCATATGGGAGATGTGAAACCTATTGGTGGATTCACAAAATAAGCTTTGCTCACAGATGCTTTCCACAGTGCAACTGTATTATTTCTGCTGGCCACTGGCCTTACTGAGGAATTTTCTAATTGCTTTTCATCTTAACCAGCCCTGTACTGCTCTAGAAATTTCCTCAGCAGTTTTGCTGGATGCTTTAGTCATGTCTCAGCAACCGTGTACTATCTTACGTGAAGTCTATTAGCCCTGTTTCAATTCTGTTTGCTTACTATCATGTTAATTATTTTTTCCAGAACTGTACATGTTTTCAACAATACAGCTCTTTGGACAAAGAACCCCATTTGATTAGCCCTTAGTCTTTTCTTTATTCATCAGCCACTCTTTTTTTTTTTTGCCAATTTCCAAACTGGCAAAAAATAAATAGATTCAGAAGTATCACATTGAAGGCCATCAGTGTTGGATTCAGAGTTGAACAAGTGAAGACAGACTTCATAATTCCTAGATAGAGGGACAAGGTAGAAAGTAGCTGATAAATGGCTGTTATTTGGCTCTTTTTAGTCACAGAAGACAGAAATAATTTTCTCTAAATGTGCTGCTATTCTTATTAAGCTATTTAAAAATCAGAATCTTTTCTCCCAAGTTTGAGATGATACCTTCTGTTGGGTTATCATTTTATGTGCTTATGTATGTATGAACTGCAGGTGACTATTCAATAAATCCATTTTTCTTGTCATTAATATTAGAAGATTTCCAACTTCCACTTGCATGCTTTATTTATGATCAAGTTCTTGCAATCAGAAATGTGATCTTTAATAAAATGAAATGTATGTGTCTGATGGAAAGAAGCATTAATCATGCAGAAAGCAACCAATACACATTTATTTCTTTTTTGCCATATTGTCACATTGTATTTCCATAGGTTAATCATGATTTGTAAGTAATATGTAAACATATTTTCAAAGAAGTACTTTCCTTTAATGCACTGTGATTCCAAATAAACAAGAGTATGTTCAGTTCCCTCTCCCACTCAGAGAGCAGGGCAATCCAATGTCCATTTACCTCTGCTTTGCTTCTAGGTATTTCTGTTATCTTGCATGTCGTGGATACCAAACTGATAGACCTGCAGTTCCTCAGAGGATACGTTTTAGACATCAGTACCACAGTGAAGTGATTCCTTTTTTCCATAACATTACTGAAAGTTAGCTCATTCTTTGTAATAGTCATTAGTGCTCTCTTGAATGCATATAAATGATTGGTATTGATATTTCATTTATTTACACTATTCCATCATGTTTAAAACCCACCTCCTGCAAAACAACTAATCTGTGAGTTTGTTAATATTCTGCTTGTGGCAACTTGGGATGTTTATTTAGCAGTAAACTCATTTTAGAATTTATTCTTTTGGCAAAGAACATTTTCAGACCACCAACCTTTCTATTGAGTGAACTGTACTGTATTTGAATCATACAAATATGAATCACATATATGGGAAAAGTGTATTCATGGCAGAGAAGAAGGTGTGAATGAAAAATGACTGATAAAAATCTTTGAATAGTTGCATTAGTTTCTACAGGAATTCATTGCAGTTATCATTATATCCCTTTTGTGCTCGCTGTCGTCAGCAGCTGCTAATCAGTTGAATTTCACAGACCCACGCAGAAATGTAAAATGACCTGCACAGTCTTCTGTCCAAGGCTCAATTTGGCACTGCTATGCACAGCTGACTAGGGCTGGCCATTCAAGAAGCAGAAAAAATGTCACAGATTCTGTCACGTCTAGGCAGTGCAGCTCAGCCCTCAAATGCTGAGCAGTTTGTATTACCTAAACAGATGCAAAAATTAAAATCAGGCAAAGAACTGCTGTGTATCACTGATGGAGCATTGTCAGGCAGACGCAAAGACTTTCAGGGCTGGATGCGTACGCCAGCCACTGGGTGGGTAAAACAGAGGTATTCCCCTCATGTCCTCCTCCTGTTGGTACAGTGGCTGCAACATGCACCGTAGCATCACCTGGATGTTGGATAAAGCTGCAGAATCATGGTAATCCGGGTGCTGGAGACCCTGTGGGGCTTTGGCACAGGATTGGTTTTAATGTGCTGAGCACAATCAACACTGAATTCTCCTGAATATTGCCAGAACTTTAGGCACAGGTAAGCAGGCAGCTTAGGCACTTTAGGCACCCTGAGGTTTTGATGGCTGGCAGATTGTGCATGGGTGTGGGAAACGGAGGATCTAAATTTTGAACGTGGATGCCTGCAATGGCAACTGGATACTATATTTACCTGAATCCCATCCTTAGCCCTCAGTGAGTTGGAACATTGTTTCTATGGGAAAAGCCCTGAAGACAAGATCCTTAATAGTTGTAAATTGGCATAGTACCACTGAGTGTATTGAAGCTCACATAATTTACACTACAAGAGAACTTGGCCCTCGGTCTTTATTTGGAATCTTCTGTAGTCAAATCAGCACGCAGCAGGTATTAGAGGCAGCTCATTATAAAGGAGCCATATTCACCCATGTTCTCTCTCTGGGAGGTCTTACTCTTGTTCTTCCATGATTTCTGTAGCTGGACCAATGCAGAACAGAGGTCAGTGCCACTTAGAAAATAAGGTAGCTTTTTAGACTGAAGCTACACAACAGAAATTCTGGCTGATGAGGATTCTGTCTGGGCTGAGGGCTGTGTGTTGCGGGGAGGAGTGGTTTGCAAAGCTATGCAGCTGGCCAGGGACAATATCTGTGCAATCTAAGGATCTTTCTCTTCCCTTTTTTTTATTTCTCTCTTCCTCACATTTATTTTCTTCATCTCTTCCTTTCTTGTTTGGTTAAAGAACTGTTCCTATTCAGCAGCCTATTCAAGATCCATTCAGGACTGTCACTTAGTGAAATACAGAACTGCAGACATAGCAGGACAAGCAGAGCTTTTGAATAACTGATGGCTGAAAGGCACTATTTGGCAGTGCTAATTGTACACAGAGTATTGCTCAACTGCACTGCTCTATTTAATGACTTGTCATTGTATATATTTTATAACCCTTTGTTAGCCTTGAAAATTTTCTTAGGCTGATACCCAAAGCTCAAAGTTGGTGCCACAATTTTAATTTAAGTATGAAAATATTCCAAACCCCTGCTTCCTCTCAATAGTGACTGCGGCAAATTCCCTGCAATTAAGAAAACTCCCAAGTGATCTTCTCAAAATGCTGCTGCATATTGCTTCAAATTATGAACCAGAAGTTTTGCATGATTTTATGCAGTAGACGTACTCTCAAGGGAAGGACACTGGTGAAGTAACTTGTTTACTTCAGAGAAAATCCCATAAAACTTTCCCATCGTTTTCCTGGCTTTTGATAATAGCAAGAAATTCAAAAGTGTTGAGGAGGGGGTTAGAAACAGCCGTATTTTGAGACTGTTTAGACATAAGAAAAAAACTCAGAGAGTGAGTTTGCCTTGAACACAAGTTAGTTTTGCCTGCATTTTGCAAGTGAGGCTACTGTTGTGAGTTTTAAGTGACACTTTGCTTTTGCCATCAGTATCCATCTTCTATGGCATATACAGCTGACAACAAACTTCAGTGGGAATTTGGTACGTCATGTCTGCGTTTACGCATTTCTTCTCCACCTAGAATTTAATAATTACAAGAAGCTGGGAAGGTGAGTATAGTGTACCCGTGTTATTGTATTTCTGTGGCTTTTAGAATTGGTGTAGAATAACCCAAGTAAGGCACTGACTAGAGGGGTAGCACTGAGATATATTGTTTATACTGATACAATTACAGTGATATAATTATACCAATATAGTAATATTAGTAAATTTTCTTGTTTAAGCAAGCCTCAAGTCAAACACTTAAATTTATTAAATTGTAGTTTTGCAGTATGAACGATAATAGTGTACAGAGTTTCAGATATTAGAAATATTTAGTCTGTCCACAGGGGGCCAGAACAGGATTATATCCTTAGAGTGTATTAGTGCTTTGTTTCTTCTAATTTTAAATGTCTCAAGGGAATAGAGCTTTCACCATTTCCATAGAGACACTATTTCACAGCCCATAGATCTTTCTGTCAGGAATATTCACCTTACAGTCTCTCAAATTTTTCCTTTTGTGCAAGTTTGGTAGCATTTTTAACTCCCTTGGATAGCTTTATATGAGAGAGGTGAAAGGAGAGGAATTAGAGAGATAACAAAACCAGCAAAGTCTGAGAAAAGCTCTAAATGATTTCCTCATTAAAAAAAAAGTCACAGCCCCACAGATTGTATGTTGCTCTCTTCAGCACCTTTAACAGTTTGAATGCTGCTACGATAAATATAAACTTTAAAAGATCTTAATGTCAAATGGAGCAGGAATTTTGCAAAAACAAGCGAAAATTCTTCTAGAGATAAGAGATAAGTAAAATATCACTTTGATTCACTCTAGTAGATTTCCTCACATAATCTAATATATCTGCTTTAAACCTCGAGGAATCTGTGCTGGTTTATAGAGAGTGAGACCTTGCAATGAAATGGAGACTTGGGAGTTAACTTTAAAAACATACTGGCTTTCTCCCAAGCAGTGAGTGCTGACAAGTATAACCATATTACTAAAATCACATCAGCAATGTGATATATTAAATAAAAACATGATCGTCTACAGCCAAAGTAGTTTGTATTTTGTCCACGAAAAAGCATTGTGTTACATCAATCTGTCCAAAAAATGGGACACATCAGAAAACAATGTTAAGAAGGCTTTTAAAACACATCATTGAGATTACAGCACCTTTAAAAATAAACAGCACTGAATACCAACACAGGTAAAATGTCATTGTGAAACCCAGATCTGAAATTCAACGGCATGCTTTATAGCTTTCCAGTGTGTGATAAAATCTGTTCACCAGATGTACTATCTGTCTCCTGTGTAGCATACTTGAGCATCATCTAGGCCTGAGGCCCATTTATTTCATGTAATTGCCTTCCCTGTGCACACCTTAGGGCACCCTAATTCTCCATTTTATTTCAGGCACTGTACAGGGTACCATCTGGTAGTGTTAAGCTCATCTCATTTTATTGCTCTATTGCAGTGGCTATATACAGCCCTATAGCATTCTTTCAATGAAGAGAGAGTTCAGGTACTGCCAGCTATTTATTTTTGCCAGAAATAAAGTAGTTTTTAACTATACACATGCAGAGTTCACATGTATATCAGTCTCACCTGAAAGGCAGGTCACTGCTTTTCACCCCACGTGGTTAAAAATAAATAAATAAATGGTGACTTGCTGATATTCAGGTTCAGCAGCAGTGCCAGCATAGTGTTCTCTTCTCTTAAGAACAGAAGATCTAAAATCTTCTTACTCTTGCAAGTAATGATGTCTTTTTAGTATCTCATTTTTATTATTTCTATTAAAATGAGCAAAAAATATTATATCACACCTTAAAAAGGCACCTTAGGGGAATAGCTTAATATTTAAAGGTAGCAATATACTTCTCGACTATACTTCATTACAAAGTTCATTTGCCGTTTTAGGCCCAAATTTACTTGCGTACATCACATTCCTGTTGTTATCCTTGTGTTTATTCTTGTAAACTATTGCATTAAAACAATAGAACTTGAAATTGAGATTATAGAAAACTTCATCCATTTCTAGATTCTTCTTCATTGTCTGCCATTTTTAATCATCTCCCTCCTTTCGAGTCTTTGTCATATATTTTAATGACCTGATTTTTCTTTAAACTCCCTTTTGTGCCAGCAATTTTGTGCTCTTGGTTATTGCTACTTAGATGTCTAACTACCTGCTTGTGCCTACAAACGAGGGAGTTGGAAGTCTAAGTGCCATTAATTGCTCCCACAGTTTTCATGTGCAAAAAGGGAGCCTGGGTTTTCAAATTCTGAATTTTGCTGGCAATATGTTTCAAGCACATCAGGTTTGAAAGTGCAACACTGGTGTCTGCTGTAGAGCCAAATTCTACTTTCCTGTAAACTCTGCTGACTTCAGAATGGTTGCATGCCGGTAAGGCAGACCAGAATTACCCTCACTGCTGCAGCTCGACCACGGTGGGAGAGGGGAAAAAAACACCTTTGCTAGATCATGTTGGAAACATCATGTGAAACATATTTGGCACCAAGTCAGATGCCCTACAACAAAATACACAAATTTCGTTGTTTCTTAGGTGTGTGAAATAGATCCTGTTCCTAATGTCAATGGCAGTGTGAATGAAAAAAAAAACTGTTTTTCTCCCCCAGGCTTTTTTGAAACTATTTAAATCACATTTTCATTGCATCCCCTTCCACTAACGCTTTCTCCCTAGGCATTGTCAGGACCAGATTAAGGTTATTTGGATGCAGCATTCCCTCCTCCCTCCACCTCTATAGTTCTGTCTCCTCTTTGGAGCCATAGTTGGACAGGATATCAGCCTTTTAAGAAGTATCTTAAGTGTCACTTGGGAGCAATAGTTATGTTAGGCAATGCTTCCAGACAGAGCTCAGGCAGTGTAGATTGGCCCAGTAATCACAGCTGGGGGTGGCATCTGTCCTTTCTCACCCTGGGCAATAGCAAAGGTTCCCTTCTACTGAAAGACAGAAATATCCCACTTCTTTCAAGCATGGTTCCAGGCTTTCTGCAAACTCTGGCCAATGCTATTTCACCAGTGCCACTCAGTTCATGTGTTGCTCTTCTCAGCTGTGAAAATCCTGGTGAAATATTGATGACTGAATGCTCCCAGTAACAGGCCAGTGTCTGTCTTGATCCATCCCCAAACAGGGCAGCTGATGAAAGAAACTTGGCGGGGGGGCTTTGAAAGTGTTGATTTTAGACAGGTATTTAAGTTACTCACCTGCCATTTTCAGTGCTGGAAATTAGTCTCTTTCTATAATCTGCTGCATATGACAAGAAGGTGACAGTGGACCTTCTTAGAAAATAGCTTGGCACAGCTCTGGTGAGCAGCACAAAAAACTCATCATAAAAAACCAATCACTGTTAAAATGCATTCTCCCCTTTCTCCTGACTTGCTCATTCATTGATTACTAATAGTCACAGCATGGCATTAATAGTTGTGTCTGAAAATGCCACCTTCCAGATACATAAAATATAGCACAATGAAACTTTAAAAAGATGGAATTGTGTTACTTTGTGTCAATTCTGTATGCTTTGCATTCACTGGCAATAACAAATTTGGGTAGATTCACCTGGATTAGCTGTCTCATTGACATAAAGGGCAGGTGAATGAAAAGAATAACTGTCTATCATTCTTTGTTGTGGCAAGAGTTTATTTTACTGTTTTCAGTCTCAGCTGAAATCGTGAGTACTGGATTGTGACTAGACAAGCTGTGATTCTTAGCAGCCATACAAAGTACATTTTTCTGATGGTTTTTAAATCAGTGCAAGTCTCCAGTGAAAAAAATAGGTTCATATTTATTTTCCTGGAGACTTCCACCACCTTTAGCTTTCAAGCCACCTCAATCTGTAAAAATGTTAATGATAGTTTTAGTATGAAGACTCATTTCTCCCCTTCACCCCATCAAACAATCCATCCTGATAATTCCACATACATTCATCTGCAAAAAGCTGAGTGTCTGAACAAACCACCATAGGCCTTAGAAGAGTCAGAGCTCAGAAATTCTGGTAGCACTGAGATTTTCCATACACCAAGAAATGATGCTCTAAGGAAGGGAAGAGAACTTCAGAGCTGGCAAGGTGCAACAGACAGGTGTGGGTGCAGCAGGGTACCAGACGATATGTGCTGAAGGACTGTAGCGTTAAATATAATTAAGACTGTTCATTTGGCATAGCAAAAAGAAAACTCATAGATTTTATTGATAAAAATGCAAATAGGATAATTTGAGCTAAAAGGGGAAATGCAATGGCACACACTCATTCCTATTAAATTTATTTTCCATTAGCAAAATGCTAATTAACCATTAATCATTCTATAATATATATGTAGCAAAACCAGCTCAAAAGTCAAATTGTCTAAATAAATAGCACAGTAGCCAGTCAAGGTGAAAAATACTGTGCTTCTTTATAGAGAAGAAAAGTAGAAACCATTGTTTCCCCTTACAGAAATTGTAGCTGTGACATACATACAGCCTTTGTTACAACACCTGAGAGTTATGACCAGCTTGTCAATTTTTTTTTGCAAGTGGCTGCAGTTAAATGGAAACAACACTAAAACAGACTTACCCATCTCTGCAATCAAACTGGGAGAAAACTGTCTCGGGATTCATTGGACAGTGGAATTTGAAAGCATCACGTTCTTGCAAAGGTTCCCTCTGAGCCTGAAGGATGGCTTCCTAGCGCTAGTGACTTCTGCTCCGAGCTAATTTCTGCTCCGCTCCCATTGCCCGTTTTTGCATGCATAGGCCCCTGGAGTGCCGTGCAGCCAGACCTGACGGCATTTCCTGTTTATTTCAGTCTCTGGTGTTATATTGGAAGTAACATCTCAGCCTGCAAGTATATTAAATGAAGTGTGCGTGTAAATTAGTAGCAAACTATCTTTTCCATTTTACAGAAGGTTCTTGTTCGATTGGTTCATTTCTCAAGGCTTAATTCTGTAGGATGGGCTAGGCTTTTTTCCCATTATAAAAAAATCCCTAATAACCAGTCCCACATCTGAGACAGTGAAGATTAAAATCAACCATTGTGTAGTATATGAGAAGTAACTATTTTTCATAGGCTTTTTACTGCACATTTGGGATTATGATTTCATATTATGCAAATGCATTTTATGAAACCATAACACAGAAATGTGTACTATTGTTAATACACATTTGCAGCCTAGCATGTGAAGTCTCCAAAGAGGCCATTCTGGTGTCTTCTCTCATTGTGTATTATGAATAATAAACAAAATGTAGTTAGACCTATTCTGTATTACAGAACAATAATAAAAATTGCATCCTGTCATTAATATGCATCAACAGCGAGTATCCTGGTAGCTCAGAAAGGCATCTTAATGTGAATACATGTGAAACAAAAAGAAAAAGTTGACTAAGTCATAGCAGGAATAGGACTGTTTGGGGCAGCTGTTTGTTGTACTGGGAGGGAGGGATGGTAATCAAAATCCTGCCTCTTCTTCACTTCTTTCAGCTTCACAATAGCATTAACTTTGTCACTGGAGTCATTGGCTGCATGCTAGTTCCTGTGTATCACAGTCATATTTTACAACATACTATAATAGCCCTCAAAATAACTGTTCTTATATTTGTTTTCTAAAGAACTCCAAAGAAACAACGGGTGTTTGAGCATCCTAACTGCTACTGCAATGCCTTGCTTAGAATGCTAACCTGCTGGCAGCACGACATGTAATGGTTAGGTTGATGAGGCCATTCAGACATGGAATCACAATTATATATTATTTCTTCATAAATCAGTAACAAAAAAGGAAGTCATTTAGCAGCTTTCCCACTGCAGCCTGATTTTTGCACTTTAGGCGCAAAAAAAATCCTTATCAATATTCCTGAAAAAATCTGTACCGACACTGGCTTGTGACTTACAAGTGTGCTCCCATTTCCACTTATTTCACGGATCTCAGACCTGCCCAGAGCATCCATTTCCTTTAAGCAGCACACAAGGTCACACCAGCTAGTTTTATTCTGCTGTAATGTACAGAAATGTGTCTCTCTACCTGTTACCATTGCTTCCATGGGGTCACAGCGTGTCACCCACAAATCTGTGCCATGTTAATAAAACCTGTACTCATGTAGTGTCATTATTTGTGTTTCTGATATCGCAGAATGGTATCTGGGGCCTTTTATGTGCTTGCCAAATCTGAAAGAACCAAAAACAAAGGGGGAAAATGGAGCTGTTCTGCTGTTCCCCAGATGAAGGCTTTAATAAGGGCACCTTTCCAGTTATTTTGGTACTGAATTAGGTTTAGTCTATCTGCTAGAGTTGTTTCTAGTGTAATCTTGCCCATATAAGCTGAAATATTACAAAGGCTTTAAATATCTTTTGTAGGTTGAGTTGACCACAGGTTCTGGGTATTACTACTTGAATATAGTTATGTGAGATTTAATTAGAACTGCCTTATAACTCTTTATCGTAACAATCTCTCTGCTTGCAAAGCTGGAAAAAAAGATTAACATAATAGCACGGTTCAGTAGGAAAAGCGAAGAGGAATGATCTCTAGAAAAATACTACTTTAATTCACACATCTGTATTTTGAAGATTCCTACAGGTATCAATTTAAAAAGATTCCATGCCTAGATTGCATTAAAAGCATGATATCTAAACGTGAGGAGACAAACACTTGAAATTCTTGCATTCTGTACAGTGAAAATTGCCTATCTATAAAACTCTTTCTTTTTTTCCCTACTGAAAAAAATATTTGTAAAGGTAATTTCACCAGACATTTGGAGACTTTGAAGTGCTTTTCTATCCATATGGTTCTTTATGAATAGGTAATTTTTATCTGTGCTCTACTCAGCTGAAGGTTTATAAGACTGTCTAGTCTCAAAGATGCCCACTAAAAAATTACGATTGCCTTAAAATGACTAAAATAAGATTTATTCATTTACCGTTTAAGTACTTTGCAACTTATTTCCATTTTTCTCCCTCTAATTTTGCCTCTAGTAAAATCCTAAATTTTTCTAATTTGCTGTGCTATTTTAATTAGTCAATTTTCCCTTACTTGTACAAGCAAGCAGTCTTATAAGTTTGAGACTGTAAATCATTCATCCACTAAAAACTCTATTTCCTCATATTGCAAGTTCGATTCATTTAGAAAAGAAAAAACCTTGGCGTGGAACAGAATTATGCAATGTCATGGACACATTAACATTTGGATCAAAATTTTACATTGTGTCAGCCAGTAAACAGTATAAATGGTTCAGATTTGCAATAAATAATTGTCTATTAATACCTTGGCGTGGTGTAGCAAATTAAAGTCTCACTTCAGTAAGCACAGATGTAGGTAAGAGCTGGGGCCTAAAGAAAGCAACTGCCATGCAGCATTAGAATAGAAAGAGAGCATCATGAAGCGTTACTGTGTCTTTCCAGCAAGGAGAATAATGTATACAGATTTAAACAGCAATAGAGAAACATAGGGGGAGGTAGGCTGTAGGTGCATTTAAGTCTAATCAGGCAAGATTTAGAACCATTTGTTTTAGATGCTCTGGCAGACACTTCCCTTGCAGAAGATTAAGAGAAGCATTTTAAAATACAGCACCGTGTGCTCTTGCATACAGAGCAGAGCCCATAATTCAGGACTATCGGGACATAAGATAATCAGGGACCTGCTGGGTCATTATGTTGGGTCCGTTCCTGCGGTAGTCGAACACCCCCAAAAATGTTATCTATACACTTCTTTTGTGAAACTGACGTATTTTGCAGCTTGCAGGTTGTTGCCGATTGTCTTGAGATTTTCACAGATTTAATTGCTAACTGAAATTTTGTCAAATTACTTCAGTAACTTCCTGCCCCACAGACTGTGAGCAGATGGTCATGAACACTCAGGATCTGAAACTCAAAGTTCAGTTTCTTAATGTGGGTTATTTCTGTGCATGTTTTAACAAGTGGACATGCCATTACTTCAAGCGTGGAAGTTCAACACAAATAGAAGCATGAAAAGAGATTAATTTACAAATTCAAATATAAATGAACGATTAGGTGTTAATCATTATTTAGAGAGCTCCAGTTCAAAATATTGTCTCTCAGCTGTCTCTAGTGGTGTCGCCTATGAACCATAATTGTTGTTACTGCAGTTTTGAGCATGTTTTTTCTTTTGAGTTACCAACTCAGCCCATAATCCTGTAACACAATCTAGCTTGTCCATACGCTAATGGGAAGGCATTAATCAAAACATTGTTCTCCGTTACATTAACTATAGAGCAATATCTCCTTATTTTGTATTTCTTAATGGTTTCTTTGTCCAAGTCTGTTTAAAAACGCAGCCTCGGTGTGCTGGACTACAAGTCTTCCATGGTCTATGCTTGATTGGCTGAGTAATCTCTCTCATTTTCTTTGGCACTCTGTGTTCATGTCCTTGGTGTCTGGAGCGCGACTCAGTGGGGTTTAAAGCAGAGTACAAGGTCTGTGTTTTGTAGGCAAGATGGCTCACTTAAAGTAGATTTGAAGCTGGTCTTGTTACCTGCACAAGACAAGGGCTTAAAAATCTTCCTCCGCTGTCTGGCTGTTTACAAGCCAAACAAAATTTAACGCTTGCTTTGAGGGAACACAAGAACAATCTACTTTGTGCATTGCCTTGTGCAGTGGGACTAGTTAAAAGTGATATAAACGTACCCACGAGAGCCAATGCCTCTGTGCGTGGAAGCTCCTTGGATAGGCTTGAGAGCTTCTTCCTTAGCTCTTCCAGCAGTGTTATGGCTCTGCTCCAAAGCTCTGAGGCTATTAATAAAAACCTGAAAATCATCCGTCTAATAAAACTTATGTCACTCCTTGAAACACTCAGACCTCTTCAGCTTACCAATGATTTGCTCCGTTTGTGCAGCATACTCTGTTGACTTGAGCCCTTGCATAGTTACTGTGAAATAATGCATATTATTACATGGTTAACCACACAGTAACTTCACTGGAAGCAACAGTAATTACAGAGTAAGTTGTGTTAATCCTCCTGTGCTATTGTTTGGTAGCTGTGTAATTAGCTCTGGTCACCTGTGCAAATCAAAGTTGCTTGGTAATTTTTCTCTTCTTCATTCTTGTAACAATTGCAAGTGAGTTAGAACATTGATGGTATCTAAGCTGGGTGTGTGGATCCAAGCCTGCCACAGCAATGCATTGTTTTCTATAAGCAATTCAAATAAGCAGAAAACTGATTACAGGGAGAGAGGTTAAACTTGCCTGTACGAACAGCTGTACCTCCATTTTTAGTACTCTCATTGAAATCGAGCTTAATATTACATTGAATAGAATTCATTCCCACCTAGTTGCTGTTTAGAGACTTGTGAAATGAATGAATTAAGTGTCCTCAGTTCACTCCCACTCTGATGGATTGTGAATTTTGAGCAAGAAAGATACAAGTTTGGTGAAAGATCTAGAGCAGGATTTGAAGAAGGTCATGGCTGAGGCATCCTATAGCAATCAAAAGACAGCCAGAAGCCACGGTCAATGTAGTATTTGTTCTGTGGCCAGAGAATCCAAATCACCAGAGATGACAAGGTGTGACTGTTTTGCATAAGCAATAAAGTCTACACATCCACAGTGTAACACAGAGATAAAAAATGCTAGAGACATGACCTGACCTGACATGATTTTCTTTAATACTGGCCTGAGTTGCATGTTAGAATATTAATTACATGATACATAACCAGCTCCCGTCAGTGCTCCAGCAATCTGTGAAGCACTATTTAGGCATGCCTTTCCTGTGACACTTCTTCTGTCTGCAATATATCACACAGCAAACCCAACATAACAGAGGCACACATATCAACGTGAACAATATCATCCTGGTGCAGAAATTTTCACAGTTAATTAAAAAAATCAAATATAAGCAGTCCGGCTCCTTACTAAACTAATTAAAAATATAAATACAATAAGCCCTGACTGAGCTTTTGACAGGTCATTAAAAACACAAAATTGAGTCAAGTACAAGGACTAGTTTCAATATATAACAGAGTGAAATAAAATGGTGAGGCTGAAGTTAAATTAATGCTGGTTTTGTTTCCATTGTTCTTCACCTGGTGTCGATGTCTGAGTTTACACAGTGCACTTCTCCAAAGGTAAAGGCCTGGGCAGTTTACTATGTGAAGTCGAAGATGTCATTTACTGCTTCCTTCTGGCTTTTAAATCGGCTTCCCTGGCAGGTTTACCAGCAGTGTGTGTTCCACGCAGTGCCTTTTTGAACACAAGTTTTGACGTCATTTTCAATCCTCTGAAATTATTTCAGCAATAGACATACACTCTCACCCCTCCAAGTGTATCCTTTAGAGATAACTTTGGTTAGAAGTGGAACAGTGCTTTTGGTGCATCAGCTTAGGTTTTCCAAGCAGGACTAAGATCTAGCAAGCATTTTCCTTGTAGGAGCTTTAATACTGTGCAATGAGGCTGTACCAGGCTGTCATCCCGGCATCCCCTTTGTTTCACACGGGACTCCCAGTCCTGAAGATACCTATGCTGTATACAGCTTACTTCATACCTAGGCTCTTTCCTAGGGCAAATAAATACTTCACTTGGCGAATTAGAATAGAACTGACTTCATAAGGTTTGTTTGGTGCTTGGCTGTAAAATACCGTTCTCCCATTACGTTGGCAGTGTGAGGAATTCTCCAATATAACTACAGAAACCAAACAAAACCAAAAAAAGCATGGGTTTAGCCACTGTCAATATTTTTCCTGTTGGTCTTGATTTATCAACAATGTAATGAATGTCCTTGAATTTCCTTTGAAGCTCCCTTTGAGGGGAGCTTCAGGAATATTCCCTATATTGTCTGGAGAAAAGTGAGGGATGCCATTGTGAATGAAAATCTTGCTTCCTAGCACGTTCCAGCTTTCATTTACTGACATCCCACATACATTCACTTGTATAGAACATCCAGGAGCGGTGTCTAATATAGTTTCAGCTGAACTGATTTCCAGCACAATTTGGCCTGCCTATAAATTGCCACAAACTCAGTTCTTACAGATCTGGACTTGAGGGAGCTTGTTTCCCAGTGTTAGGAAAGGAGATAGGGGATCAAAGCTGTGCTCCTTGCACAGGTGTAGCAAGTGACCCCATGCTGAGCCAAAAGGATGAGGGAGTATCCCAACAAGAGGTTCCCCAAAGGATGTAGGAGGTTCTGTCTCAGGGCTTGTCAGCTTCATGAGTTCCCCTGCAGCAAGCAGGAAAGTGAACTTAGCACATAGTCTAACACCCCTTGGAGAGGCCACTCGAGGAACCGCTGTGAAGCACATGAAATGCTGTAGAGTCACATTCTTGCTTGTTGCTTGCTGATTCCTGCTATGCAGAAGTGCGCCCTGAATCTGTCTCCCCAGCACGGAGCCTCCCAGCCTTAAGGAGTCAGGACTATTGACACTGGTCATTGTTGCTGTGGCCCTTAGGATATGCATGTGCTTCAAAAACCCGGAGTCCTGCACCAAGCTGTGCCTCAAAAGAAGGGATTAATGCCTAGAAAATATCTTAGTCAAAGAGTTTAGATATGGTTTCATGACTTTGTTAATGGTCTAGTACAGAAAAGGTTGGAGAAAACATGGCAAATAAGTATTAATGCTGGATCCTCCTCATTCTCTGTTCTTTTCTGCTGCTTTCCATCTGATGTAGGATGGATCTTCTTTTATCCCTAGCATTAAGGTTTTATCACTTTACTAAAATACTATAAATCAATAAAATAGGGCATAAAATTGCTTTCTTACATCATTGCACCAACATGTCGCTTGTATGGTCTGGAATGACAATGAGACATCTATCTTTCTGTGGACAAAACTGCCAGTTCCAAGTATAAAATGCCAAGTTGTATATGCTAAAAAAATTCCAGGCCAAACATTAGCTTCTGCCAAGATGAGAAATGCCTCCTTCACTTTTCTAATTTCTTGAACATCAAGAGAAAATTCTAATTCTCTAAACACAAAATATTATTAATAAATTAATATTTATATTCTGTCCTAAAAGTCTTTTCCTAGTCATTCTTCTTCCTGATAATATTTGCTTGAGTCTCATGCCAAGACCTTTTTTGATTTTATTTTTTTTTAATTTTTAAATATACTCACTAGGGGGAATGCTCATAAAATTCATCCTCAGCCACAATCTGGACTATGGTCTGCCAAGCTCCACATAAATAAATCATCAAGTCATTTTGGCATCTTCTGGGCCAGGAGGGATATCTTCAGGGTAGATTTAAAGAGACATTGTCCTGTAAAGTATGTCCTTTGTGGAAAAAACTAAGCAGCAGCTTAAAGGCTACTTTGAAACTCAGATATTTGAATTCTTGCAAATAATCAGTGCAACAAAATACAATAAAGGACTTTTTAATTCCAAAAATACAACTCTATTAGTTAGTCTTCCCTGCTGCTATGCTAGTAGACATGAAATCAAATACCTGAGACCTCAGGATAGTGTGAGCGGGTGATACTGGAGATGCTGATTTTGTGCTCAAATGTCTGCAGAACACACAGCAAGTTGCTATTTGAGGTATTCTCTTAGCAATCTGAATGCTGAAACAGGGATAAAGCAGCCAAACATTTCTCAGCTTTGCACTTTCTAAAGCCAATCTAAACAATGAGACACAAGAGGAGCACGCTGAGGTTGGCCTGACAGCTTGTTGGTCTGTCAGCTGGTGTCACATCATCCCTCTCTCCCTCCCTTACATCCTGGGGAAACAAAACCTGGGGTAATTTGAAGAGAGCAACAGTCTCCTGCAAGCTCCCCAGGGGTGGCCAGTCGGGCAGGAGCGCTGCAAAGGACATGTGCCCTGCAGCCCAGGCTCAGAGCCGAGCCCTGGTCGTGGGACCTCCATGCTGGCCAGGAATGATCTCTGTAGCCAGCTGTGAAATGGAGCTTTGTTCACCTGCCCCTCGTGGGGGGCATCTAAAACAAGGATATGTAATTGAGATTATAATCAAGAGAAAGCAAGCTATAGCTGGTTTGTCGAGAGGAGACCTTGGACTAGAGTCCTCTCTGCCATTCACAGGTCACTGAAATCAATGGAGTTGTGCCTGCAATTACACCACAGGGAATCTGGATCATTTTATTTGGACTGTGGGAAGTTACTGAACAGCAAGAACACCACAGAGGAAAATTGCCTCATTTCGGGTTTTATTAAAATCCCCAACTTGGACCAGGTTCATCGGAAGGTTCTAAACCATCATTGTGCCTGAGACCGTTGAAGAGGTTTGGGTGGGAAGCAGGAACAAGTCAGGCAAAAAGGAATCTTCAGCTGAGGTTTTCTTGATGTTCCTGCATCCATAAGAACTGGAAACAGACAGGAGGAGTTTGAACTTCCTGAGATCATTTGGAGAGTGAAACGAACATTTATGGGTGCACAGTGGATGTGCTTATGATGGAACCAGAAACAGAGTGAGAAATCCAGAGTGGCATCCATGCATAAGTCATCAGGAAAAGAATGAGTTGCAGCTGGGCCACTGACTGAAGGAAATTCTGTTTCTGCCTTAATTAATTTCTGAAACGCAGAGGAGAGTCTTAGCTGCAAAAAATTGAATTTTAGGAACGATCAAATCTTAGGAGCTGTGATTTGGCCCATTGTAAGTAACAATGAAATCCTGAAAAAAAATGAAAGCTGAAAATCAAATCAAAAAGTCAGGGAGTTTCATCTCATGTCTTCTCACAAAAATATTGTACTAAAACTATACTTACAGCCAATGATAGTGACTTGAGGTATTTTTGGTGACCTTTTAAAGATCATTTACCTATTTTGAGTGGTATAATATTATTGAAAATGCAACAGTGGAAAGAAGCATCAGATACTCTTTCTGGGTTGCACTGATATTAAATCTTTGGGGTTTGGAACAGTGGCACAAGGTAATTAACATACATGCTGTTGGCACCATATTCTTTGTATATATTTCTGAATTGAAAAGAGGCACTGAGAAATGCATACCAGGCAGTTACAGGTTAAGGATCATTTACATAAATTAGCAAATTTGCAAATGAATTCATCTAGTGAAAAGTAAGACACGGGACACTGCATTTTAATAATTGACATTCCACATGAAATGCAATGTTCTTGAGGAGGAAATTGAGCTCCAGGTTGCTATTAGAACCAGCGGAGCAGCAAGAGCTGGAAAGAAATGCCATCTCATATTATGCGAGTTACTGCTCCTGCATAACAACTATCTTCTATTCTGATAGACTTTATTTTAATAAAACTAGTACTAGGGTTTTTACAGAAGAAAAATCCAGTCATCAGCAATACTGGTCAGGAAACAAAAATGCAAGAAATCTTTGTGATCTGGTTCTAACAGTCAGCTAGTAATTCATTATGCTCTAAAGTGATCTTTCTTCTTCTGTTTTATTTGGCAGCCAAATTTCCTTACTTTTCAGTTATACCAAGTAGTTACATTCTTACCCCAAAGTATGCAACACTGACAGAAAATTATAAATTATCTAATTTTTTTGTTCCCTGTCACAACATAGGTTAAATTGCAAAATAAAGATAAGTGATCCACTTAGCCGCTTCCTGCTGTCCTGATCAGTTTAAGAATACATTATGTTACAAATATTGTTCTTGATACAAAAGTAATGACTTTCATAAGGTGCTAGTCAGTCATTCAAAGTCACAATACTTTCATTGTATGCCGTAAATACAAATTATAGGATCACAGAGAACTGAAAGCAAATCTGTCCCTAATGTTTCCTAGCATAATTTAAAGATTAACTTAAAGTGAACCAAATAATTCTCTCTGTGATACACCTTTTCGAAGATCACATAGAGTAAGTGTGTCATTTTAGTGAAAGCCAGTAAAATTTCTCCTCTTCTAATATTCCTAAATATTGATGTTTGTCCTTAATCTGACTACAACTCTGACATCATCCATAGGGAGTACTGTGCTAAACTTCCTGAACTGAAAAGATAAAGCAACAAACTACTGCTGCCTGCATACTGTGTTTGACATTTGGTTGTCCTAACATCCTTTTCACTTCTTTTTTTATACAATCTATTGCAGCAAGATGGACAAGCTAAGTTCTCTTCTTCGTTTCTCTCCCTTGTTTTAGGAACCTGAGACATTTTAATTCCTGAATAGGTTGAGAAGTCCCTCCAGATGAATCAGCTGCATTAATAATATTTATTTTAGCAAAGGATTCAGCTGCTTGAAATACAGACAACAAGATTCTTACCTATAATGAGCTCAGATTCAATAAATGGGTAGGCTGACATCCTTCCTTCTCAGTATTTTGACACACGCTGCGGTGCATATATACATACAGGTAGAGAAAGTACATTTACAGATTGCAATGATGACCTGATAAGCAAAACTCACTGCCCTTACTGGCACAGGAGCAAATTTCTCTAACTCTTATGCCCTTTGGTATGAGGTCTTACCGAGAAGTATTCTCCTGTACTGATTATCAGACTGAATGAAGAAAGCTTCCATTTTTAACTTCATTCTATATGACACAAAAATAACTGTCACATATTAATGGGAACAATCATGTGGTAGAATTATTTTACAATAAAGAAGAAAGAAAGCATCTCTTGGACCTTTTTTCCAACTCAGAATATTCTTTCCCCGCCTAAGCAGCTCTGAAACCTAGGTCAGATAGTTCCCTGCACTCTGTCCTATGTAGAGCAGTCCATAGGCTTTGCAGAAGTCCATAGCTTCACCAAATAAGACTTTACCTTTAAGAGTGCAGTAACAGTGTGAATGCCTTTTCACCAGGGTGTCACTGATGAATCTGAGCAGCTTTTCATGTATGCGTGCTGCAAACTCTTTATATTTTTACATTCTAATAACAGTGAACAGCATAAATTATCTCTAATTCTTGATTCTGCAAGGAAGCAGCCATCTGGTCTAATACCACTGTGACAGTGATATAGGACTGAACACTCTGTGCTTGGTCTGCTGCACAGAAAAGGACAATAGGACATATTTTAAAATGTCAGGATACATCAGAACCATATTCAGGAAAGTTTGCATTTATGAAAATTGATAGTATTGGAGATATATCATGATGCAGATCTAATCATGGCTGCTGGTATGGTGAATTAAATTAAGAGCTGATTTGAATTTTTCTAATTAAAGATGTGTTATTCCTTCTCCCCTCATGTTTTCTCTTTTGGTAAAAGAAGCTTATTAAACAATTTTCAGGAAAGCTTTGTGATTCCAAGGGTTAAAGCTTTAGCAAAAAAACTCTAGTGTCAGTGGTAGTTTGATTGTCTCGGTGCAGTATTCAGTGGGCATTTCTTTGTAGTCCAAAATTGTCACTGATGGTTGCATAACTGTTATTGTTTGAACTAGGCAGACTTGGTAATAGGCCTAGCCAGGTACTGCAGGGTAGGATGGCACGTAGACACAGCAGCTTAGCAGAGCTAAGCAGAGCTGTACAAGGTCTTCTGAGAACTCTTTCCAGCCTTAGAGAGCTCTCTCATCTGCCTGCTTTCAGTGCCTAAAATACATGTGTAAAGGAAAGGCAAAAAGAAAAAGAAATTTGACTTATGTGGGAGTACGCACACTTCAAAGGTAAGCTAACATGAATTAGATCAAAATCTCGATCAACTCGCAATTTGCCCCAACAAATTAACTTCAGCTTTGCTGTAGTGCTTACTTATGTAAGTAGCTTGTTTATGTAACTTCTCTTATTTAAAGTTTTTTTAATAACACCAAATATTTTTCAAGACTTCAAGACATCAGGAAGTAAAGAGTATCATTTATAGGTGTCACATAGAATGTTATTTCCACTGTTAGCCTTAATGGCTTTAAGGAACTTACTGTATTATTTAAAAAATAAACACGAAATAGTTCTTTTCACAGCACGAATAGTAGTTAACCTACAGAGGTCAAAGAGTTAAATGCTGTAATGGGATTTTTAAAGGGACTTCTTAATTTTATGACCAATAATATCATTTGTAATTTTATGTACTAGGAGGGGCCATCAAATTCATAGTCCAGGGTGTTAGCTGATCACAGGGATAAGAAACAGTCCTCTCATCCCTTTTTGCCATGTAGGACATAGTGTAATTAGCCAGCTGTTTTCTTTGAAGCACCTAACATAGGCCGCTGGCAAAGGCAGAATTCTGAGCTTGACGGATAATTGATCCAATCTGGCTCGGTAACTATATTCACTTGTTCACTCTTAAAATTAGTACTCTTCCCATCAAAGATGGGGCATTTTTGAGTTTTTCATTTTGCTTTCTGCTTACAAATGTGCCAGACGTATACACTCCGTGAGTTCTTTCAGAAAGTGGTCCTTCTGGAGTTTGTGTCGACATATTTGCTAGTTAGAATTCTCCAGTGCTGTGACTACCTTTAAGGCTGTATAGTAGGGAGAATACTGCTTGCAGGGCATTCTTCTTAAGGATGCTTTATGTCAGTTTTGCTAACTCAGGTTGTCAAATGTTAAGGCATGTTTGCATTGTTCAATCCTTCTTGCCAGCTCACCTTCCCACTACCATAACATCCCTTGACTGCTGGAATGTTGCTTTCAGGGACACTCTTACAGAGGCAAATGCAAACATAATATTATTCATGAATGGGAAAGGAAGATAGACAAAAGCAAAGGATGGTGATCTCAGCCCAGCTCCTGCCTTTGCAGGGACAATCTCCTGTGATACATTTCTGCCTCTATACTTTCTGGCAGAAAGGGTCATACGTGTACTGTAAGCAAAGAAAGCACACCTTCAGAGGTAAGTATGGAAAAGTGTGTAAAGATAGATCTGGCACCATTTTGCATACCAAATTTTTGAGAAAAAATGCAGGCTCTGGCTAGAATGCAATCTTGCATTTGTGTGAAGGAAGAGGGAAGCTTGTGTGCGCCAGGAATGGAAATGGCCAGCACCTGCATGAGTAGTTAGAGGTTTTCCAAAGTTAGATGGGAAATGAGTTGATTTAACTTTGCTTAAAGCTTTATATCAGAGCTTAAGGGAAGAAAAAAAGGAATGTTAGCTTACAGTCATGATATCTTCAGATATTTCATTTTCCCTCTTAACTTTCAAATAGATCACGTGAAAGAGAGTTTCTAAAGATGATTTCCTTGTGGGTTTTCTTCTGTTACAATCCCAACTTATAATTTTCTAGATTCAAACAGACACCAAGAAAGCTTACAAATTCAGTTATTTTGTTATTCTATGCCTTAAACATGAGTCAAGAAACCAACTAACCCACTGGTCTTCACCCTGCTGTTTCAGAGCCAAAGTAAAATCTAATCAAATCTGTTAGGATCTGTGAAATCCTAAGCTGAAGCCATTTTCCATTTTTGGCAGAAAAAGCATAAGCAATACCAGTTCCCAAATCCCTATCAGACGGTTGCAATATAAAAAGCAAAAAAACCCTGCTATCTTGGAAGCTAGGACTAGACAGGAATTGGATAAGAACTTACGTTTGTCTCTCTTCTGTGTATATTCTTTGATACCACTATCAGTGTCCTGTGTGTATATGTTGAAAACAAGTTTTGGAAAGTCTCCGAGTCTTTTCTACTCCCATATTTTACACAGGGACCCTCTGTGACCAGTCAGTGCACCCAAAGTTATACGTGAGCTTTTCTAGGTCATTGTTGCTACAGAGGGCCATAGAGGAAGCCATCATCCCTTTCTGGTGCTGCCTCTGCCGGTTTCTGACCACCCTGTGAGCCCACTCAAAACACTGAACTGGCAGAAAACTAGGTTGGCAAGGAAAAATGGATAATTTTTATTGAGTTTGTAAACTGAATGAGGTTATAGAACAAGGACCGGTGGCGGATGTAACTAGGAGAAATTAGTGGGGTGTACAACAGTCTCTTGTTGACAGTAAGTTTCATCATTTCAGCCATGGTGTTTCTTATGACACAAGATGTCTGGAAATGGAGAAAAGCAGTTACGGTTAAATGGCATTACTTTTAAGATTTTGTGCTTTGGTCTCATCAGGTTTCTTAAGACAAAGAAGGTCACGGCTGGTCAGACGAGGCCACTCGCTTCCCTTTTCTCTTTTCACTTGAGAAGCCAAAGCTAGTATACTAATTTGTTCCTGCACCCTGTGCTGAGATTCCATTCAGTCAGAGAGGCAGCGAGTGTGCAACAGTGAGAGTTACTTTTGGATGAGATATCAAGCCACAGTCTTGACTCTTTAAATAGAATCAGACTGCCTGGACCAAGACCCTCAGACGTCTGTTAATCAGACTCGGGACTAATGAGATGAGAGTTTACAACAGAGGTACTGCTAACAGGTTGCTGTGTAACCGAGAGAGATCTCATGTTATTTGTCATCTCTGCATTTTTCTACATCTGGATAGAAGTTGCATGTGTTCATTCACACAAGTTCATGGACAGCAATGAACTAAAAACTGGCAGTCTTTTCTCTGTCTGGACAGTGAAAAATAGTTTGTATACGCTGTTAATTAGAATTTCTAGAGGTTTTGTTTCAGAAACTCAAAGCATGGCCCATATAAAAAAAAGTTATTGAGCACTTTGTGAAATCTGTATATAATAGAGGGAATTTGAACTTTCTCTCTGAAAAGCCATCACTATAGTAGTTGGACTATTAATTCTCATGTGTTATTTCTGTCTTAGAAACATGACAGAACATGACAGAACAAGACAGAAAGACAAAAAGACAAAGAAAAGGAAAGAAAGAAAGAAAAAGGAAGGGAGGAAGGGAGGAAGGGAGGAAGGGAGGAAGGGAGGAATGGAGGGAGGGAGGGAGGGAGGAAGGAAGGAAGGAAGGAAGGAAGGAAGGAAGGAAGGAAGGAAGGAAGGAAGGAAGGAAGGAAGGAAGGGAGGAAGGGAGGAAGGGAGGGAGGGAGGAAAAAAAAAGAGAAAGAGTGCAAAAGAGAGAGAGACAGAGAGACAAAAAGAAAGAAACGAAGACAGAGAGAAGCACAGAGAGAGAGAGAGGGAGGAAAAGACAATTCCAGTATACTTTCTGGTAGAGTTTTCAGTAAAGGACTCATTAGGATACCAGAGGAAGCACATGGAGGATAATTACTTAAGAACAAGCCAAACAGTGCAACATTGCCATAAGAAAGGAAGAAGGCTATGAAATGCTGTGGTCATCTACACACATCAGGACAATTAAGAAGAAAGGTGACTGTTTACTGCTATGATACCTATTTTACTTTAAAAGATTGAAACTGGTGGGGGTTTTGAATCAGAAATACAAATGACACATTTTCCCATGGTACCCTTATGTCCTGCTAGCAAGTGTTTTCCGGTCAATCAATCAGTCACTCAAGTAGTCAAAATCTTTAACCACATAAAAATCTATTGAGAACAAGTTTTATTTACAATGGTGACCTGGCCAAGAAAGCTCACAGACAGCAATATGTAACATCACTTACAGACATACAATCACTATTGTATATTACTAGAAAGCTCCCAAACATATCACCAGGCATAAATCAATTATATAAAATACCACAAACATCAAATAAACCAATAAAAGAGGGAAGGTCATAACACCACCAGACATGTCATGAATAACCGCCACAAACATCAGTGATTCATCCACAGTATGAATAAAAAACCAAAAGATATACAAGCAATCCTTGCTAGATCCTTTTGTGTTCTGCTAAAAATGTGTTACTGTCTTTTGATGTTGTCTATTTTGCAACATTACTTCTATTTATATTCCACTAAGAGCTTAAATTATTTTTAAGGTCTATGTTAATTAAAACTGTGGGGGGTGGTGGTGTAATCTAAATGTGCATTTTAACATGTGTGTTTTGCTTAGCAATTCATTGCATTTATTTCTGTGCTTGCTTGTAATGGGTAATACTTTGCATTTAGTAATATATTTCACAATATTATTATAGTTTGGGCTACTAAAAGAAATTGGGCATAGAACACAATGGGAGGCATAGTTTGGTATCGTCACTGTCGTGTGTGTGTGTCTCCTCCACCCCTGCCCTGGATTATGAATATAATTCAAAAACCCCTAAGATTTGAAGAACACTACCTCCAGGTAGACAACATCTCTTAGAATCTGCACCAGTATTTGTATATTAACAACAAAGAACACGTATAAAACCATCATTAAACTTGGTCTTTAGAGAGCTGAGAGCTTACACATAGAAGAGTATATCTGTAATGATTAAATGTGATGATTACAATCAATTCATTTTTAAATGCTAGATCATGGCTTTCTTAGTGTGTATGTCTGTATGTCTTATTTTCAGAAGCCAATGTTAAATGCTTACCAGCCTAGAGGAGTCCTGTTCCTCTGTACTCACAACTGCAATATGCATTTATATTTTTGCAAGGGCCACAAGAGTTTAACCTTCACAAATTCTGGTTTATTTGATAGTGTTTGACACATGGTTTTCAGGTTGTATTCAAAGCAGATGTCTCATCTATTTGAATGAAAGTCTATGAAATAAATAATATAGAATATGCTAGGTTCCACCCTCTGTTTCGTACTCCCAGTTAGTCAACATGAATATAATGTAAATAAACATTACCTTCAGTCAAACTTGACAGAAAATAAGGTAGCATGTCTCATCAGATCCTGATCTCAAAAGGGCCACCTATGAGCAACTCACAGCTTAGAAGGTGGTGATGATATTGTCCACCATTTACACTCCTGTAGTGTTCAGCTGGTGAGACATCAGCAAGACAAACCTGTCTGCTAACTTGGCAACAAAAGCATTTTATTGCTGAAAACAAGATTTGCATTTAAAACTCCTTTATAGCTAAACTGAATGTAATTGAATGGAAAAAGTGAGTGAAAACATTTGGTTTATTTATATACATCTTCTTCCAGACATGGAGCTTATTTTGAAATTCAGAATAAATAGATCATCCAGACTCTAATCTAGATCCTCTGCTTTTAAACTGATGATATTGGCTGAAAATCAGACCGCCATCATTTCAGATTAGTCATTTTTCTTCATTGATAACATATGCACTTAGAAGCAAGTTCTGCACATTTTAAAAAAAAATTCCAACCGTTCCATGCATGCATTTTTCAGATACAGACCCAGCTAGTATATGCTAACGCCAAGCAATTTGTTTTGCAGCATGTCACATAATTCTCTTTTTTTTACACCCAATATCTATGATTAAGAAATGTAATACATACTAAGAAAGTCTTAGATAATTTACACGATGCATTAAAGTGTTTTGCATGAGAATATAGTAAGATGCAGACAGCAGAAGAATTATGTCTTTCATTAAAAGGTTTGCAACTCAGTGTGCTATGATATAACTATAGCAGTTTTTCTGTCTCAGTGAAGGTTTTTTATTTTAAACACTGCCTTGAAAACCAAGGGATGCATATGCAATAGCACTACTTTAGCTATATGTTTTAACTTAATATCACCTCTTAGTAATTACACACTGTCAGTTTACCTGCTGTCCCAGGGTTATGGGTGAACAGCCATGCTGTCACTGCTCTTCATCTCTCTGAATCTTGATGTAAGCAGTAAAATAAGATGGCATTTTTTCATTATTTAACGTTTTTTAAAAAATCCTAGTTCAAAGCCTATTTGAAGCAGTTCATCAAGGATGATATACATTAAGGTCAGGATTAAAAGAAAACCAATTACATGGAAGAAATATGATTTTTGCCACAGATCCTTTATGTGCAAATTAGGATGTGTATTTGCTGCCAAATTTAGAAAGCACCAAAGGGCAATTTACAGGGATGTAGAGTAGCCTTTGGAGGGGTTCAGTGTTTGTGTTTCATGAGGAATTTAAGCAGTCAATAGGAATGGTGCACTCACAAGAAGGCTTGTGTTTGGGGTAAATCCTGGTCATTGCTCAGTGTGCTTTGCACTGTCTGAAAAAACACTTTAGGTGTAGACTAGCATCTTGGAAGCTTCTCTGGCTTGGAGTAACCTCCAAATGTGGCAAGTGTGCGTATAGGCTGTTCTGCATCCTATTCATACCTTCACTGTGTTGGTGACAGAGTAAAAGACAGAGCTCTAAGCTGATACAGCATTTTGATGCTGTCTGACTATAAGAATGGTTTACAAGGCAGAAAAGTTTTCAGCTCTTTGCTTTTCAGGGTCTGTTTCAGAGGCACTGCAAACCACGCTTAGAGCCTCCCAGATGCCTTCCCTCTCTCCCAGCCACTGAAGTGAAGAACAACCTGCTGCAACAGTTTCTACCTGTTTTCTCTTTCTTACATTGTCTTCTCATCTCTTTTCTACTTCATTTTGTGTTCATATTTTTATATACTAAATATTTGCTTGGAATATGAAGCTATGAAACTGTTCTTTCTTTCCACATCAAAAATCTGCTGCTATATTTTCAGGAAAAATAAAAATGGATTGTACTTCTTTATAACATCCAGACATCATAACTGGCATTTTATTGAGCCTTTATCTCAGCACGTAGGTCAGCATGATGGGTAGTTGCTTCACACCCTCACCAGTTCCATCAAGGTCTAAGCAATCTACATCAGGGGATAAGTGGGGCTATGTTGTTCCCTGCTCAGTGCACTATTTCTTTTGTTTAGCTTCTGGTGCTTTAAACAGTAAATATATTTGAGCTTCTGATGTAGATAAGAATGGTAATACCTATCTAAGAATGGTGACTATAAACTAAAATGCAGGAGATGGTGTTTCACTTTATAATAATTAATATTAGCTTGTATAATAGCTAATACCATTTTAGCTAAGTGTTAAAAAGACTGCAACACCTAGTGCTCAAATACAGCTCCTCTGTTTTGCTGTTTCTGACTAATATAACACACAGACTTAATAAATCCAAGGCTTTCAAAGGATTTTTCCATAAGATATTCTGTTAGTATGCGGCCTTCAGTGAAATTTCTCAAGCTGTATTTAAAAACAAATGGAAGAAGCAGTAAATCTTTTGTTGTTTGGCCAGAGCTTAGTTGTACTTTGGTGCAGAAGGACAGTAACATTCTCCTGTGAGTGCTAAGCTGCCAACATGGAGAACCTGTATATCCTCCCAAGACCTTGTTTATAAAGACAAGAAAACTCAGCATGGCTTGTCCGGCAATGACACTTCACCTTAAAGGAGTTGTATTTCTTCTGCATCCTCCTCCCTGAGGGCCGTGGCAGGTTGGAGTCACAGCCCATAGGACTTGGGCAGTAGTGTGTTCCCAGAGCGGAGGAGAAAACCTTGAGGGACGTAGAGCTATAACTACCCCCATGCAACACAATGTGCTCAGATTAATGATAGCAATATGCAAATTCTTGACTACTTTAATGGCTTTTAAGGGCATGGATGTCTGGATGCCTTTTAATCTAACAGAATCCTTGACTCAATGATACTATGCATCAAGACACCAACAGTAAAGTGCTATTTTTTCCTCTTTCTTCCTGCTAACTGAGCTGAATTCTGGACCCCTGTAGTGAGGTCCGTGGCCCTCACTTGCTGCCTAGTTAATAATTTGCTGCATGAATTACAAACCATCTCCCAAATGCTCTGGGGATCTGAAAAAGTGAGAGCAACACACTCACCTTTTGAAAATGTGGTGCATTGAGCTATGAATGAAAACTGTTACTATGGCAATTGGCATGTCCTGGGGGCAGGGGAACTCACAACGGGCTGTTGCTACTATTCAAGGAATGGCCTTGTGGATTTTTATTTATTTCATGTCCAGTTAGTTCAGATGAATGCTAAATCTTCAATCTAGTCAATCCTCCTTCAGCTCAGAGGTTTGGAGCATGTGAGCCACACCTGATACTTCACCTGCTGTAATTCTCCCAAGACAAGGGCTCCAGACCAGGGCTATGGCAGAACTGGACTATATCTAAAATCACTGATCAAAAATTAGGAATTACAATTAAGGTCAACCAAAAGAAAACTCTCCATGGATCTCCCTGGGTTCATCTCTGCCACACAATGTCTTAGTGATGCCATGTATCTTGCTCTGCAGCAAATTTGCTTGTGGTCAATAACTTACATGCTATGACTTTCAGCACTAAAGATTGCTCACAGCAAAAGTCACTGGCAGCTGAATTTCGAATGTATGAAGTCCTACATATAACCAATCACTCCTCCTCTCACCAAAATTAACTATCTGAAATGACCAGCCAAATTTATTGGAAACTTCTAGTTTTAATATCAATCTGCCTTAAGTCAACTGCTGGTGAAATAGTCAGTAGTGCCTATTTACCTCAGAGACATAATAGGGGGATAGGTGCTTCACAGAAAATAAGTGCTGTATTGATAAGGACCACAGGCATTCACCTGATAAAACGAGGACTTCTGTCTTCAGAACATACATGGGAAATAATTAATGGGACAATACACTGACAATATGGGAAAAAACGATGATTCAAGAGCTTCTTATTTAGTGGTCACTGTTCATCCTGTATATTAAGTATTACCACATCCTGAAACTTGAGAAAAATGTTGTGAAACTTGTGACAAAAATAGCATGCAGTCATGTAACTAAAGGCTTTGGTTAGGTGCATATATGCAAGAGGTTTGAATTAGTTTTGTACAGACTTCCATTATTCTAGCGTTTCTTAACCTTGGCATGCTTGCATTTGTAACCTTATTAATGTTCTTTCAGAATAGTAGTGGCGCAAAATTATGGGAATCATTAATCTGAGAGAAAAAGATGCTTGAGATATATAATCTATTGAATTTTTCAGACCAAATTTAAATGTTGGTATTTGCCATCCAAGGCAATGAGTATAGAGTTCAATAAAAACAGTTGTCAAAGTAGATATCTAAATGAGTATGAAAAAAATCTTTGTACATTTTCTCAATATCAGTCTTGCATATGTGATTGGGATTTTAGGGGAGTTTTTGTTTGTTTATACTGACACTCATAACTTCTAGTGCTCTGTCTTCTCTACTCTGACATGACAAAAATTTTTGACATGACAATTGAGATGAGGGTGGGAACAACGCAAAGGATATCTCAGGGTTACTAGCCTGCATACCAAGGGCCCAAGACAGGACATTTCTCTCTCTTCAGAACATCCGTCCTTTCCTTCTGTAAAGATTTACATCTTTAAGAGATGCTGTTTATCCATAAGCAACCATCTTCCATAAGAAGCTGTATGTGTTCTTGTAACACAGTATAGGTATATCCTGAAACACCTGCCCTCTGAAAAAATCGTAATGAAGTGGCACTTCATTTGAAAAAACATAATGAAGTGCCACTCAGATTACACCAGGAGAAGGTTAAGGACTTCTGTGTGGGCCATCAATGACATGCTGTTTACATCCTCAGGAAAATATTCCATACAATTAAAATATGAAATGTTAGAGATTTCCTTTCTTATCCAGTTAATAGAAAGTCTATATGATACAATATACACAGATATCACTGAATGTAGAGGCCTGTTACCTCTGCCTAGTGCCAGCAACACCCGCAGAGTTCAATTGATATTGCAAGTGTTTTTCTCCTTAAAGCTGCAGACCATTATGAAACGTCAGGCTTCCTGCTGGTGCTTTGAGACGGGAACCAGTTGCAGAGACTGGAACAAGTAATATAGCTAGCCTAGCTTACCGCAGCACTACCAGAAGTGTTTGCTTTTATTTACTAAGCATTAGTCGCTAAATAAGTTCACCTAAACCCAGTTTCAGGCATCAGTGAAATGCTGAATCAGAGAAGATCAAGGGAAGAGACAGCTTCTCTAAGATTTCTGAGTTAATGCATTAATTAAATGGAATGTGTCCAATGATATTCTAATTTAAAATAATCTAACCCGAACTGATTAAAGGTTTTAGTGTTGCGGACTGTCATTCAGCTGGTACAGAGATGTTATTGTCACTGTGTGGCAAGTAGGTGCTCAGTAATGGTTTTGCTCTGTATGTCTCTTCATTGCTATCAAGCTTCTACACATGAAGAACAGCAGAATAGGTTTTTAATTTGCCTTTGTGTCTAGAATTTACATATTATTTTGAGCTGTGAATTATAGAAACATGCAAATTGTACAGTATAAAACCATTAGATACACTGAGTTCATGTAAACAGAAAAGCTATTTTAAAGTGTCAGAGAAAATTATGTACTGTCTCAAAAACTGAGTATTACATCTTCAAGGAGTAGTTAGCAAGAGCACTAAAGGACACAGGAAGCTCTGTTCTTTGCTTATATGAACAACTTTTGAAAATTATTTGCAGTAGCTCTGGATATCATGACAGAAGAAAGAAAATGGTCTGTTTCTGACAGTTAGCAATGTCTCTTGGACCCTAAGTTCTGTACTCTTAGGTCTTGAAGGTTCTTAAGGTCTCTTAATGTACTTGGCTAGTTTGAAAACGGGAATAGAAAAGATTGATAACATAATAGTTCTACCCCTCAGCTTTGCAGCTTGTACATGAATTTTTATGCCCAGGAAGACTCTCCTAAGAGCTGCCTTACACCCCCAAGGATCTCAAAATGTGCTGTTAGTATTTCTTTCCCTATTTACAGGTAGGACATTTTCATAATCTCAGGAATGAACAAGCTACTCTCTAAAAATGTAAATAAAAATTTTTGAACAATGCTTATTATTAAGATTTAAATTCACATAAACAAGGGCAGAGAAAGACTCTATTTTATGTTGCCATCTTTTTTCCAATGATATTACAGGGAATGTAATATCATGTGAATGTAGCTATGTGATCATGCATAAACATGTCTCTTTTAAAGCCAATGGGAGTCTTTGACATCAGTAACCTGATGATGTTCATTTCTTTAACAAAAATTAAGTGCTTTGTTATAGATTTGTTTTAAAAAAATTAATCCTTACTTTTGGAACATTTTGTTGATATTTCCAAAACTACCGATTTTATCATGTGACCTGAGAAGGTATCATAGCAACACAAAGTATCTGAGTCCTACAACAGGAGCTTTGTGTTAAAACTGCAAGCCCAAGTTAACAGCTTCTGGAAACAAAGGAAAGTATGGTTCTATTAACTACCCTGGTAGTTCCACAGGTTCCTGTTGGCTGAGGAACATGCCCTTAGACTACTGGGGTTGAACATACATTTTCTATTACTGCAGAAATAAAATTCCAGAATTAAAGTCTTGCATTCCCTAAGGTGGATAGTGAAATTCCCATAAAGTTCATCAGAGTCAAGGATTTATCCAGATACTTAATCCCCAAATGGGAGTTTAACTGTAGTCTCTGACACCATCTACAGAGATGAAAAGTACCTCAGAGTGCAATCCATACTTTTTTGCCATATACTTAAAACTTTTATGCAAAACATACTGATCATAATTGAAATATGTTCTTTTATAAATTGATTTTACCCCACTATCATTTATGCATCTGTTTCAGCAGCTATGTACAGACCCATTACATAATGAACAATCTCTAGGCACCCTGTAATAAGTTTTACACATTTCTAATCTTTTAACATTTATGGTATTGCTATCTTTAATTTTGAGAAAAACAAGGTTTGCCCGTATTTTAAAGTAGCATTGCTAATTTACTAAATGTGTAGAATGAACAATGCTTATTGTTAGAATTTAAATTAACTTAAACAAGGGCAGAGAAAGACTCTATTTTATGTTAGCATCTTTTTTTCCAATGATATTACAGGATACTGAATGTAGCTATGTGATCATGCATAATCATGACCCTTCCGAAAGAGGCTGCTGGGCTTAGAAGCAATTCTTACTAGTGAAATTACAGAAGCTCGGATGGCCAACAGTATCAAGAAATAATTGCAACTTTATCAGGCTGTTCTCAAGTAAGTGCTGTCACTGCCTGAATCTAGTGATAAATTGCATTGATCATGTAGGTTACAGAACCCCTATCAGTATCAAAGGAAAGACATTATAGTTTGACAGTGGTGTCTCCATTGTCAACTTCTGGAAGTATCGTACTGCACTACATTGAATGGCTCATTTAATAACTGTTTATAAATTAAACAAGCAGAAAAATTATTCCTACCAACTTAAAATGCTTGGGAGAATTTTTAGAACACTTAATTTTAAGAGACACTTCAAATTAGGTAAGAGTTTGAACTCTGGATATTGCAATAACATTGGCCAATGTTATTGCAAATAAGGCATTGGTGAATGTGTGCTCTAGAAGGCATCATCAGGCTTATTTTGGGGGGAACACCCATTTTTATGGGAGAGTAACATGCTGTATATATCATAGTGAGTTCATGGGAGTTACAGAGGAGTTTCCACAAGCTGTGTGGAAACCCTGGCTTCAAAACTGACAGGAGTTTTTCATATTATAGCAAGGTTCTGATTCTCTATTCACTTCTTACCCGTGAGTGTTTTAGGATTGCTATAAATCTTTGAGATTGAACCCGCCATTCTAATATTTAATTTGAATGGTAGAGCAGCAGGCTGTTGCACTGGATGATGCTATATACAGGTAAAAAGTTATGTGAGGGTACTTCATTCATTTTAAACAGAAGGTGGAATTCACAGTAAAGTCAAACCTGCCCCATGGGCCAGACAGGTAATGTTCGTAAGCCTTAAGGAAATCTTTTGTCCCACCTTCTGGCTTGAGAAGCTAGCCAAAATTTTGATTTTTTAAAGTTATTCTTAGGAGGAAAATTAATGATGGTCAGAAATTTCAATTTAGAAACTCCTACTTTCTTAATATGAAAATATAATTTATAAGAAGCTGGTGGAAAAAGAGTTATAGTTTAAAGGCAGCATGAAGTGAGGATAGGTATTGCCGTTAGTCTAGCAACATTTTTTTCTTCTGTACTCAGTATCGACACATACAGAATGGACAGTTATGCACCCAAATCTGTGACTAGAAATTGACTCTTTGTAGGGAAAAAAAGTTTTCCATTTCCTTGTGCTTCTTGTGCCTAATAAACAGGAAAAGTTTTGTGTATTTTGATACGGCTTCCCTCCACCCCCTTTTTTAATTGATTCTGCTCCAGATCTTAAGAAATGTGTGGCTTAGTCCTTGACCCCATCTTAGCTAGCTTCAACGAGAAGAGCTAGGAATTCAAAATAAAGTGTCTCATAGGTTATGTCTGCTAACAAATTTCCACTAATTGACATCAAACTGGTTAATTTCCATATAATAAGTGTTGATTGATTCAAGGGCTTGACTCAACTGGCCAAGACTGTCCTTACAATGATCACTTATGGGCTACCTTTTTGGAACACAGTGGAATATTTAAGGTCTTGCCAGATTTCAAGGATGCTGGGAGTTGGAACAATGTTTTTAATCTTGGCTACTAATTACGTGGCAAAGGTATAAACTGGGCTTTGCAAATCATTATTTCCATTAGAAAGGTGTTGGAAGCAATTCCACTGAGGGCTTCCCTCCTATTTATGCAGCTGTTATTCCCATGGGAGGAGGCCATTGCAGTCCTGGCTGAAACATGGGCTTCTGTTCTGTTTCCACAGCACTTGGAAGAAAAACAAAACAGGACTAATGAAAAACACACACGGGAAATGCTTTATTATTTCATCATCCTCACCTACTGAGATCTGGCACCACTCTGTGTTTAGGAAGAACTTCTCCCGCCCTCTCTCTCTCGCGCTCAGTGTGGTTGTATAAGGCTGACACTCTGTCATTTCCTGTCAGATCATTTCAGAGGAATTTGCTCTTATTTCCTCCCAGCCTCATCCCCTCCTCCCGGCCTCAGCCTTGGCTGCATGCCCCAGCAGCCATGCTGTGTTTACTTAACCGCATGGAGCGCTGGGCTGCCTCGGCTGGAAATGCTGGGGCAACACGCACACACGCACATCGTGAGCTCGCTCACAGGAGTTCACGTTCACACTCAGGAAACAGACAACAATTCTTTTGTAAAGAAAGCATGCAAGGTCCAAAGCCAAACCTTATGCAGAGTCTTTGTAGGCTGTAGGTAGGCGAGTTCTAAACTTTTTCTCTAGATGTGAACAAAAATCATAGATTTTTTTGGCCCACAAGTCTCTAAGTAAATTTCTCTTGGAAGATGCATTTTTGATCATTTCATATGTTCAAATTAAGGCATATTCTGAATTTGTCTGCCTATCGTGGAATTCATAGTACGTGACTAACAGTTAATTCGACATTCAAATAATGTGCTTAGGATTAGCCAAACATGTCTGGCTCCAATATATGTACCTACAGCACTGCATATATACATGGTTACTCCTATTATTTTTGAACTTTGGCATACCTGTAACAGACTGGATAGATTAGCTAAAACGTCCATGCCTTATAAATGGTGTAAAACTATTTTAGCACCCAACAATGGTGTGAAAACAAACCATGCAGAAACAGGACATTTATACTTCAATGATGTGTGAGCTTTTCAGTGGGTGAAGTGGTCACAGTTCATTGTTTAAAAAAGTAGTCTTAAGTCACTAATAATCTCCACAATAAGATTTATGGCAACAGAGAAAAAGAACGAAGCAAACTATCTGACTGAGAAGTCATTTCTTCCTTCCCTGGCAGCATAGGATTTGTTTAAACGCTGTTAGGAGAAGGCTAATTAAAATAATTTTGCCAGAAGTCTGGGAGATCGCTAAGCCCAACACCAGCTCAGGGCTCTTAATCTGGAATGACAACTTGTTCCTTATATAAACTAGAAGTTTCTTACTGATACAGAAAATTAGAAGTCAGAGAGAGAAATACTTCCCTCTGACATAGCTATAACAATAACCATTATTTTGAGTAGCAGTCATAAAATAAATGATAGTTGACATTTTATGACAACATTTAAGTTTTATTTAATATTATTGCTGATATTTATTTCATTTAAAGCTAATGGGCTATCTGCCAGGCCAGAGCAAGAATGAATAGTTTCCCTTCCACTTATGACAGACTTTTCTTGTCCAAAAGACTGTCAGAGTTTAGAGAAAAATCATGCAATCACAATCTGTATAAGAGATTCTTTTGTCTCATTAGCTGGAATTAGCATTTAATCCATGTCCTCTCATAAACCGATACAATATCAGGCAAACAATTGCAGTTTTTCACTTTATGATTCATATCCTTTTTGCCTTCTCAGGTCCATTGTACATTTAGTAGAGAGAAATAATTGATACAAACAAAAAAATAGCAGGACTTATTTCCATTTGTTAAATATCCACAGTATTGAGCCTTAAAATCTAATATTAACACACCTTTTAGAATTTTCCAGTTTCTAAATTTATGAAATGAGAGTTAGAGAAATCCTCAATTCCCAAGCTAAAATTAACTCACAGTATTAGAAACTTGGAAGTCTGCTATTAATTTTGCAAAGTAGGTATGTCAGGTAGGCACAGGTCTTTCTTCGGTAAACTGATCTACCAAATAAGATACTTTAATTTTAATTTTTTAAGTCACTTTTGTTAAGTCTCTCATGTACAGTTGTTAGTTTGTTTTCAGGACTATCACTATATACTTCTAGCTTTCTTGAGTTTTTTTATATTCCTGTATTTCTAGGTCCTTCATAGTGATGACTGACCAAACAAGAAGCAATCTCAGTGGAGATATTTCAAACCAAAAATCACATTTACTGTTGTTTAGCTCTGGGGTTTTTTTCGTTTTTTGTTTTTTCAAAAAAAAAGAGTAAACTGAAGGGATGCAAGAGTAGCTTGCTATTCATAGTAAAATAGTATGGAAAATTTACTGCAAATGCTAACATCTCACCTGAACATGATCCTGCTTACAACCACCATCAATAAAGATTTTCCTAAATTTTACTCATTACTTAAATGTATTCAGGAATTCTTTTTAACTCTGGTGAGTTTACTATGAAGAATTTCCTGCAAGTATTCATTACATGGTACCCAAAGTCTGAGCTATGTTTCTCAGAGGTGATTGGGCAGGGCGTAATACTAGCCTTGACATTTTATGAATTCTGTCATGGACTGTATGGTCTCCCTGTCTCCTCTTGAAATACTGTGTTTCTTTCTTGCTGGAGTAATCTGTGAGAAGGAAAAAAAAATGGTTATTGGTGCTGGGAGCTGGTCAAAGTGATTACAACACAGAAAACTAGGGTGTTTGAATCCACCGTCCTACTGCAAAGGAGGAGTATCCATGTCATTTTTAACAGATACTTGTCTAATCTGTTCTTAAAGGCTTGCGGGGATGGAAACTCTTTATCTGCAAATTATATAAAAGCCTAAAAGCCTATAAGATAAAGTATTCTTCTAAATATCAGCTTTTGGAAGAAGAGAAGAATTGAGGTTTTCCAGACAGAGATAGATCACTCGAGAATTTGCTGAAGTTGGCAGGACAGGACTGTGACTAGCCACCAGTGACTAGGGCCTCAGAAACTATAGGAAAGTGGACCAAAAGGAAAGTGAGATGGAAACCTAGCACTGAAGATCAACAACAAACTAGTTTCTAGTAAGTGTACTCAGAAAGAAAAAAATAATAATTCTGAGGCGATAAGCCCAGAAAAAGAGATCCAACCTAGGACTGTGATGACTCCTACTCCTGTGAAGCCTCTGAAGAGCACAGTTATGATGAAAGAGGATCTACTGCAACTTTCTATAGTAACTTCTCACATGGTAGTTTTTTCTATTCTGGAAACTATAACTAAAACTATTTTGGCAGAAGAGACACACACACTTATCATGACAGGCTTTATGACAGGCTTTATGACTTACTAACCAGAAGCAACACAATGACTGAGACAGCATCTACAGCAGCAGAAAAATTGGAAGATTGCTCTACCAGGAATACTTTTTGTGATCTAGTATTTTCCAAAAGAGTGTTACAAGACAGAGGGATGAATTTCACATCTATTTTGATGCACAGTCTGTAGATTAAATCTGGGATTGTACTGCTATATTACAAGTATTTATGATGATTCTAAAAAACTCAGTCTGCGTGTATAGGGCACAAAGTAACGCTACCAGCGATTGTTCACCTAAGGGTGACCTAAGGGTCAAAAAAATTTCTCTTCTGAAGTCATGTACATAAATAAGTGAGGCTGTTAGACGTGACAGTAAATGATCAGAACACAGAAGCAGAAATGTTTTTAAAATGCACACTTTTACAAAGATTTAAATGAAGTGAAAATGCATATTCAGGCAGTAATGTTGAGGTTATATCATATACAGCTGGGAAGCAAATATGAAAACTGTTC
Source organism: Ibidorhyncha struthersii (assembly GCA_013398815.1). NCBI lineage: Eukaryota > Metazoa > Chordata > Aves > Charadriiformes > Charadriidae > Ibidorhyncha > Ibidorhyncha struthersii. The sequence goes on along the minus strand of VZSZ01006025.1, from coordinate 266,149 downwards.
ACTCGTGCATAGATAACGCCAAATCTATTAAAGTTCCTGGAAAACAAAGTAATATGATGGCTTTAACAGTACACTCCGGGTCCAATCATCAAGCTGAGCTCTGCTCCATAGATGTGCTGAGATCCCCCTGTAAGCATAATAGTGGCCAGCTAGAGGAGGAATAGTGTTCCCTTCATGAATAGTGCCAGTGGGAACAAGGTATGACTGGAGGTGGAGATAACTGTTGGGATGGCCAGGAGCATCATACCTATGTGGATGAGGTCCCACATACTCTCAGAATAATTTTGTCTGAATAAACTGGGCTTATCCACTTCAGCACTCCTAAGGAAGATACTTAAAAACACATTTCTATAAGCCTCAAAGATACATAGGTAAAGTAGTACAGAATATGGAGCACAAAACCTGGGATTATAAGATAAATCAGTCCACAGAAGGAAACGCCACCTATACTGCTACCAAAACACTTACAGAGACAATGTTCTGTCTTAGAGAACACAAATGCACCTAAAACTTTCTCTCTGACCCTTATAGACAATTATAGGACATATGATAACTTAATGGTGAGTTTAATCAAGGTATGGCATTTTTGCAAGTAAAAGTTCTGGATGGGGACATGGCAGCATTTATATTTGAGGATTCTGCACATGCCACCTCACTTTGGAGAGAGCGTCTCTGGAGCAAGGAGGCCCAGTGAAGATGATGTGCTATCAAAAACTGGGGGGAGGAGTGACCCAGGCTCTAAGTCAGGAGAGGTGCGGCTGTCTAATTAATTCTCTTCAGATAAGTATTCCCAACATTTTGCCAAAACTAAATATCAGAATTTGACTTACTTATTTTTATTTGTAAGTGCTGACAGTGTGCTAAGTACCGCAAAAGAGAGAGCCCCTGTTTTGAGAGGCTTCCAAAATAAATATCATCAATTTTTTTTCTTCTGGAGTTTGGCCCAATGCCCATTAGTAGCCAAACTGCGATACAGTCCTAGACATAATGACATACTGTGTTCATTTTCCTCTGAGAAAGATGACTGATGATAATGCTTATGAGGAATTTCAGCTCTATTACATGGGGACACATATATGCACAGACTGCAGGGCCACATGTCATTTGGGAAACAACCATGCCTTCAGTCTTTTTCAGTGTTGAGGTACTTGTGTTAATGACCTGACTTTTGCTGATAATATTCGCGTGTGTAAAACTCACCAGGAAATAATTAGGAACGCAAGATAAAATCTTGATCCGGTTGGAGTTAAGAGGAATTTTCCTTTTGAATTAGAAGTTTACAATACCTCCATTTTGCTAGGTAAAGAGTGGTCAGCTTTTTTGTTCTGCTTTTATGCTGCCCGTGTCCAAAACCTACAGCTGTAGTATGTAATTCTCTTCTGCCGACTCACTAAAAATAAGCTCCAAAAAGAAACGTTACCATAACTGTTATATAACCTAAACCTGCACATTATTTCTTGATCTGATTTTTTGAGTTTGAACTGATCTTTTTAATTAAAAAATTGTATCAGAATTTTACTGAGCGAAAAACATGGAAAGGTCCTCCTTGTTCTCTCTCATAGATTGGCAGTTTAAATCTATTTCCACAAAAACCAATGGAATTATATCATTGTAGGTAATAGAGAATGAGAATCCAGATTCAAGTATTTACAGGAAATTCAGTTACATACTTATCTTTATGCGATATAGTAAACTGCTATTACCTTACCTAGTAAAACTTTTAGCGTGCACATAAGCAGGTATGTTTCATCTATGCCTTTAACAGGGAAAAGTAGTGGATACTTTTAAGGTGCTTTACTTCATTGGATTTGAATAGGGTCTTGTTTTTGTGAAATCTGGCTTGAATTCAAGTTAAAACATTGTTTGCTTTATTTTTTTGTCTTCCTGTCCTTAACTATTCCTTTGCAGTGTGAAAATACCACAGCCTATGGTTGATGTCTTCATCACAGTGGAATGCTTTTAAACTTAATGAAGAGTTGCAATAAATCAGTACACTTCATTCTGCTTTCTATCATCAACACATACATACTTTCTTAGGTATTAATCCCCTCAGAGATTATTAGAAGTCCATAAGACGTGTTAAAATAATTACTATTAACTTTGAAAAGCATTGTAGCTGGCATCATAGCTGGTAGCTATCTTGTCTCCAATGAAATCACGTTTGTACATTATCCACCTATGAATTCCTCAGAAGAAAAAAGAAATAATTCCATAGCTTATGGCATTTAGCCACAGCTGTGCTTTAGGATGCTGAAGTTAAGCATGTGCATTTTGTGCAGAGCTGGGGCCTTGACTGGATGACCGCTCTAAGCAAGGACTTTCTGCCATCCTATGTTTGCTTGGCACCTACTACAAAGCACTTGGGTACTGCAGGACTCTATAATGATCATAAAAATAACATGTTGATTTTGTTTTTTCTGATGCTTCTTAGTTCTAGATGTGGTAAAATACTCCAAGGGTAGGGCTTTTCCCCCCTTCGATTAATGGTTTGAAACTTTTACCCAAAACCCACAGTCTGTCAGGGCCACGAGGGCACTGATGGGCCTGTCTGTCCCTGCCTGGCCCCCAGCCCAAGGACACCATGTCAGCAATGCTGCAGCAGGACCAGTCTCCAGCTCCCCACGCATCCCACCCTGCCAGACCCTAATCCCAGCACAGCCTCTGCCTGTCCCTGACCTGCGGGGTGTCCAACGTCCATTGCTGGGGCTGCCTCCCACAGCTGTCCTGTGCCTGGCTGGGGTGGGACGGGAACCAGCTCATTTGGTGTCCCACCCGCACCGCTGCGCACAACTGGTCTGTTCGCAAGTAATTATGTCTTAGTGTGGCTGTGGACCAGTGCTCAGGGCTCTGGAGGTCAGTCTGAGAAAGACTGCTTTAGAGAAGGGGGCTCCACATCTCATCTCATCAGGTACAACAAATAGGCGCAAATAGTTGAAACCTAAACCCTGCTGTTTACTTCCCTGAACTTGGAAAACTTTTGATTCAAATCATAATTTTTCAGTCCGCTCTCTATGGTTGTGCAAAACCCAATCAAGTGGCTCTGTCTTTTCTGAGCTGCAAGCCTGGCAAAACCTGAAAGCTGGACCTGATGGGGCAGGGAGCTGGGTGAGTGATTCTGCTGCCGGTGTTAACTCCCGAATTTGCAGGTTTAATATTCTTGAAAAGGCTTTGCGAGTTTTCTGGGCAAACACACAAGTCAATTACTATTTGAGTTTGTTCATCCTTTTTTTTTTCCTACCAAAATAGTTAAGTCCTAATTAAATGCGCCATACCTGAAACACCTTTTTAAATACTGAGAACGATGGGTAGGGCAGGTTGTTGTATTTTGCTTCAGGTTTTGCTTCTTAAAGATATAACAAGGAAACTAATAAAGGGGCAAGATATTTGTGAAAGCAATACAAAAAGGCAAACAATGAGAGTGTATTCATTATGACCGAGAAATTTTTACAACGTATTTGCTTATAGGGTTGTCCCTAACCAAGGTTACTAGCTTATTAAGGAGGTTACTATGGAAACAGTGAAACAGGGTTTCACAGATTTCTTCATTGCCCTTCTCAGTTAGGCTTTATTATATTTCTTGTTGAGGAATAAACTATGCAATCTCTACAAATAAACAAATCTTTCTTTGTGTGCAGTAGGTATTTAAGATCGTAAATAACTTCTTGACATCTTACATGTTAGAAGTCCATCTAACGGTTTACGTTCCATGTGGACACAACATTTTTTATGAGATTTTTTGGTCTAGAAACAAGTTTTATTCCACCTTTATTGGTGGCATTATTATATTATAAATATATATACTATATAATTAATAATATATATAGCATATATAAATTATATCTTATCATGCTATGTTATGTTATGCTATGTAATATTCATCTCCCTGAGGATGACACTGGAGCAATGTCCACGGGACACATTCCACCCATGAAATGGGTGACCCTCAGCAGATTCCGCAGGAGTTAAGCTAATGTCCAGACACGGCTATGCTTTCTTCACTGGAGGCAGATGCTTTTGTGATCAGATCTGATTAAGACCTAAGTCAGTAACTTTGTGCTTGGGCACTCAAGTGGTGACCTTGAAATTTAAGTTAATTTGAAACAACTCTTTCTAGCTCTCCTGGTTAAGAAGAAATGCTCAAAATACGAATTTGCAGGAACAAATATAGTTTGCTTAAGTATAGAGACAACCTCTACCGAAAGTCATAGTATATCGTTGTGTTTGCAATCTGAGCAGACTTTTCCCCTTCTTTCATGGAAATAAAATACAGACTGTAGAGCGTGCAGGAATGGCCTTTCTTCAGTGGGGTTTGGAGGCAGTTTGTGAAATTAGGCATTTTGTCTAACACTGTTCCCTACAGTGGCTCTGTATTTACATGGCATCAGGACAGTCAAGCAGTGGAGTAGGTGGGCCAGACATTGTGTAGGCTCCATCCATGGAGGTTTCAAAACCAGACCATATTTAGCCCTGAATAACTTGGTCTGACCTCAGAACTGATTCTGATTTGAACAGAAGTTTGCACTAGAGACCTCCTGAGGTCCCTTTCAACTCTTCATTATCTTATGATCCTATGTTTCTGGAGGAAACCCTCCTAAACTGGACATAAGCAGGATATCGAGCTACAGCTTCACCGAGATTATTCAGATGTCTGGTCCACTCACTTTTTCCCTACTTTGGTATCAAACATCTTCTGAAAGATGGTTAGACCTTTGAGTATAACAGGAGCAGGTCACTCCTCTCAGTCCTTTTGAGTACTGCTCCAGAAAAGAAGTACTGCTTGAAGTCCTTTGAGATGTGAAAAGTAGCAGTATGTTGGATTAGACGCACAATGTTTCAGGTTTTTTCCTCAGCCATGGGTGCTCCTTGTGGTTGTAAATGGAAGTTGAGAAAGGTTGCTGAATTTCAAACAGACTGGGTCTGCACTACAGCAGTTTTGGAACTTCTCAGTGGGTTAATGTTACTTTAATGATGATTGCGAGACATATGATCTGCCCTGTACAGCAGACTGGAATTGAGAACATTTTTTCATATAAGGAAATACTCAGCAAAAACTTTCCTATAATAGTCTTAGCTTTGAAATGTCTACCTACTAATCTTTCTTTTGCAGATGTACAATCTAATACATAGGCTAAAAGTTTTCAATTCTCTCTGCTATTAGTATATGCCATCTATTTGTTATGTTTTGCTTTGGGCTTAACCAGTTTTCTCTAAAATATATCCAAGGCTGATAGTCAACATCTGAGTTCATTTGGGGGTTAGGAGGTTTATACTTTATATATGCTAACTTAGAGATATGCTGGTTACCTAAAAGCTTTACAATTAGAGCTTGACTCTCTTTCTGTGGGCACTGAACAAGATCAGCTGTCTTGGTTCACTGGCCAGTAGCTTTCACACTGAAATACGTAAGTTGTGTGCTCATAAAAGAGGTGAGACAACAATCGGCTGGCTTTGTGTAAATTCACTATCAATTTACATTGAAACACGGGACTTTGCCACTAGCTTGCTCTTTGTTTTTGTGCAGAGATAGCGGTGTGTCTAACTGCTGACTGTACTGCACAATTGCATTATTGTAATGCTTAAATTGCTCCTAGAGGCCTATTTTAGCCTGATAAAAATTATAACTGAATAAATTAAACTGTGTTTCAATATTCAGCATTTTACTACGCTAATAATTTAGGAGTTGATTTCCTTTGCCTTTTTTATTAAAGTATTTATAGGACACAAGGAATATGCAGAAGTTTAGTTACTTTCCAGTGCTTACAGAAATTAAAATTCTTCACTGGACCAAATTCAGTTCTCAGAACAGGACATAACTTAAGACTTACCCTTAGTGGTGTCTGCAGGGAAAGGGTTTGAGCCTACTGTGATGGCTCTGTTTTCTTATTTTGCTTTAAAAGCCTTTTAAGAAGCTGAACTGAAAAATTTTAAGAAGTAATCCTTCAGGGTGTCTAGCAGAATCTAAACAGCTTTTTGAGGAATACAGATAAGCAAAAATATCTCGAAAATTTATTAGGTGTAGACGCTCTTTTAGACAGGCGCAAAAAAGACAGAACTAAAAAAGAAACAGTCAATTTGTCAAAACCAGACTAGTTTGAAATATATGCAACGCAAACTGCAGAAACTTCTTGTGTTACAGAGGAGAATAAGTGCTGAACAGAAAAGGTTAGCTCTTATCACAGACATCATTTAAACCCATCTTTTATAGTGCCATTGGTACACACTTTACAGGGTTATAAAAAGTCAAGGTGCTTACCCTGGTGGGTTTACAACCCACAACCATGTGCTTAAGTGCTTTGATGGATCAGGCCCTTAACAAGAACCAACTCACAGTGAGATGAGGTAAGAACAATATTGAGGGAGGACTGAAGTGAGGTCATTAAATGGGAAGCAACATCATTGTATATATACCTTGAGTGAGAGTGGGTCTCTGCCCCAGAGGCCCGCATCTGGGGGAGAGTCCTGCAGAGACATGCTGTACTGCAGGTGTCTCCAGACATAAGTGACTTCTTTCAAGTGTCTTATTGCTATTGAACAGTGAGAGGCATTTTGGAAGAAGCATGCATCAAAATGTAAAGGAAAAAGGAGTCTTTTCTGTGAACAAGGTCATACCTGGCTCAAGCAGAAGGTTAAGCACGGCAGAAATAGGAAAACTAGACTTAGCTGAAAGGGAAAAAGCCACTAAAATGACATATTTAGTGTTTTTTCAGCTATTAGGGGGCAGAACTAATGCAGACCCAGTATAGCTTTTCGCAGCGCAGACTGCAAAATTTAAAAGAGTGGGTTTGCACAGTTTTCAAAGGGGAAAAAACAGGGTATTTTTTACCTGTGCTTCTCCACGCAGTATTACAGTTTTCAACCATGGTCTCTGTCCTCTGATCTGGTTTTCATCCAAGTAAAATAAAAGACCAAATGCAAGAGTGAAGGGGGAAGTTAATAATCACTGAGAAAGACTTGTTCCCTGTGTGCCATGATAGCCACAGCATGAATCGTGTGCTGCCAGCACTTCTCCACACTGGGGGGAAATAACGTTCCAAACAGCAAATGGGCTTTTCAAGGATGTGCTCTCAAACCAGACCTGCATCTTTCCAACTTCATCCTTCTGAAGTCAAAACAGAAATATCAAATGTATCAGTTGGTATAATTTCTGCCTTAGCAATGAATAGTAAAGACACTAACATTTGGATGAAATTATTTTGCAACTGCTCCGGCTGGCAATTAATCTCCTGGGATTTCTCAGGTAACACCTTGAGAACAATAGGAATGTCTTTTTTTTTATGATAAAGGTATATAATACAATGTGGATGATCTGTGATGGAGATTTCCACAAGTACCTAGATAAATCAAAGTGAAGAATAAAAATTACGACATGTTTCACAATACAGCCCTTCAGGCATCCAAAACCTACATGTGACCAGTCCCTTTTGCTGTCACCCACATGAGAGCTGAGGATCCAGGACTGTTGGAACAGCCTCTACAAGTACATTGTAGAAAAGAAGTAGGAAAACTAGAATAGTCAAATCATGTGCACTGCATGTCATACCACCAGAACAAAAGTGCTTTCAGTCACACTGCCATTGAATGATGGAAATGCATATTGGACCTTGTCAGGGTCCTGTGTCTGTCTACAGAGCCATTAACCAATTTGCTAGCTGAAATCATAGCTGCTGAAGTGATGCCTTAATTCAAAGCAAATTAATTCCCAAATCCTCTGGCTGTAAGTCCCAGAGGGGTAACTATCTCTTAATAACAGAAGAGATCTGGTGTCTAGTTATTTTAAGTTAATACCTTGAGGAAACACATGAGACTGAAATGGCTAGCTGTCCAATGTAACTCCTCCTCCCAAACTCTCCTGCCTTGTGGGTACTTGATCTTCTCTAATATAGGGAACTTATATGCATCTCAGCTATTCATTGTTTTGAAAGTGTATTACTTAACACAAATGCAATTCAGAGACTGTAATGGCCCTAGCACAAGTAATAAAGATCATTCACTCATGACTGGAGCATTTTGGGATCTCCAAGCCTGGCAGTTTACCAAAAGAAGAGACTGGCCTGTTACATGGAAACCAAGAGCAGCGGAAAATCTTAACGTGCTATCTGATTGGCAGCCCAGTGTATGACTGAACCTCCTGGAGTATGTAAAATTGTGCTAAGAGATAAGGGGGCAAGAAAAATATCCTATTCCTAACCATAGTCTTGCAACATGCATGGACTGTTCAGACCTCAAGGCAGGCCTAAAAGATATGTCTGCACACCTCAAACCATTGTCCTTCAGAAGTTAAGATGCATTGGCTATATCAACCAGAGTTTCATTAAGATTCTTCCCATTAAATTATGGTATATCTCATAAAGGTGATTCTTTGATAGCCACAGTCAGAGAGAAATGGTTTAAATCCAGCATTTCTGCATTGTTGTGAAGGTTTGCTCGGACACACACCACAGAGGTTCTCAGGCCAGCTTAAGTGACATCGACGACATTTAACAGTGCAGTGCACAAGATGAACACAGCTTTTAACCTGTGGCAAACTTGCAAGGGGTTGAAACATGAGAGTCAGCTACACAAGGGAAGAAAGAGGTAGTAGCTGCCAGGAAAACAGCACTATTGGAAGAGTACACAATAAAGTATCCCCAAATGTTCTAGCATCATCTGTGGGACCAAATTCAGCACTGGCAGCTCTGCCTGCATTCGTTGTACACGTTGATTATCACAGACCTGTAAGTCTCAGTTGCTAGATCAGGTGAATGACAGACTGATGTTAATTGCTGGTTATTTTATTTACTGTATTCTCAATACATATTTAATATTTTTTTCTGAAGCTAAATTTAACCCCCCTGCATCATTTAGGGAAAATGGCCACAAAGCTGCCTCCTAGTGAGGGTTATTCCTTGCCATGCCATTGCAAGAGACATTTGTGAAAAGCTCTTGGCTCTGTAGTTCCTGCTCTCTGACAGCCTCTTAGCACTTATGTCCTTTCTCAGTTGCATCTCTGCACCAGATCATTTGCACTCTTTTAGACAGTTTTCAAATAGCAGGTTCCCAAGATTTGTGTACCCCCCCGCACCCCATTTGCTGAAGTGTCCAAGAAGCCTAATACTTCCAGCACATTCGTCAAATGATGCAGAAAGATTTTCAGGTGGTTCTTATTCCAAAGAAAGGTGCAGAATTTCACAGAAGCAGCAGGCAATTTAGATAAATTAAAATAAAAGATCTTTTATGAATGATATCCAGTAGAGGAAATTCACATGGTAACGGGAAAGCAGAAAGAAAACAGATTTAATATCTCTTTGCCAGCAGAGCACTGTAACTTCAAACCTTAATTAAACTAAATGCATGACTGAATTAAATATATTGTTCTGAATGATCCTCCAGGTCAATGAAATTATTAACTGATTGATCTGCAAAGTAGGACAGGTGATGAATCAACCCAAATTTACTCAGTTTTCACCCCACCCCCCCAGTTTAATTTGTTCTCGACAAACTGGGTAAGTAGATAAAAATGGATAAGTCATTCTGCTGATAGCCTGCAAAAGTGTTCCTTCAGTTTGTGCTAGTAGTGCCTAGGTGTTTCTCAGATTAATACCAGCACCTTTTTTTTCCATGTATGTTTTTGGGATGCTCGGGGGAGGGGAAGAGTATGAAAAACTGAAAGAAAAATAAGTAGATCCCAGACATTTTATTCAGATAACCTAACCTGTAAACTGCAAATAAGGGGATGGTTACAGGGCAAACATCCTGAATTTCAGCATACCATAGATTAATAGCCCATTCAGTTAGTTACTATTCAGGCATTCAGAAGCTCTTTCAGAGAATCCGATATTGTATGACTATACTTTTAATAGTGAATCAACCCAAAAAGAAACCCAAGCAAGCCCCCAAACCAAATATTCCTACACACCCTGAAAAAGATAAGAGACACAAAGGAGAGTTAAATCTATATTTGCAATATTTCCATTGCTTTTCTGCTAGCCACAATTATGTTTCTGTAATCAAATAGAAGGTGAAAGAAAACATATAGCAATGCCTGATGCTATAAATAATGCATGAGTGGCTGTCTGAAACAGTGAAAAACAGTTAACAAACAGGCCGGTTTTGTGAAATGTAGTCCTGTAATGCTGCCAAAGACAACGTCTGCCTAGATTATCTGTGTTGCAAGGGCTGGCTGTGTAAACTAAAGTCACCTGGAGACACGTTAAATTGTACTCTTGAAGGTCTTAAAAATGTTCAAATGCTTTCGATCATAAATCAGCATCTTTTGATCACTTATTTCCCTACTTTCTTGGTCTCCAAGCCTGCCGGATTTCAAAAGGTAAGTAGGGATTGGGAAATGAAAGAACTTTCAGGTAAGACATATCCCAGAAATTATTACTTTTGTGAGTTTTGTTCTTCCCTGTGAACTGAGAAAATGACAATTAATTAGGGAGAATTATAAAATGCAACTAGTGGTGTCATTCTCTAGATTGAGGTTTAAGGCCACTGGGGTCACTTATGATCTCAGATTTATTTTCAAAATGACAGAGTGATTTAACAATCTTGTGTTTTATTTTCAAAATAGACTCTCTCCTGTAATGAGGTTTAGGTTCCAAGATCTCTTCTGAAAACATACTTATGCACTTTACTGCATTTTAGGGTACACAAATGTAGATTTCATATCTTTAAAGCAAAGTGAATTTACGTGCCAAAATGCCTTCAAATATGACACTCTGCCTAACTCTTGAGACCAGAAATTTAAGCTCCCAAGTGACTTCTTTTTTAAGGATTTTTCCCTCACTTCACATTCTTCTGATAGGATTAATTCCCAGTTAAAACTAGATGAATATTAAAACCCTCAGGAATACTTAGTGGAATTCTTTGTGTGTATTAGCATGGCTAAACAAGTTCATTTCCAAGTTTTACATCCTACAGATTTTACTTTGCAGGAAAATGCAACAAAGAAACGCTCCTTATACTTTTTTTTGAAGAATAATCAGTCACATTTACTTCCTTTGGAAAACTTATTTAATAAAACTGCTTGTCTGCTGAGGCAGGGGGTGGTGCACACTGAACATGAGTCCATACTAGATGAAAGCCAGTGCTCAGCCATTGGTATCTTGTAATAAATCTGGCACAGCAAAGAAAAAATCTGTAATTCCCGTCGCTTCCTGATGGCATCAAAAGCCTTCTTGTTCCTGTGGTGGAGACAAGACAGCCTTGGCCACAAACCTGCCCGCCTGCCTGGGCAGGGCCCTCCATCCCATATCCTGCAGTGCATCATTTGACAAAGGTTTAGCAATTAAATCATCTGTGCTTCTCAGTAACAGAAGCAGAGGACATGAGTGGCGAGTGTCTGTGAATTGCAGGCCACTGAGCAGGTAGGAGCCACAGGGCGAGGGCCAGGGAAGGTGCAGCTCTCCAGACTGGAGACGCTACGAACACTGCTGATGCAAGACCTGTGTAGGTAAACCATCAGGATTTGACCTATGAGTACCGAATGCTCGGCTGTATTCATAACAGCCCTTAAACTGCTGCAAGATGCATGAAATATACGATGAAAAATTTAACAATATACCAAAACTGAAAACTGTGCTTGGCCCCTGGAAAACTGTAATTTAGTCATTGAGGGTAAAACAAAAAGTCTTAAAAGCTAATCAGTCCTACCTTTTGCTTTGCTTAAAACTCAGGTTGAGTATAGTAAGTACAGGGGGGTTTCTTTCTTTATTTTTATAATTCCCCATTTCTCTGTTGTTAGACCATAGCCTTTTAAATGTTTCTTGAAGGCAGTGTTTTAGCAGTTAAGTTAGAAACAAAATAGAAATGCACTGCTTTTTGTGGGCAACTCATGAAAACTGATCTCACACTGGTAAGTAAGAAATTGGTCCTGCTCCTTGGTGTGTGTACATAAACTGCCTCTTGGTGAAAAGGGCTGTGTGACATTTAGTTAAATGAGATTGATTGCATTAGATTATACAGATTCAATTAAATCATCTGTTATTCTGAAAGCAACGAATTCACACTGTTCATTAGGAATGTGAAAAACGGATGTTGTATCGGCCTTCCTTTATAACTTGCTCTGTTATAGTCTACCAGGACATGCTGAGCTGTAACATAGTACATTGGTTTGGATTATATCAAATACTAAAATTCATCTTTATCTATTCTGCTCTTCTATGGAGATTTAGGCCCTTCCACGGCATTGTTGCAAAGCCAGAATGCTAAGAGGGCAGACTTATTTTGTTGGTTTTCCTTAGCTACCATGCTTTGCATCTGCAAGCAAAAATTTCAAGGGAGAATTCTTGTTCCAACAAGCACTAGAAACAACATTTCAGAAATCGGAAAAGACCCACACAATTGGTCTCTCATTCCAGTCCAAATTGCTTTGATCAGTCCTCTCAAATGCCAGCACAGGGACCAAAAGGAGCAAACAACGTCATTTAGTCAACAGTACATCATCCTCAGTAATACTGATGATATGAAGGCAAAACAAAGCCTACAAAGCCACACAAGGGTAGAACAGGGATGCAAACTTGACTGTATTCCAGCAGCAAACTGACCAGTACCATAGATTACTCCCCATGGTGGATCTTGGAGTCTTTTAGAACCATGCAAGCATTCCAGAAATACCCATTATCACAAAGAAAATATGACTCTTTTGTCCGATACAAAATCATCTTCCGTATCCAGTAGACAATTCTTTCCTGTATGGATTCAATGGGCTAAAATCATCTATAGCGGAATTTTATGAATCATTTAAAGGAAAAATATCTCTTCTGTTTGCCTTTCAGAGTCATGTAAGTGATCCTTCTAGGGGGACTGTAATTAATATGTTTCTGTCTGTTGTATGTGACTGTGGAATGCATAGGGTCCAGCCAGTGTCTGCTCAGAGGCATAACCTGAATCATTGAAATAAGTGTCTCTTTATACTCTTTATGTAGATAAAGTAATCACGAGTGCCTTGATGAGGAAGGTAATTGTATCTGCGACTGAGCATACTGCTGGTAGCTCTTTATTGCGCAATAAGACAGCACGCTAATCCCTCTTTAATCTTGAATAAAATCTACACTTATTTTCCTGGTGATGGTAACAATCATTTTGAGCTCTTGTGGCATTTCAGTGTCATACTCCAAATAGGAAATCAATTAACTCTTTGCTTTGATGGTAGTATTTAAGTCTATATTATTAATTTAAACCTTACTGACTACAGATTGCCACACACGGTTAGCTTTAAGATGCATGCTGAATCAGGCTCCAACAAGTACACAGGCTGAGTTCCCTTAATATTTGCAGCTTTAATGCAGTCAATTAAAATGTGATCAAACGATAAATCACATTCATGCATTTTGTTTACTTTTCTATGAAAAAAGGCAACAGCTTGAATTTATGAATCAGATGATCCTTCTAGGGATTAAGTAACTCAGAGTCTTGAAATCAAATCTTGATCATATTTTTAGGGCAATGAATATAAATTATTAATGTATCTTTTCTTCCTTTTCTTTTTTTTTCAACCCAGTTCCTTAGAATAAATGCTCAGTATAGTAAAATGGAGCTCTGATGTTTAGAGCCCCGGTGTATATCAACTCTTACTACCTTTTCATATAATGTGAAGTGCAGCAATCATTCTGTGGTGTCAAAAACTGTTTGGGCTGTAAGACAGATGGGACTTTCAAAATGAAATGTACCTATGACTGTTTGCTACTATATATATAAAACGTCTCATTTAGTCTCATCTGTGATTTTCCAAGAGGAAAATGTTACCACAAGTAATTTATCTCAGTCCTAGAGGTTCGGATCATTGAATGACCAGCTCCAAACAGGTCTAGCAATTGTGTTTCTATTTTTTTGAATTAAACTTCAGCTTTTTGTCAAATTTATCATGAACAATTTTATGCTCTTTTAGAAACAAACAAACACAATTAAAGTTAGTATCTCATAACAGAAACAAACAAATATTTCCTTTTTATTCCAGGTTTTGTTGGTTGGTGGGAGTTTTTTTCAGACCTTAGTTTAGCAAGGAGTATGTGTAACCTTAAACCCTGGAGTCAAGTTAATCAATGTAATATATAGGGCATATATAAAAATGCAAGTGTATATATTTCAATATATAAAAACTCAAGAAGGTCTTTGGTCAATAGGACAGATGTTTGACTACCCCGACAGGTGCCTGGTTGAAGCTCAGAGAAGGAAGAAAGGGAAGACAGGGGTTATTGCATCTGAGATCAATCTAAAAGGAAGCTTTTTCAGAGCTGTTCACTTGAGGAGTGGGTCCTCTATAGCCCTCAGTACAGCAGCTTCAGCAAGTAACTTTGCTGTTAACTCTCTTTATAATGGAGATAAGCAAGGAAGTTTTATATCTACAACATGGAAAAGACACGTTTACTCATTTTAGGAGAAAAAGGACTTTCCTCTGCCTCTTCTGTAACAAAGTCAAATATACTTGCAATAATGAGGACTAAATGACATAGAATAAATATTGAAGCTTCAATTTTGTTTTCATTTAAGCTGAGGTTACCTTATGATAAAGTTAAATTATTTTTCTGTGTACTGATTCATTTGAAAACTACTCACTTACTGACTTTTTGCAGAGTATAAGGTTGGTTTGCTAGAGGACATGGCTACAACGTCTGATTCTTAGGCATGTGAGACACAAAAGTCTTAAAAACCAAATAGAATACAGGAAGCATGTAATTAATACAAGGACTTGCAATGCATTCCTTATACTGTAGTTTGTATGAAAATTCCTGCAGTGCTCTTTTATGCATAGTAGATTTTGTGGTGTTTATGAATATTTTAATGAATTACTATTGTCCTTCTGTAAAATAGCAATTTTACTCTTTTAAATTATCTTTTATCAACTGTGTTCTCTCCTTTCCACGTCCTTCTCTCTGGACTTACCATTGTGTTTTGTATTTCAGGATGTAATTTGTTCTGTGTTTTTGTATTTAAGCAGAAGTTTAAATACCTTTTTCCACATACTTGTTTAATTATTATGTGAAGCTTTCCTCCTATGTTGATATTTTCTCTTAGAATTTTAAATGCAATAATCCAACAAATGGTAGATAATCCTAACTAAACTGCCTTTTTGTCACTGTGAGGGCAGAAGAGGGTCTGACTATAAAAGTGTCTTTGCTGTTACTGGGGGAAAAATATGTTCCTGGAAAATACCTAAGAGAAAAAGAACAGCAGTCCCCAAGAGCTAATTAAGAAACATGTCCTACTCTCTATCTCCAACTGCCAGCCTCAGCCGCTTACGCTCATGGAAAGCCACACTCCAATTACAGTGGGAACACCAGCATGCCAGCGCTGCATGAACAGGGTGAGGCGTCGCTCTGAGAGCACTGGATGAAGAGTGGGGAGTTGAGAGCTCTGCTGCGAGGTCTGTCAGTAATTTACTGGTACAAAACCACTGTTGGGGCCAGTTGTAGAAGACTGGAGCTGAAACGACAAGCCAGGCATCAGGGGGAAAAAATCAATTTACAAATGACAGTTGCAAGTGGTAGGAAAATAGAAGGTTCTCAAATAGCGATTAAAAGCTGGAAATAATGTTTTGGAGCCAAAGGAACAAGAACAACAGTGCTTGGTTTACTTCTTTATGGTACAAGTTTTTCTAAGTACCACTTTGGAAAAGACTATTTTAAAACCGTTAAGCCACAACCAAACTTCACAAAAATCAAAATAATTTCAGGACTGATTAGTGAATTTCTGGCTTGAGGAAGCATGGCCATACAAAAACACAGACTACTTCATGTCATGCCCCTTCCCCTTTGCTGGTTTTCTCTGGTTCCTGAGCTGTACTTCTTTCTTTTTGCCTTTGAGCCCGCAGCCGCTGCACTGTGCACGCGCCCCACCACGAAGGGTGGTTCGTTACGGGCCAAGGTCACGTTTCTGCAGAGGTCGCAGGGTCACCAGAATTCACATTTCTTTCTAGCTGCATGTCATTTCTCTCCTGGCATGGAAAAAGTAATTAGCTTTCCCCGTACACTCTCATACTGAGAACAGAGTTCTTCATTTCCTTTGAGAGGAAGGGTGCCGCTTCCTTTCCTTACTGGGTGAACATCAGCAAATGAAAATCATTACTGGGTTCACTCAATATATTTGTCAGGAGATATTTTAGCTGATTTTTTTTAAGTGAAGGGAAATTCCTTTCACAGGACATTGCCTCAATCTGATGTTCAGAGGGAAAATGAAGCTGAAATTGATGGTTTTCACCCAGTTGAGGTAGGAACCTTTTTAAGGCAAGATTCTATAAGAAGCAGGGCAATTTCCATTACATGGGTAGTTCCATTTATTTTTGCACAAATGTCTCTATGTGGGAACCTACAGACCAAGGCTAAAGACTTTTCCACTGCTTTCAGCCAAAACCATTATCCAGACTTCTTTCCCTTTCTCTAGGACCTTCTATTCCTACAAAACCAATCATCTTCCATTGCCCTCTCAAGGCCTACAGACTGGATGACTTTGGAAGCGAAAACCCTGATTCTTCTACAACTCTGGCCATTATCCCATGTCTTACCTGAAGTGTTCAGCTCGATGCAAATGGCAATGGGCATTTTCCTACACACAGCCCTCAAGTACGGGCTGTTCATTAATCACCTCAATCTACCTTTGGTATTCTTATGGTATGAGAGTTTGACTACATTCACTCCATAGTATTAACAGATTATCAGCAGATAGATAAACTTTCTCTGACTCAGACATTTCCTCCTTCTTTACTGGAACAATGTGAGAGTCTCTAAATCTATGCACGTGCAGGTGAACATCAGAAGTCATTAGTGGTACGTCCTTGCCATAAATTTCAGAAGGATCAGGAATTCACCCTACGCGTCTTTCTTATTTTCTTTGACTAGTTGCCTTCTTTATTTCCCTGCGATGGTCTTCACCACAGTAATATTATATATAATAAAGACAAATTTACATCACTGAAGAGTACTAAAGAGTTTAATTACACATTTAGGGTGAAAGGAATGGAATCCATATTGTTGTATTATGCTAACAATTTTTATTAATGTCTTCTAGCGCTGCTGTACAATACCTTTTGTCATTTGAACAGTGCAACAGACTTTCACAGGTAACTGGGATGTTTTCTTTCATTAACCAAAAGGCCATCACTTCCCATCTCACCTACTACTCGTCATTAGAGATATGGCTATTCTCACCTTTCAGGGATGGTCTTCTCTTTAGCCCTAATAAGCCAGGATACTGCTCGTCCAGCTTTTACTAAGAAATTCAAGGCAGGGTCATCGACCAAAATTCTTAGCTCAGTTACTCCACTAAATTTACTTCATTTTCATGAACAGAACTAATCTAATTTGCACCACAGAGCAGAATTGATCATGTTCACTGTTTGTGCTATTAATTCAGAGCTTTTAAAAGTTCTAGTCAGAGCCCTGTTGTGCTTGGTGCTTCTTATCACACTGATGGCATAGCCCCTGACTCACAGCAACTTAGTAGTAAAGTCTCTGATGAAGCAGGCTGGTACACCTGCACTAAATTTATCACTTCCCTAGGTAAAATCATTGAGACTACTTCCACAGACAAAGTTGAGCAAGCACTCATTTGCCTAAAGCTGGTCATGGGTTAGTGGCTGTCGGGTGAGGGGAGGATGATCAGCACATCAGTGGTGAAATGATGCACCTGTATGCCTTAATCATATGATAAGTAAGCATCAGTGGTGACTTCTCAATAAAAGGCTGCACTGACATTCCTACAGATCAGGGAAAAATACCTTTGTCTTGGACTTTAAGATCTGAATTTAGTCATCTTATTTATTATAACAGCTTTCCAAAGGAAGGATTCATTTTTTTAATGTGTATTTTCCTGTAATGAGGGAGTGTTTAATGCTGCAACTAGAGAGATTTCCCTTCTTTCTGACTGTAACTTTAACAAGAACTGTTGAGACTTCTTACTTTCTCAAAGAAACGGATATTTTCAGCAAGATTACTAGTCTTACTCCTCTTCTTCCCTTCACTTCTGCACTGATATAAAGATTTAAACTTCACAGGACCGTATCCTGCCTTGTATTTTTGGACTCTGCCTGATCAATAATTGCTTTTGCGAGGTGTTTGAGGGGTTGTACTGCATCAAAAATGCTGGAACAAACATGTTAATCACCTATTAGGAACTGCAGTAAACAATGGACTGAAAGCTGTTGATTTAATTCATTACTTCCCAAAAATCCCTGATTCTACTATGTCCCTGTCCTCCATTATTTGGTTTCTATAAAACAGGTTCAGATAGCAGGTTAGAGAATCTGACATCTCCGAAGTTATGTAATAAGTCGGGAATACTTTCCATGGTTCCATGATCTAGAAGCGTGAGCAGAATAAAACTGTGACAGTTTGCGCTCTTAGGTGTGCAAATGTAGACTTGAAGAATGTTTAAGGAAGTTAGTGCAGTGTAAAATAATCTTTACCGCGTATTTATCTGAACTGTTGAAGACCTACATGGAAAATGAAAATCAAGCAGCACTATACGGAGAATTATTAACTTCAGTAATCTCAGATCTATTATTTCAGATCCAGATATCACCAGCTTTCCAAGAGCTGAAAGTAATTAAGTTTCTATAGCTTACCATGAAGTAAGTCCCTCTGGAAATGGACTGTTTACAAGGGCATGTAGTGATAGGACGAGAGGGAATGGCTTCAAACTGGAAGAGGGTAGATTTAAAAGAGACATTAGGAAGAAATTTTTCACTCTGAGGGTGGTGAGGCAGTGGAACAAGTTGCCCAGAGAAGCTGTGGATGCCGCATCCTTAGAGGTGTTCAAGGCCAGGCTGGATGGGGCTTTGAGCTACCTGGTCTAGTGGGAGGTGTCCCCACCCATGGTAGGGGCATTGGAACTAGATGATCTCTAAGGTCCCTTCCAACCTAAACTGTTCAATGATTCTATGATTCTAAGTATAATTGTGTACAAAAATACTCCCTTCTGCAATGCTTACACTTGATATTTTGCTTATAAACACACTGGAAAAATATATTCAGTCTTTAGCTTTGCAAAGGA
The DNA here is from genome assembly GCA_013398815.1 of Ibidorhyncha struthersii. Classification (NCBI taxonomy): domain Eukaryota; kingdom Metazoa; phylum Chordata; class Aves; order Charadriiformes; family Charadriidae; genus Ibidorhyncha; species Ibidorhyncha struthersii. Next base: position 247,180 of record VZSZ01006025.1, on the reverse strand, counting down.
ACAGGGGATGAGAAGGGTAAACAGGATTCCTTATTACTTCTGTCTCAGCCAGAGCTTCCTTCCTTCCTTCGCAGTATAATTTGAAGAAGCAAAAAAACTGCTCAAAATAAATGGGTCCCCAGTAACCAGTGAGCCCACTGCTCAGTTCTGTGCAGGATTAGTTAGCTCTTCTCTCGTGTTTGGAACAAGGGGCACAGAGCAAGGGGTATTTGCTCCATCCTAGGTTGTAAGGACAGCTTCACTGCCAAAAACAGAAGAGTTAAAGCCAGATTTAGGCATGTTTCCTCATACTGAGTGTTATCCCCCCTTCCCAAATAATTTCATTGATTTCAGTAAGGAAGAATTCTGGAGGGAAATGCTGCTTGGCATTAACAAGGAGAGTGGAACCTGACTTTCTAGATCCTGTGCTTTTAATAGAGCTACTTAATTTTGTCTTATACAACTATTTCTTTTTAAATTCTGACAGCTGTGCTTTGCCTTATGTGTCTTTCAAAAGCCAGAGTGCTAAGCTACCTGAAAAAAATGCTTCACAAATCTGACATGTTCAAACTATCCGCATCAAAAGATAACTTTTTTATCTTCAATTTATTCTGCAAAAAGACTCTGGGGGGTTTATTTCAAAAAATGAAAAATGGGCCAGCAGAAACGGTGGTGTACAGCTCCTATTTATCTGTTTTACAGCTATCAGTTTGATTGCTAGAGTAGCACTGGAGAAACTAGATGCTTTCTTGAACATGGTATAACAAACATTCTATTAATACAAAGTGAAAATAAGTTTAAAACAGAAAGAGAAGCCTGAGATGCCAGATATTATATTTTATTTTATGGACAGTAAAGGATTTGACTCCTGAGATCTCTTGAATTTAGCTGCAGAGGATACTGCTCTTGTAACAAGGAAAGCAGAGAGGGCTTTCAGTTGCTGTAGCTCACACCTAGATATATTAATGTAACCTGCAGTTGATTTTGGTGTGCATCCATGCGGCTGGCTGTGCACTGTGGGGGCAAAGGAATGGGCACGCCGCTTGCCCTGCTGCCCAGGAACAGCAGCCCTGGCAGGGGCAGGGGGTGGGGGATAGCCACTGCTCACACAGGAGTGCTCTCTCTTTTCCCAAACTTCCTCAGGCTAAATCAAATACACTTTCTAATGGACTGTTACCTGAATTATCTCATAAAAAATTCAACATGTTCTAGGCACCAGAAGCACAATTAAAAAGTCTTCTCTAATAGGAAATCAGGTATTTTTAACAGCCCATTTCTTTGATCACAACAGTTAATTTAACCAATGCTGTCTGCTTCACATGGGCTGTGATCATTGAAGCTGTTCTATTTTCTGAGTAAAATGGGAAGTGCATGTAGGTACCTCTGCTTCTGTTACAGACACGTTGGAACAGCTTGGAGACAATTCAGATCTGTCTGATGATCAAATTACAAACCAGCAATAACAGGATAAAGAAACACATTTGATGCGTTATTGCAGTCAAGTGATAGCAAGGGCAGTCATTAGAAGTCATGTGTATCCTGTCCTGCTACAGCTTTTAGAAAAATCAGAGATCACTTAAAGTTTGCAAGACAACTAATTTCTTTTTAATGTTTTTTTTCCAACACTAGTTGTGTTTAAGGGATTGCTATCAGAAACAATCAGTGGAGACTTAAACTCCAAAAGCAGCAAGTAAAACAGGACTTTTATGATATTTGAAAATTTCTCCTTTGTGGTAGAAACTCTAGACTGCACACATGGTGCCTTCAGGACACCAACTGAGAATAAAGCTGCTTTCAGAGGCAGTAAGTGATTTCATTCTATTAATGTCCAGGTGATTTGTGGTGCCCATTACAGCATCACTAATGTGATGGCAAACATTTCCTGGGCATGCCATGTTTTCAATGTTCTGCAGAACATAGTCAGCTCAAGTGCTTGTACAGTGCCTGATTGGAAAAGACAGCCCCTGGGGTTCATTCTTTTCATCAGTCAAATACTAATTCTGAAACAAAAGGGGATCTTTTCATTTCCAAAGATGCTGAAATAAACCTGGTGTAAGGGAGCGGAAGGACAGAATAAAAGAACCTACAAAGCAGGTGTATAAGTCAACAGAAATAGTCACAGAAATTTTCTATATATGATTCCTTTCATATAAGTTTTGTCATACATTTGTTCCTTATTCTTCCTAGTTGAAAAAGGAAGTCGATATTTAAACTATGTGTATTTATGTGTGTCACCATTTGATTATGTTAGAAAAGGCAAAGGCAAAATAAGGAGGCTCGTACTTTGAGTGGAAAATGGAGATCCTCCTGGCAAATACAAACAAATATGCCCACGGCAGACAGAGCCTTCAAGGATCTTACTTGACCACTGCCCTCCTGCAGAGAAAGTGAGTCAAGCTTTATCTGTCTAAAGCTGAATAAAACATGGGGCTAACCGATCAAAGTGCATCTCTTCCTCATTGTTTCTCTCAATGGAGAGAACAAGGAAGCTATTCCCTGCTGGACTGGAAAGAGGCAGCTGGCTGTCTGAATCACAGCCTTCTTCATGGCTCACAGCTCCAGCAAGCACTGGGACCCCCTGCGTGACGGCACCTCATCGCTGTCCATCACTGGGAGAAGCCTGGGCAGGGGCGGCAGACCTGAAGAGCAGGCACTCTGTGGCTCAGAGTCTTCATGTTAATGCTAAGGAAAGTGGCACAGCATCTGCAGGAGATGATAACTGGGTGTGTGTTGGCTTGAGAAGTCACAATTCAGAGGTAGCAGTGTTTCAGCTCCTGAGAGAACTGTACAGCTGGAAAAGCCTGGTTGTGCAGAGGAGCAGACGGGAGAGACAGATCCCTTGCATCTGCCCGTGATGCACAGAGCTGATTCAGAAGGCTCTATTTCCTAGGAAGAGTGTACAGTTAAAGCTCCGTGTAGATCATCAGTGTGTAGTGCTTCCTGAGGTTGTTCTCCAGGGCATTGGACTGTAGGTTGCAACTGCAGATGAGACACAGACTGTGATACAGTGAATGAAGCTCTGGAGCACAATGAAAACATGTAAAGGGATGAGCACAACTGCAGGTCACTGAACAATTCTGCTAATTAACTGTCTTTCTCCTACTGCCTTACACTACACTTGCTTCCTACTAACAGGCAGTGAGATTTGGTTTGTCTTTTTAGTGGTATAGCAGAAGTAGCTATTGAGGAGCCAGAATAATTATCTAAAAGAATATGATTTTAGAATGAAAATATTATCACTTTATAAACTCACTCAAGATTTGGATCCTATGTAAACCAAGAGAAACTTTAAAAAGAATGATAGGGTAAAATCAATATTGATTATTAGGAGTAAAAGTGCTATAATTGAGGCCGTAAAACCTTTTAAGATCCAGCTAAAATTTTCCAGTAAAGCTACAATAAATTATTCCTAAAGAAGTAGAATATTTGCATGAAATTCAATGTCATTATATCAGAGACTGCTTAATGAAAAAAAAAAAAATAGTATTACTAATTCTGCCATGAAGGCTATTATAAGAGGAGGGTTAGTGCAGTTTTGGCGAGTTACCTTTTCTACGACTATTTCATTGCATTCTACAGGAATCTACTTTTAAAATCTCTCCATGCTTTTAAGATCTCACTTTTCATTGCTGCTTGTTTTTCTGCTTCTTAGACCTTTCAAATCTGACATATTAGCTCCCTTATTATAGCGCAGCAAGAGCAAGCCCTTTTAATTTATGGAGGACCCTAATTTTTATAATCTGATATCAGCACAGGCTGTAAATCTTTTTAATGATAAAATAAATGGAAATCTAACATGGCATTTTTGTCATCACTTCTTTAATAGTTTCTATCTAGGGTTTTTTTAGAGTTGTGATAACTAGAATTATGCAAAGGAATAAAATCAAATAATATTATGAAACTACATTTACAGTGTTTGGTAGGAGACTCATGCATTATTGCAGTTCTACCCAAAAATAAGTTGAAGGTCATGGATTTAACTGATGGCATGTACTGGTTCTTTGTTGTTCAGTGGAAGTATATCCCAAAACTTTCAACTGCTATCAAATGAGGAAGCAGCCATAACTAAATCAGCTTATATTTTTCACTTACATACAGTCAAAAGTTTGTGATTGCTACCACAAATGCAGACTTTTTGATTATGCTTGCTTCAAAATCAGATAACACAAAATCAGATCTTCCAGACATGGAGGGGAAATTATCCAGGAACAGAAGCTGAGGGAGAGCACTCCTACCTTTGTGCTGGTAAGATAGTGAAATCTCCTCTGTACAAAGGAGAAGAGGCCCGAGGCTGAGCTGAGCATGACTTCCGACCTTCACATCTATGTCTCGCCTGAAATAGTTCCGTTCTGACGGGCTTTGTAGGACAGGCCAAAGCTCTTTTCTTCAGGATAAGCTGTTGATGTTGTTAGATGAACTGTTAGTTTAGTTGTCAGGAATTACCCTGTTCTGGCAAGCTATGCTTAGAAATATTATTTGATGCAGGCTTTCTCTTGTTACAGTATGTAGATCATATGATTAATATTTACATTCACTTCACTGAATTCCACTGTGCAAAGGTAATTATCACAGTGGTCGCTTTATGTTGCATTAAACTTCAGTTGTATAACAGTCCTCTGAAGGAGCATATTAAGGTATGATGTGTGTGTACCCAGCCCTGGATGGGAGGAATTCCCTTTAGGATCAGCCAAGGAGCAGGCTGCTTTATGGCGGTATTAGCCCTCTGCATCTCATGGGTGCCTCTGCTTGTGCAGAAGGTTGAACCAGCCACGCCATGATGTGCCGTGTAAGCTGTTGTGGCCTCGTGCCAGAGAAAGATATTATACACGAACTGCTCCGGGGACCCCAACATAAGAAGGACATGGACCTGTTGGACCAAGTCCAGAGGAGGGTCATGAAGATGATCAGAGGGCTGGAGCACCTCTCGTACAAAGACAGGCTGAGAGAGTTGGGTTTTTTCATCCTGGAGAAGAGAAGGCTTCGGGGATACGTTATAGAAGCCTTCCAGTACTTAAAGGGGGCCTACAGGAAAGATGGGGAGGGACTCTTTATCAGGGAATGTAGTGATAGGACAAGGGGTAACGGTTTTAAACTGAAAAAGGGTAGATTTAGATTAGATATTAGGAAAAAATTCTTTACTGAGGGGGGTGAGACACCGGAACAGGTTGCCCAGGGGAGTTGTGGATGTCCCATCCCTAGATGCCAGGTTGGATGGGGCTTTGAGCAACCTGGTCTAGTGGAAGGTGTCCCTGTTCATGGCAGGGGGGGTGTAACTAGATCTTTAAGGTCCCTTCCAACTCTAACCATTCTATGATTCTACTTCCCAGCACACCCATGAAAGCCTTTCCTTGTACGCTGCTCTCTTCCTAAAGAGCAGCACCTATCCTGCTCTACTAGATGGCTCACTTGGTGATGAGTGTCGACTTCCAGGATGTGCAGAGTGATCTGGGAATGGAGGTGCTCGCCACCATGCAGGCAAAGGCTCCTGTAGGATCATCTGTTGGACTTAACAGTGATATTTGGGAGAGAAAGGCATTTGTCTGAATGCAGGGTCTTCCTGCAGACGGATCTGCACATGGGAGCTTCTCAACCATGGCATGCCAAGAGCATGGAATTTTTCACATCGGGTTCTTGTGGTTTCACACCACGAGGTATGAGCCTAACATGGTTCGGGAAAAAAAGTCAGGATGGGAAACTGGTGGGTGGGCTTCATTAAAATAATTGGTGGTAAGACAGCCTTCTGCTCTGCAGCTCCCGCCATCTGGAACAGCCTTTCTTTATCTCTCTACCTCATTGACTCTCAATCTGATTTCAAATCTCAGCTGAAAACATCTCTCTTCTCCTGTGCATTATACCCTGTAATTTCTCTTTCCTGTTACTACTTCTTATTTATCTCTAACGTGTTTTCAGATGAAGTGTAAGAGCTACCATACAAAGTTAAGTGACGCAGCACTTATTTTGATCTGCATCAGGCCAAGCAGCAGCAGTGAGCATTTTTCCCACTAGAATGTTAATAGATTTAAATTACTCAGATGCATGTCAGTTGTGTCACAATGTTAATATGTACATTTCAATTGTTGGTTTAATGAATGATTTTGAGGGAGACTTTTATTACTTTTACTTGCAGTATCCCCTCTTTCCTCAAGCAGTTGCCTTAAATTAGAAACTATTGTGAGTGTTAAGCACTCCAAACACTACTGGATTTTTTGTGTCGCTTGTTTATAATCCTGTACCTCTGCTACAGTGAAAAATATCACTTTAGGTCATGCACATATCCCAAAATAGCATTAATCTGACAAATTTAGGTTGCTCAGAGGCTTCAGCTGGCTTCAGCACTCAATGTAAAGGTACCCCTATAAAGAGGGTCGAATGGTGTATATGTTGATGATGATGGCACTTATATGCTGCAGAACTTTTCACCCAGAACACATGGGAATTGGGGGTGGAGACAGGAAGGAGGTGAAAACAAGTATTCACATTGTGCCTCGTAATAAATCAACTGTCTCACATCAAATCAGGGTATCTCTGGGAAGGCAACTTCCTAATGGGCATTAAAACTGCAATAAACTTTATCATTCCAGTATTAAAAAAGCGAGGACCCGGACTGCAGAACAGTTTGTTGCTGTGCAGATAGGCCAAATCCTGAATGGTGGTCATCTGAGTGCTTAATGGCCATCACTCTGATGGGGATTTGCTGTTACGAACATGTGAAGGAGTCAGAGCACCAAGTTTATAAGGAGAAGTGACATTTTATTAGAGCGATTGCCATTACTGAGAGAAAAAAAGGCATTCAAACTTTTGAGTGCATAAACCCTCCTTCTGGTCTGAAATAGAAACTGTAAATGTCAAAGAGCAATAGCTCGTACCGCCCCCACGTTGCTTCTTTCTTGGGAGACTCATGGTGTCTCAAGAGACTACCAGTGTAGAGCCCACAGCGTAGAGATGGCTCCACGGTTTTCCCTTTCCCTGGATCAAGGGTCTTCCTTCCCCATGTGACAGGATATGATGATTTTCTCTGACTGTAGCTTCACAGTAGGCAGTGAGTGTTCACCCCTGGCCCTGCATATTTCAGATCTGCCACACAACTGAGCCATTCCGCTTGAGCTAAGGTCTTCCACCTTGGAAGCAAGGACAGAATTTAACGGCTTCTGTAATAACATCAGTGATAATAAGATTTAGTTTAAAAGAAAGTGTGTTATGTGCAAACCCCACCTGGCTCCCTTGTCTCCCAGAGATAATGGTAACTTCTAAGAAGACCTTTGAAAGTGTCAAGGTATATGAGCTTATTACTAAATGGGCTGTGAACAGATGTTAGGACATTTTGTTATTTCTGTATAAAGTAGTCTTTGTGTGAGACCTATGAATGCATTTCCTAATCTGGGATTGTCCCAAGCAGTTCAGGACATGTGGTAGGGTAATGTGGAGTGGACTGAAATCACTGATCATAAACCATCTTGAAAAGAAAAATATGTGTGTTTACTGCCAGAGATTACTGAGAGTAAAAACCTGTTTTAAATCAAGAATTGGAGCCGTTTCAATTCCTTAGACTAGCTTTGTCTTAGCCTGGAAGTTAGCACTGCTTTTAAATTTAAGGCATCAGATTTAGCCCTCTGTAAAAGCAAAGTAGCATAATAATTGAAGTATAATCTTGTTTATGTACTTTTTAAACATGGCCATCGACACTGTAGGATTATACCTTTTATGTCATATACTTTGCTGAATAAGTTCTTATAACATGCTAATAGCAACTGGGGGCCGGATCCAACCAGATTTTGCACATTCCCTGCTCTATTTGAGTTGATTCAAATCGGAATTGAGGGCTCTACCTTGCTAAGTTTCAAGGTCCATTTGCTGCAATTTTCTTCTCTACCATTCTATCGAACCTTTTATCTGCAGAAGGTAAAAAAAGGACCTCAACAGACAGATGGTCACCTTTAAAGTGCAGTCATCTTGGATGATAGCTCTTCTTTTAAAAATTTGCTGCCTGAACTCTTTAGTTATTTCTAAGCACGTCATTTAGATCTCCTTATAGAAGGCAATGGATTTCTGAGAATACTGCACACAAATCTGTTAATTAGCCTCCTGATTGTCCCCGATCAAGGCAACATTGCAAGTTGTATTTTATGGAGCATTATTTTAGTAATGTTTTGTCATGGTTGGTCATTTCCTAATACTTAGAAGTGCTTCAGTCAATAACTGTGGGGATATGTCTGCTGTGAAGAGACATCTGTTTACTCAATAGATCTTTTTATTTAATTTTTAATAGAGCTTTTCTAATTTGGCTTGACCATTTGTTGTTAATGCATTTATAATGATTACAGTAGCTATAATTCATATCTAATGATTTTTTCTAAATCTATAAATATTATTTATTAAAAGATAAAAAGTCAATATTTCTTGTAGCAGCCATTACAAAAAAGTCAGCTGTTGCAAAATGAAATAAATATATTTCACGCCTGTACTGCAACAGATCAGAAAGATAATCCTAAAGAAGCACTTTTGATACCAATGGGTTTATGTTCTCTACTTACTCAAATAATGGAGAGTAGAATTTGGCCCTTACTGTACTCTATTGCAGCATGGTTAAATTTCTGCATTGCATATTAAAAAAACCACAAGATTTTAGCAGTTTGAAAAAAAAAATCTATAAAAGGGAAGCTGATTTTATCGGTTTTATAAAACAACTTGAGATACAAGGAGCCAGATTCTGCTGTCTGCTAGTCTGCTGTAGTTCAGTGGTTAGATGAGTGGTCTATAAGAAGGTATGGGATGAATTCTGCTATCAATTACACATTTGTGCATTTGGAGTAAATCTAAGGAAGTTAATTTAATTTAAAACTGCAAATAAATATAGGCTTAAAATCAATTTCTTCTCTTACCTGCCAAAATTGAGTTCAGGGTTCAACATACACAGCACTTTTTCCACCTAAAGAATTCATAGCACTTTACAAAGGTGAATTAATATTACCTCCACTTAAAAAGCTGAAAGACTAAGACAGACAATTGTGTTGGAGAGAATCCGTGGCAGACTGGGCTAGAGATTGAAGATGCTGTTTTTTCAGATCCAGGGAACAGATTTGTTTCCTCACTCCTGTACCTGAATTCTGAAGGAACGCTGAGAAGATTAGGAAGAAATACCTGTAATATGGGGATGTTCTTTTTTCTTTCTCAGCATGATATTTTTTTAATCAATTTTATACAAAAGGAGAATAAGCATGTTCCTTAATTCACCCAAGTAATTTTTTTGGTTTTATAGATAATGCACCCCAATAGTTATCCCCCAGGTGCTGAACTCACAGCTTCTAGTTGGTCAGTGATGAACTACAGCCCAGTTTGGTAGTAGACTTAATTACTAGGCAGTATGCAGGTAAATGTAGTTTTGCTCTGAGTGAACTTATACTCCTGGGCCCTGTTCTGTCAGCAGAACCAGCTAGGATGCAGGCAGCTTGATGGAAGCAGGCAATTTGCTGTGGACTGATGGAAAGTCCAACGGGGGCTGCTATGTCTTGCTATGTGAGCCCCGTAATTTGTCCTCAAGATATGGTCAGTCTCCTCTGACAGCTGTCCGAAAAGGGCAATCTCACAGTGATTTTTACCCTGTACATTTACTTATATCAGGCCAGTTCTTAGGGGAAGATATCTCCATCCAGAGTGACGTTTTGGTTGGTAGATCTGACTGAGACATTTCTCTCCTTTTTAAAATTCCCAAACTGCTATCAGTGACTGAGGCAAAATCTGGCCCCTCCAAACCACCAGTCTACATGGCTGTGCTGAGCCCATCTATCAAGACGCCAAACACCAGTAAGTTATAAAGCACAGCTTTACAAGACGAGCAGTTCTTGTAGATTAGCATTACAGTTTCATGTACCAATACCAATCAGCATGTAGTATTTTTTATTTTCAGTAATTTCACTTGATATTTTTCTGTATTAGTTAAGCTTTCCCAGTAGGGTGCTAATTTGATTGTTCCCATATTAAAAAGGACAGCTGCAGAGATTATTTCAATTTATATTAAACAAAGCTGTAATGTAAACTGTGTAGTTTCTGGCCATTGGTAGTCATGCTGTAGAGCAACAACATAGGGGTCCCCATAACAACATCTGAATCGTCCTCAGACAACTTATGTGCGATAGAAAGTCTTTTTTCCGATCATAGCAACCTCAGCAAACCCCATCTGCCCTGACTCAGAGTCACCTATTACCAACACAGGTGTTCAGATAATTTCACTCATCACAGATAATCTTTAACAAATATTTTTATCAACTGATTGCTCAAAATTAGTTATACTATAGAGTCACCTCACTGCAAAGAAAATATGTGAATTCAGGCAAGTTCGGGCAAGTTCTGCAATCAGGTGACCACTCAGAAACACGGTAGTCTGCATTAGATAGTTGAGTATCCAGGGGAAAGAGAATTTACCTTCTATTTTATTTTAACACACACTAACAGAAGCATTAGAAAATATAACCTAACATCTAATTGCCTTATACCTGGAAAAATAAAAACACATACTGGTATTTCTGAAATTATACCTAAATAAATAAATAATAATAATAACAACAACCTGAAGATAGGAGGCCATCATGTCACTTGACCAATTGGTTAAACCATTCTTGCTTAATGTGTGCTACCTACATATGAAACACAAAAAGAACAAGACACTGAACACATCTGAGGGCTACTTTAGGCTGGCGGTGAAGCACTGAATAGTGACTAGCAGGTGATCTAGGAACAGATCTAGGCAGAGGTAAGGCAGAAGAGCAAGCAGGGCAGAAAGAGGGGAGAGGCTTGGTCCGGCCAGGAGGAGTAACCGCAGAGTCTGTGGCGGTGCAAGTTCACAGCTCTGCAAAAGGGGCTGAAAGAGGAACATTCATTGGACATCTTTATTAATTCAGTCATGCTCACATCCTTCTGCATTTTCTCCCTGTGATCATTTTTGCATTTGATTTGCCCTGACATGAAGACAGCTGTATGTGCAGACCTTCATAGTAACTTTGTGATTCTCACATTAGAAGTCAGGGAAAGGATTAGCATTACATGCCATAGGGTTACTAAAGCCAAATACAGCTCAGCTATTAATTTCTTGCCAATATTAATCCACGAATTGAAACATTCTTGAAAATTTGCTAAGTCATTACAAGAGATAGATATGACTGTCTGGAATCTAATCAGCATATGGAGCAACCACAAACAGAGAAAAATATTTTGTTTGGGTTTGCTCAGCTGAAACTGGGAAGCAGAACATAACATACTGAAGTCAAGACACCAAACATTGCTCCTGTGGTGGAAATAATTGGTCAAAGTTGGGAGAAAGAAAAATTATTTTGGAAAAACTAAAACCACTCAACAGATTTAATATTGACATCTGATGAGGGTGGTAATTTGAAGAATGCAAAATAACACTTTAAAATATAAAATAAAATAAAATAAAATAAAATAAAATAAAATAAAATAAAATAAAATAAAATAAAATAAAATAAAATAAAATAAAATAAAATAGCTCAGTTGCAAAACCATAAAAGTGAGGGGCAAGATAAAATTCTGGGACACTTTTTGTGATCTTGATTTTTGCCTTTGAATTTGACGTAGACCAAAAAACCAATGGAAAATGGAGCGTGGGCTTTTGTTACTTCGCTAAGGAAGTTATCTGATGTTATCTTTAGTAATCCTAAGAAAATCAAAGTTGATTTCATTTAGCTATTGTTTGTTGCAAGGTTTATGAAATATAATTCATCTCTAGACAATAACTAATTATTACTGATTACTAAGAAATAAGTCAACAAAGGTATTTTCCTGTTTACATTCTTATCAGACTGTATCAAGACCATCTGTATTTTCAAGTCCTTTATCCCAAGGGATAAATAATTTGTGTTGTTCATTGAGTATACACATGCAAACATGTCACTTGGATTTGATGCACATTTACGAAGCCAGAGCTAGAGAACTTAAACGGGAAAACAAGCATTAATATACAGGAAGAAAAGCTTAAATGTGCAGTCACAGCAGACAGAAAAGTAAATATTTCAGTGAAATGATTCTGCAAAACTATGGCACTGATTGTACTGCATCAGTGTTTGTATTCAGAAACTGTGCTAGGTGTTATCATTCCTGTTTGCTGCTGATATTTTTGCAGATGTCCACCCCAGGAGTGTGCGGGTGTTTGTGCGCATGTGTGCATGTGTGCGTTCATGTGAGAGATCTGCTTTGCTCACAGCGGTTACAAATTGCTCAAGCTGTAGAATTCAAATCCAGATCTGGGAAGGGAATGAACAGCTATATAAACTGGACATTGAAAATTTTAAAGCATGCTTATGCGTATAAGACTCAAAGCTGATGAATGGCAATAAGCTTGCTTTCTGTGCCCCCTATTGCCGTCAGCAAGCAGACTGGTCTCACTTCCACTTCTTTCAATAGCCCCTCCTTCAGACACTGCTCTTCGCTGAACCTTTTGCCACAACTGGAAGGATTTTGTCCTTCCCAGCAGGCTGGGATTCTCAAACTCCAAGCTCATTTCCTCTCTGCCGCTGTTTTCACATCCCACCCTTGTGCCTTTGCTCTCACATATTGCTGGAACGATGGTGGTAGTGATGTGAGTACTTTCTAGTGCAGCACTGGGGGGTTTTTTCCTCCTTTCCTCTCCCTGATTTTTCTGGCTGCAGAAATGGATGGCTCAGGAAAAGGCAGGGCGTGCTGGGGGACAGATGCGCGGGAAGAGAGGTTTCCTAGCAAAGGCAGGCAGAGCTACCGGGGGACAAACCTTGCCCCACCTCGCGCCAGGCAGGAGCTGCACCTTCCCTGAGCACACAGGACTCTCCCTGCTTCCCCTTAACCTTCGGAAATGACATCCCCATCCTGCAAGTCAGCACAGTGACCAGTCTTCGCTCTACAAAAGACACTGCAAAATAATTTTCAAACACTACACTGTTCCCCTCACAAGAGTCAGAAGTGTGAGAGGTTACTAAGCTTTCCTTTCATTTATTTTTGCCCTGTCTGTGGCTTTACTGTGATCTTTTGTTTTATGGCTACATTTAAAATTTTTCAAAGTCTCCTAGCATAATAGGATCTGCCATCTTTTGGCACTACCCGGTACAAAATAGTAGTTAATAAACTGCTCTGACTGGACTGGAGACTGTCTGCACACATGCCTTTGTATATGACAGCCCCCCTGTGTCCATGGGGATGCAATCATGGCTCTCTAGGAGCCAGCAGAAATGACTTGTTTGTATCTGCTGATCTTTGTTTTGATGACAGTGTTCGTCTGTTTAATGAAATCACAGTGCCTCTGAAGCTTAGATGCAAAATGTCTTTTCACCTTCATAGTGCCCAAAATATAAGAACTATTCTTGAGTCGTGCTTTATGTGAGCTACATTATGTTGAAAGCACAGCTAATTCAAAACGGAGCGAAATACCCTTTTTAGCTAGTGGAGCAATATGGCTCAGTTGAGTAAAAACCCTTGGAGGGCTAGTGGGAGATTATGTGTCCTGAAGAAGTAACAGGCTTCCTTGTGGCAGTGAGAGCTAGCGTGCTGATCACTGCAAAGGCTTGATTAATGGAGTGATTAAAGCAGCAGAGGGTTAGTGCTCTGGCAGCTGGGGCATAGGAAATGGGCATGGAAACTACTGGGAGAGGGGAAATACACAGCTCCAGAATCACAGGGCTGACTTGCCCTAGCAAACACTTTGATGTTGGAGGTGGGGAAGGATGAAACACATCAGGCAAAAAGAAAAAAAAAACCTCCCAACCCCCTTTCCCCTCTTCCCCCTTTCCCAGCCTTATGCTTACAAGGGAAAGCCCCTGACTTTTGGCTCACTTAGCAGAAGGCAATAAAGCTTCCTATTACGAGGCTTCCTCTGATGTATCGTAACTGGTCTCAGGCTCCAGAAATCTGATCCCTTGGAACAAAACTTACAGTAGATGCTAATAGAGTCTCTAGCCCTGCAATGCTACACACAACGCCCTGCATGGGCCCACAGAAACTTCTAATTCAGTCACATCCTTTATTCTTCATCTTTCCAACTCCCTGGCCTGTTTTTTTTTCCTAGGTTACTCCGTCTTTAAATAGAGGTGAGCCAAACTCAGACTACTCGTGCTCAAGGATTGAATTCCCCAAAGCTACAGGCTGAGAGCCAGCTTCTTTCTTTGGGTCCTTTGCAATGGCAACAAATCGATGTGTGGTTGTTTGAGTTGGTCCCATTAAAGATAAGGATCATCTGCAGAGCTGGAACCTGCATCTGGAGACAAAATTCCCAAGGCTCAAAGGGTTTAGATCAGATGTCTGGGAATGGAGCCCTCCTTTTTCGCCTTAGACATCTGATCTAAAACAACTTCAAACTTGTAACTCCTTTCAGATTAACCTCAGCTGTGAGAGGCCTGGGGATTCACATTCTTGGCTTAGTAGTATGACTTCTCCATGCCTCACATCACCACAGTTGATTAGAAATACTTTCTTTATTAACTTTCAGCTCCTGTCTCATGCATGAAGGTTAATAGCCAAGAATATTCCTAGAGAAGGTACCTTGTATTTAATAAATGACGACCAGGATGGGGGATGAAAAGGGGAATAAAATTCACCATCAGTCCACTAGAGGGTAGCTCCCCTCCCATCACAGCTGAAAGCCTTCAGCCCGGCCCCAGACACAGCGTGCTGGGCTCGCCTCCGCTTCGCTTGACGTGACAAAGCGGCATTAATGGTCTTTCTCGCCTCCTGTTACCCTCAGTGAGCTCCAATTTCTAATTTAATAACCACAACAAAAACATCAAAATTCTGTAATGACTGTCCTAGAGAAAGATAGGAAAATTAGCACCCAAGAACAGTATGCATCTGAAATTGTTAGACCTTTAAACAATAGACAAATGGCCACTGAACAATGGCATTTTAATATATAACCTGAATTAACAAGTTTAAGTCCCCTAATTTTATAGCCCTGGTATATTATTTATGGTATTTGTGGGCTACAAACATTGATATGAAGCGGATAGTTCGTGTGCATTATGTGGGAAGCATCTACGTTATATATAATGCATAAAGAAATCTCCACAGCCTTCAGCATGCCAGCTGTTTCTGTTTATGACACTGAGTTATTCATGAAATCCAGGAAGACATTTTGTAGTAAAATGCGCTACCTGCTTGCTTTTAAACTACTAGAGCTGTCTGTCCAGCCAGCTAAGTAATTAAGGGAGCCATGTGAAATTAAATATCACATTTCAATCCACCTTTTCCCTTCATCAATTCTTTCTTGTAAGAGGAGCCAGGAACTAGAGAAAAATATGACTCACAGGGGCTGTTTAGGTGTTTCTATCGTATGTACAGAAGGTAAAGAGAATGATAATATGCCTTTCCTGTCTGTAATAGTGTTCACTGTAGCAAACCTTCCTGCTTGTTACAGTAGAGTAAATGGGGTGTTTAATTTGGGATTCAGTGTAGTCTGGAGTCAAGGTGCAGCAGTTTTATTACAGAATACAATTTTATTGGAGGCTGAAGATTTAAATTCCCCCATACATACATGGAAGTTCTGCTCTGCAGCTACAAGGAAATACACACACACACAGAGTTCTTGTCTGTTAAATATGCTCTCTGATTTTTCAGGACCCAAGGAATTAGGACATATTTCTGCATTTCCTAATGCACTGAGAAGCCTTGTTAGGATGCAGTCTCCTCCAGCCATCAAGAAAAGAAAACCCACGCACGCATTCAAAAAGAGCAAGTGCTATTTTTCATTTCCTCTTTAGATTTTTGACAGTACCCGCAATGTCTCCAGTTCATGACCCCCAGAAAGAAGCTTTGGGGTTTGGAAAATATTTTCTTTGTTTAGCTTTTTTCAAACAAACAGCAGCAAACACTGCCACCCCCCACCCGCTTCCCCCAGAAAGGTGTTTAGATCATGTAATCACTTCACCTTTATTTGGTCTAAATCTTAAGACAGAAGTCTTTCAATAGAATGATTTTCTGGCAAGGCCACGATATGATGTATATATTTGGAAATCAAATTATTTAGAATTATGACCATGTCATCAAAATAAGCCATTTTGAAATGCAGTGCTAGCTCTCCAAACAGATTGTATGGGAAAAATTGGATAACACTTGGCTTGAGCGCTTAAAAGTCAGTAAAACCAAAACACTAGGGACCGTTTCATTTCATTTTCGTCAAAATACAAGCCCACCTCCACCCGCGCGGGGGCTGCGGGCTGCGGGGACCCGCGGGGAGCCCGACCCCCGGCCCCGGCCCCGGCCCCGGTCCCGGCCCGCCCCGCTCGGCGCCAGCCGCCAGGTGGTGCCCGCAGTTTAAGGACATCTGTCCGCTCCTTCCCCCCCGCCCCAAGATTCAGAGAGATAAATAACATCCGAGCAGGAATCCTGGCGCAGACAGGATATTTAACACCCGCAGATCAAAAAACGTCAAGCTTTTACCTACCCCAGTACAATAAACCTGGCTTTAAGAGCCTTGTTATTCCTAGATTTAATAGCTTAGCCATTTTTTTTTCTGTTTACAACCCTTGCAAACCAAAGAGAGAAAAATAATATTGTTGTGTGGACCATAAATACTGTTGCTGTGAATCTATTTTTACCGGGAAGAAACTACACACAGATTCTCAACTGCTAGCATATTTGTGTATCATCCGTGGTTACCGGCACACTGCGAAGCTGCTTTCTCTAAGCGCACTACAGTAGCTGCGTACCTGGGTGAAAGGAAATTATTTTTTCACAGGCAAAAGAGGATGCTCATCCTGCTGTGGGTAATCACAGGCAATTTCCATTTCGTTAGCATTTTCCTAACCCTCTTTTGTGGTGATCTTTAATACCTAGCTAGTGGTAGCCCAAGGTCACTGCCTGCTTTGGCTGCTATTTTGCCAGCAACATATGTACACTGAAGTGTGGGGTAAACTGTTTGTATCCAACTATTAAAAGGAAATTAGGCTGAACACATCTCTTACGAAAGAGAGATACTGACAGTCCAAGTATTAATTCCTTTATTCACATATGCACATAGCTTTAGAATGAGCTAACGCCTAGATCTTGCCAATGACCTCAACCTTGATCTGGAGGGACCATTTATTCATGAGCAAAACATTCATTCTCCATACAAACTGGTCGTGGGACTACTGCCTGTGTGACATTCGGTCCTCTATTAATAAACACACGAGACACAAGATTACTGTGATTTTGTCCTCTCACCATTTGGGGTTGTATGTCATGCACACAGCACTGTGGCTATTCCTCAGGAACTTTAAATTAGAAATCAGCGTTTAGTCGCTTTGTAGATCTCACAGAGGAATTATGGGCGGTCCTGAGGCGACCGAGGGCTGTGAACTCACAGAGAGACAGGCACAAAGGCAAGCACCAGTGAGAGAAGCCGGCGTTTTTTTAGCCAGGGTGAGGGCATTTTTCATGACCGCACAATGAGTGTATTGCCAGTCCCTGTTCATCAGAATCATAGGAACCACCATTTTGCAGTCCACACGCAACAGCGGTAAAATGGTGGTTCAGAAGGGCTAGCACACTCAGCTCCGGAGTTCCTCCGCTCACTCAACAGCCCAGCTCTTTTTTTAATTATTATGAAATGGCAATAGATTTTAGATTAGGAATGAGGCAGGAAATGAGGGGAAAATCCTGTGTGCATCTGGAAAACACACAGGGTAAAAATTAACCTTGAAGCTCAAAGAAAACAACGCATGTATACATGTGAAAGCAGTCTCCATATGAATTTTCTAATAACTCTAAGGTGTATCTTCATCTTAAAACTTGTAACTTTAGTAAGATTTAGCACAATATGTGCTGTTTTGGTGCTGCAGAAGCCAATGAAGTATTTTTTAAAATAAAGCCGTATAGCAGAAATAATTACATTCAACTCTGAGGAGGAATTAGCCTGGCACTGCAAATGATGAACCTTGCTTTATAAGAAGGAGACTTT
The DNA here is from genome assembly GCA_013398815.1 of Ibidorhyncha struthersii. Taxonomy (NCBI): domain Eukaryota; kingdom Metazoa; phylum Chordata; class Aves; order Charadriiformes; family Charadriidae; genus Ibidorhyncha; species Ibidorhyncha struthersii. Next base: position 229,290 of record VZSZ01006025.1, on the reverse strand, counting down.
TTAATATGATGATTTGGCAATTTGGAGGGATGGTTTTTTTCATTTTAACAGGCCTCTGCTTAGTGTATGTCCCCTTGGGGATGTAATGAAGGTTAACAACTTACACGTGGGGAGAAGGGATTTTAGTGATTAGGGAAATTGCAGGCTCCAGTTTATGTGAGTGTGTATGTGACAGAGAGAGAGAGAGAGAGATTCCTCCCGATTTCAGACACTGTTGCACAAAATGTGTGTAAATGTGAACCATTTCTGGGGAAAACTCATATGTAATATAGATAGCAGTCCACCAGGGGCTGAACTGAAATGGCAAATACTGGCCTCTGGACTCTTCCCTGGTGTCAGATCAGGTGTCAAAGCAGGGGAGAGGCATAGATCACTTCCAACAGTGCATCAGCATGATCTATCTAACCAAAAGTCTTGCCTTGGCAACACAATGTAGATCACATTGTGGGCTCAGGCAGTGACACAACTGGCAACTTAGAGAGGCAGAACTTACCCTCTTTCTTGTCTCTAATCTAGTAGTGGTCTTCTGTCAAACTTCCTATGTACTCTGTGCAAACTGAATTCGGAGCTTAGAAGAGACTCCAGCTGAATTTTTCGCTGCAATGTTCCCCTTTTTAAGATTTGTTATTAAATTACTTTATAATTGATTTGGTATTAAACAGCAAATCAGAACTCTACTTTCAACCAAAACCAGCTGTCCACTTATATTTCTGTGCATTCTTGACCCAGTGTGACAATTACCAGGGGAAAAACATCCCTTTGCAATATTGAATGCAGTCCTGCGCCTGGACATTCAACAATATTCATTGGCCTATATAACTGAAACAAGAGCAGTTTGTTAGCCTAATAAATCCAAGATTTGGACTGAGAAATAAAGGTGCTGTCAATAACCCTTTAGCCAGATAATAGAAAGGGGATTATGTGATTATTCTGTCAAAAAATTAGGTTTCATGCTTTTAATTGGCATCATATCCTGTCACAGGTCTGTAGGGTTTAAATCACAGTCGATCATGTTAGACTGAGAAGGAAACCTAATAGTAAATCCTTTCATCCCAGAGCCTGTAGGGTTTTTATGTGAAGTCCTAATTTCTGTTAAAATACTTCCAAAGAAAGACAACAGGAAACAGTAAACATGGCAACACCACAAATACACTTTTCTGATGCACTATTTCTGTCAGCGTTCAAAGAATAAGTGGTACGGGCTGGAAAGGAAACTGCTGCATCATTAAAACCTAAGCAGGCTCAAACAGCCACCCTTTTGTAAAATGGCCCCCTCCCCACCGTCTCTCATAAATCTTGTTTCAAACTAGGCTAAAGCCATGGATTGACTTTGCCTCTTGCAGTAATGGTTTGAAACTGTTGTGCATCACAGTTCCGGGTTCAAAGGGAACCAGGAGTATTTAAAAACAACTTCTGGTGCAGGATGCAATTATAACTGACAGCCAGATGTCTGCCCTGTCTGGTACAGCACGCCTAGAAGAGATTGCAAATGGTCTTGAGACCTTTGGATCTAAACAGTGCGTCCGAGTGAGTGAAACACAGATAAACAACAATACCACAAATCACTGACACCAGCCGAGGGGTTGCTGGTACTGATAAAGATTTTAGATGTTGGGAAGCAGCTGACCCTTCCACCCTCCCCTCTCTTATTTTTTACTGTGCCAAAGCCAAAGTGTGTTAGTGGGAAAGGACTCAGCCCGCAAAGTGTGTTTATATATCCACTGCCAGGAGTTCATCTTGTGAGCGAAGTCCTGTAAGTAACTGTTTAGTTTACAAAGGTTAACTGGACTGTCGTGAAAGATATTTGATTTTTTGATTAAATGATATATGTCTGGAACATTTGCAGCAAGTTCTGTAATACGGGGTGTTCCCTACAGGTCTCTTACCTGCTGAAAACATTTTTAAATGGACTAACACTAATCACGGTCTGAATAGACTATTATGCATGTGAGGCACTGCTTTGGTGTCAAAGTATGCTTCTTATAGGACTTGTAGGAATTTTTAGATATTTCTCTCTCTTTACAGAGCATCCTATTTTATGTATCTTTTTAGAAGCATGTACACAGACCTACCGACTTAGTGAGCACAGGCTTTTGCGGGAGCACACTGGAAATTGTACAAACCTTCTGGGAAATCAGCAGAAACCACTTATCTTCATATCCTTTACCAACATTCACTATGAAATCAACCAACTCAAAGACTTTAGAAGTACCTGAAAAGCTTTCATTGATTTTCCACGGTCAGTGGATCAGGCCCTAGCTGGCTCTGGTGACATTTTTATAAGAATGTGCTGTTAAACTGACATATATTCACCATATCACAATATTAGCCTACGGGGAAGTGGCTGAAGAGTGTTTGGACGATAACAATTTGAAGCAGTGAAGAGATGCAAATAATGTGGACAAAACATAAGCTAACTTTGCAGACACTTTAAAAATAAGTATTGTATTTGATTTGCCTTTATGATCACCTTCTTCCTGTGATATTGTTACTGTCTTTTTAAAATATCTTACTGATAAAAATTTTATCTGTTTTGAATTATCTTGTGTTTTGTAAGGGAATTTTGTAGAATTTATATTTTAAAAAAAAAGGAACAGAAGCTGTCCAGCAGACATCTTTTTCTTACATACCAGTAAGAAAATTCACTGCATCACTTTATCACAGGTCTTCAGTGTGTCACCAAGACAGGTCTATGCAATATCATTAGAATGAAAGATAAGGGACTCCATAATACAAAGATGTCATCAGTGATGGGAAAATTCCAATTTTGAAAGAGGACCCCATTCCAAATATCAAGCTTGAAGGATTTAGTATCTTGAAACATTTTTCAGGTTGGTTCAATGTCATTGTGATAAAAAGGATGTCACTTAAATCACAGCAACCTGATGTGCAAAGTTGTCCTGACGGATGAATTGCCAAAACTTTTATTCACAGAAGATTCATTTCAATGAGTCTGAAAACTGACCAGACCCTTGCCCATTCCTTGAGCCAAACTTACTTTATGGACTTTATGGTGAAGGATGACCAAAACCTTTCTTTATAGCCTCCATTCCCTCACTGGCTCTCTGCCTCTTCTGCTCTCTACCCCTCCTGCTTGACTCCCATTCCCACAACAGGCACCGCTTGTTTGGACACCATCATAGCTCTGCTACAGTTGACCCATTCAAGGCATACTGCTGTAAACTTTTCACTTTATGGGCAATAATTTTGCAAAAAAATATTGTTCCTACCCCTAGGGCGTGAGAGATTTGAGCTAAGATGTGTGCACAATCCAGGAAACTAGAAACGCTGGTTTTCACTGAAAGTTTTGTAAAAGGTAGAGGTACCCCTTCGCCACATTTCACCCAGCAAAAGTGGCAATTTGCCCTGCGAAGGAGCCGCAGCAGCAAGGCTGGGCAGCGGAGCGCCAACTCAAGCACTGCTGCAGCACACCGCAGGCTGCGGCGCAGACATGCCTTAGCACGCCTTCACGCCAAGAGAAAAAGCCCCAAGCTTATGGGACTCTGCACCAAGAAACTGCTGCACTAGTAGAAGTGCTAAAGTGTTGCAAACTACATCTTTTTTAAGCGTGAGTGAAGATAAAAGCCCTAGAATTCCCCAAGGACAATAAAGAGCTGCCAAGAACATGGGAGTGAGAGGAAAGTCTGTCAGGTTCGAATCTTCTATGAAAAGCCAGATCACACAGAGGGAGGGACCTCAGGGCCTAGGGATGGCCGTATTTTGGCTGGCATTGAAGTCTGTGGAGTACTTCATGAGAGGCTCCAAAAATCTTCTTGAGTCTTCTTTAAATCAAACTAGAACATGAACAAGTGCTGAGTTTTAAGTGTTCCACCCTCTTTTTCAAGTTTGTCATTTTAATAAGCTTTGAATGGTCACATAGCCCAAATCCATTTCAATGTGCTGAATTTTATTTTGTTTGTAATAATTTTTAAATCTAATGATTACTGTGTAATATTATGCATGGGACTCTGCTTGGAGACAATCTTTATTTATATGAGAAACTTTTAAAGAGCTACTGTGGGTGCAACATATTCATTGTTACAGCACTTCGAAATGGTGTTTTAAGATCCTGATAATTCTCATCGATATGGGAGGTATAAATATCTCCTCACCCTTGCGTCAGAGTGCATCAGGGAAGCAATGCACACAGATCAAGAGGGAGAAAAAAGCCTGCAAGTAGTATCCGCCCTCCCTCTCCCCTGCAAACCATCCCAGCAGTGTGGCTGGGACTGCCCAACGAGAGAGGGAGAAGCAATATGGTCTGAGAGACGAGGGTGGGCTGCTGGCAGTCACCACAATGCTCCCTAAAGGCAAGACTTGGGTCAAAAAGACGAAGCTGAAAATTGCAGAGACTCGTTCCCCACTATGCCGCATTTCACACAGAAAGGTGCAGGCAGTTTGCTGTAGATTTCGTGCCGCCTTACCTACCATGCTTAAGGGCTAGGCTGGTAACCTGAGGGGTATGAAGTCATCTTCCTCCTTTGCCATTCAAATCTGTGAAGCCTTGGAGATATCATTTAAACTCACAAGGCTATTTTAGGCAGGTAAGGGTGAAAACAGAAGCCATGCAGATTCTGTGAGAACAGAGCACCTACTGGGATTTCCCTAGGGACCTAAATACCTTCAAGCTGAGTGCCTCGGTTTCTCCTCTGGAAAATAGTTATAAAGATAATTCTGTACCCAGCAAGTTGCAAAGTGCTGTCCTGCGGTAGTGACCAGACCAGCACTTGGGCAACCAGAGACTTCCCAGCTCTGGGAGCACCCTTGCCATGTTTGTTGCTCGTGCCAATGCCTCACAAGCAGAAGGCACAGGGCAGGTAGAGGGGTGTTAAATGGCAAAACAGCCCCTAATCCCTAAATATTCAGCAGGATGAGTACAGCAGTTTGGTAGGATTTTCCAGTATAAGGTGGGAAGTTCTACAGTTGAGTTTGCTGTTTACAATTCCTCTGGCTAAGGATTGAGCCTCGAGTTCTTTGTAGTTATTCTGAGTCAGGTGTTTCAAGGCAGTCACCTTAGATTCTGGTTTTGTATTACTATGGTTACCGTTAATAAAGTTGTCTCCGTAAGTTACCAGGAAACAGACAGTAAAGAAATGTTAATTTTTTCTTGAGAACTAGTAATGAGGTATAGATATATATATATATGTAGTGCAAATAAAGGAATAGAAAAATGGGACTAAGCCAAAATAATAAAGAACATGAAATGATTCCGTAACTACCGCTCAGCTTAAGAACTTAAACGTCATTGCATTATAAATGATAACTATGTTCCTAAGCAAGAAAGCAAATCCCAAGCTCTGTCTTGAGAACTATAAATGCTATCCCTTTCTGGTCTCAGCCATAAAAACCATAGTCTGGAGCTACTGCTTAGTCCCTGGGAAGGGTTTCTGGGCTTTCAAAATTACCACACTCATCAGAGGAATTTGGAAGGCAGTTTGTACTTCAGATGGGAGTTCAGAAAGAAAATCCAAGGACGTGGGTAGTATTGAGTTAGATAGGAGTTTCATTGATTGAATAATCTATAGCTGCAGGAAGTACAGCTATTTTTCTACTGAATTTCACTTATCTGACTTTCTTCTGAGGAAAGCTTTTATGGGGTACATCTATCAGTTTGGACACAGAGGCGCAATGCTCATTGGCGTATGTCCATTAAACTATAATAAAACTGCAATGCAGGTAGCATTCCAACTGTCTTATTTTTGTATACTTTAAGTTTATGTCATTATCTTCATGTACTTTTATCCTTTTATACATCTCCAGCATACTAATCTCTGTAGCAGATGACTACATGGGAAAGAAAAGGCTAGAGTTTTGATAGGAATGGTTTTTTTTCTCAATTTAATGACCTAGTCAGGGCTTCCAGCCTCACTCCCAAGCCACAAACTTCAGGAATTTTGATAGAAATTCACAAGACAGGTTAATTAAACCTTGCTGTTATTTTCTCCCTTCCCTTGAGCTCCCTGGAGTGCCCTCACTGGAAGACCTATCTTGGAAACCCCATCAGCTAGGCATTAGGCGCTCATTTGGGAGGTGGCAGATGTGGGCTCCAGTCCATGCTTGAATTTATAGAGAAGGGATTGGCTTACGGTCTCCTGAATATCAGGGGAGTATATTAATATCTAATCTATAGGAACCAGGCCTTCCTTCTCTAGTAATAGTAAACAAGCCCTTGGAAATGTTTTCACCACTTTCAGGGACCCATATTTTCTGTTACATTTTCTCCTGATTTGTGAAATGGCAGCTTTCAACAAGCAAATGATTTGCCAACCAAAAAATAGAAATAACAAACAGCCCTGGAAAAGTACCCACCACTTGTTTTGCCAGCAGTCTTGTGACAAGAAAATTAAATACCTGATTGAGGTTCCTTTAGCAGATTTCAGAAGGGGGTGTACTTGACCTTGCGGCTTCATCATCAACCTTAACTTTGTTTTCAGACATTTGAATGGGATTTACCTGCACAAATCCCACCCCAATTCATAGGAGTTCTGTGGCTAAAAGCCAAACGGCTCCCACAGAACATCAAGTCTTCTGTAATTATAGACTTCTGGATTGATTTTCATAATTTATTGTTTTCATAAGCATATTTCATATTGTTTTATAAAAAGGGCTGTTGGCACGTTGCATGTAAATATGCGTATGATAAAGTGTTAAACTATTATTCATTCCATCAGTCCACAGCATACCATAGTCCAGCTTTGTGCTTTTGATAGTACAAAGTCATTACAAAGCTCAAAGCCTATTATTAACTAATTAATCAAGACTGCACTTTTAGTCTCATTATGGACAATGGCGTGGGTTCCACTGACTTGAATAGGTGTAGGATTTGGCCTGTTAAAATGATCAATATGTATCTTCTCATCTTCAGCAGAGCATCAGTAGATTTGGCAATGTCCTGTGTGCCAGGAGTATGCTGCATTTCACTAGTGCGCCTGCTTGACGGCCTATTAAAGAGAATAACCGGGCCGTAAACTGAGTGTCCACAGATTTCCTCCTGGACCCACGTTCCCCATGTCTCTAATAGCATCTTCTGGCCATCCTCAGTGGAGGGGAAAGTCCCTCCCCACATAACTGACCTGACGGTGCCCACTGGGGCCTGAGGGACCTCTACCGGAGCTGGCATTTGTGCGTGCTGGGGACAGGGTCATCCTTAGCCATGCGGCTGCCTTAAATTATTCCACCGAGGTTGTCCTGTTTCAGCCAGGACGTTCTTGCCAGCCTTGCACACCTCACCTAGGCGCCAGCCCAGGTCCAGTTACTGAATCCTGCCTCTCTGTTTCTGTTTCCATGACGGTGGGAAAGGCCTACTTGCTTCCTCAGGCCTTCTCTGATGTTCCAGGAAAAAAAAGCTGAAACCCCCAGGAAAGGGTTAAATTAGTTAGATGCTTCATTGATTAAACAATCTGTGGCCTGTTTACATATTTATACTGAAGGCATTTCTAAGTTTGCTCTTTCTCTCAAAAGAACAATAGCAAACGCTCCTCTTCCAAGGTTAACAGTTTCCAGTCCATCACTTCTTTCATCACATTATTTCATCCTGCAGGTTTCCAGTCTGATGGCTGTTAAAGGTTTAAGAAGTTTAAATTGACCTTGACCTGCAAACATATGATTTACAGTAGATTATATTGTTCTGGAAAAACAAAACTTCTGTCCTGAAGCTAAACTGCATTCGGTGATTTATATGACTTCTCCTGGGCCAGGTTCTGGGGTATTTACTAACACTGTACGTTATTTTAACTCTTCCAGAAGCCCCACTGATTTTGGAGGCACTCTTCTGAGGTGAGGCAGATTCACAATAGGAATAAATATACCAACATGTGGTCCACTAATACGTTGTCATGATTCTGAAGATAAATTCTTTGATCACTTCTAACCTTGTCTTCAGGTCTGTTTGTAAAGCCCTTGCAAATTATTGAAATCTATTTTAAAAACACACAGATAGTACCTGTTTTCTTTAAAAGAAATCCCTATTGGCAGTATCACGAGATACCTTGGTATATGCTACATATGTTTATGCTGGAAGAAAAAAGTCCTCCTCCTACTTTGGAAATTGTGAAATACATTCTAGTTGCAGAATTTAATGGGGCAGGTTTTAAATCACAGCGAATTAAACAATGAATTGTAAAATGATGAAAGAATATCTTTCTGGTGTCCCTGCGAATCTTAGAAGTTTGGAACAACGTGTGTTAAAGAGACAAGACTGGCATTGAAGTGCTCCTGGTATCATTGCCGCCTTTTATCTTTTTTGGCATGCTCTTTAGGAAACGGCAGAGAAAGAAAAGTATGAAATTGAACACAGCAAATTTAATTATAAAACAAAGCCACCCACCTTGCTTTCAGGGTCAGGAAGTATAATCACCTCCTTTTGACGCAAGAATGAGTTTAACAACATATGTTAAATGAACAATTATTTAAAATAAAAGGAAATGACCTTAAAACCAGCTGCAGTATCTCAGGCTATAGCACCGACAGCAGTGCAGAAAAACAGCCCATTGTGGAACGAGGGCACGCGCACAAACGAGAGCGTTCCCGCAACCCTACCCTTGCAAAGACAAAAGCAAAAAGCGCTCATTTCACAGAATACTGCAAAATATTTCACTCGTATTTGACCTCACCAGCTTGTTCTGCCTCAGACTTTTTATTTATGATTGTTTATTTTGGTCTGTCTTTTTTTCTATTTATTTATTTTGTGGCTGCGAGACCAAATCCTAACGCCCAAAGCCACTGTTTGCTGCACAATGGCACAATGACACTGGGTGCGTTCCAGTAAGTTGTATTTTACCGAATGTGGCAAGCGGTGGAAACACCAGAGCAAGCGCATCAGCGGGAGATGCGCACCTAAGAAGAACAAAAAAGCAAAGAGCTTTTTGCGACAGAATAAACCCATTTTTCTCCAAGCCACCCGGCATCACATGACCAAGCCCGGAGTCTTTAGGACAGCGCAGAACCAGACTGCAACGGGAAAGAAATGAAGCAGGTCTGCCTCCTCCTCGCACACGCTTTTCAGCCTGTCGACGCGTTGCCTGTCCGTATCCCTCACAGCGCATCTGTAGAGCCATTAAATTGGATAATCCCTCTGGCCTTTGATACATTTCTGGACATGATTATTTCATTACTCGCAGTATATCAGTAGGATCATAATAAAAAGGACTTCTGACAACCTGCCAAGAGTTTTGTGGCCTTGTAAACACAAAAGTGCTCTAATAAAATTTTATTAAGTGTTAAAAAGTCATAAAAAGTGAAATAACATAAACTACAAAATTTACTGTCCTCAGCAAATGCTGAAAATATCGTCCATAGTAAAATTAAATTAGCATGTAATAGACAGCGCGGCGGTGTGGAGTGGGTTTAAAAGAGGATCCAGGAGGAAAAAAAAAAGGGAAAAAAGGGGGGGAAAAAAAAGAAAAGATTGCACTTGAACTAAATATGGGTCACG